>OZ038502.1:19248812-19326312 GCA_964036315.1 Acanthosepion esculentum | reverse complement strand
TATCCGTCTCTGGATCTTATCAAGAACCCCGAGGCAACATGCAGGGGCCCCAGACCATAAATGGCAGCAATACTCCATGCAAGGTCGAATGGTAGACTTATAGACCTGGAGGATCGATTCAGGGGAGAAGAATTTCCTGGCTCGGCACAGGGAACCAACTTTTCTAGCGGTGGATGATGCAATTGACTCGATGTATTTGTTCCATCTCAGATCAGCGGACAGCGTGAGACCGAGCAGCCGCAGAGAGGAACTCTCGAGAAGTTGGTCCTCAGACATTCTGATGAAGCCCGGGGAATCGAGCGTGCCGCCAACTATCGCTTGTGTCTTTTGCGAAGTATGTCGTCGATATTAAAACTGAATCCCAGTGAGTAAATACTTTATTAATAACTATTTTTTAATTTAATTTTATTTATTTATTTATTTTTATTTTTCTTTTCTTGCCAAAAACTAACGCCTGCTAACCTCTTTTTCCCTTTGTCCAATTTTGTTTGTTTTTAATATAGACCACTGGGAATATAATCTGTTTGCCCACTTAATAGCCAATGTTTGAGATTTTCGGTTTATTTCTATCGTCAACTGCCTCGTTAGAAACTCCTTCGGCTCGATAAGTTCTGGTGGTCAGAATGGGTGCCATTTTGTTTTGGACTTTCTCCTACAAAAAGCCCTTCCTCCCCCGGCCCACTGTTGCGGTGGTGGAACAGCGGTCGTACGACCCCTCCCCACTGCCACCAACACTGCGTTCTTTGTAACTTGAAGCCCGGGGAATCGAGCGTGCCGCCAACTATCGCTTGTGTCTTTTGCGAAGTATGTCGTCGATATTAAAACTGAATCCCAGTGAGTAAATACTTTATTAATAACTATTTTTTAATTTAATTTTATTTATTTATTTATTTTTATTTTTATTTTCTTGCCAAAAACTAACGCCTGCATATATATATATAATATATATATATATTATATATATTTTATATATATTATATATATATTATTTATATATTACATATATATATATATTTCAATTTTTTAGCGCATACATAATGGATTAAAGAAGACACGAATAAAATTGAAAAGAAAAATGGAAATAACTTATGACCAAGATAGGATTTGCTTGTGTTACAATGTGACCGTCCAGTTTGGGCAATTACGATAGCATGTAACACTAGCGAATGACGTCTCTTCATGGACAAGATTCAGGAACCTCAAAGACATGGTGTTTCATAGCAGGAGCATGTATGCATTCCTTCCCTTGGCTCACTAAGTGCAACTCGAAGAGGCGTGTCAAGATGCCTTGAAATACAAGCCTTGAAATCTGATGAATACGGTTGGGAGGTTATCAGAGACTTTAAATTGGTATCCTTTCTGAAGTGTCTTATCAAGTATTCATGTTATCTTTGCCTTTGGGACAGCAAAGAGCGACTTACTGCCATAGGTGGGACTGGTCACAGCGGAGCGAGTTCAGTGTGGGGAGGAACAAATGGGATCCCCAGAAGATAGTAAAGTATTTTTTCTGCCCTGCATATTAAAATTAGGTCTTTGGGAACCACGACGTGGTGGATTATTTAACAAGCTCGTCTCTCTAGAACTATTACGACTGCGTAGTGGTTTCGATTCGCACTGGCTACCCCATAATTTAGGGCACACCTAAACTATGTTTAGAAACTCACCTTATAAAGCAATTCGTCACAGGTCTATACTGGACAACGGTCGACCCAAAACAGAAAGGTTTACTGTTGATGTCCTTGAATAAACTTAGAATCTAAATTAAATTGATACCTATCTGTTGTCCTTTGAGGAAGAGACTTCTAATCAAGTGGAGTAGTTTGTGCCAGAAAGTCAATGCAACTTTAAGGACGTTCCGCATTGTCTCACTACGTATCACAAGTCTGATCACCAATAACAACTGCTGTAACATTCATGTGTTGTACTGTATGTACGAGGGTCATTCAATAAATAAGGTGAATTTTTCGGTATAAGGACTTCTTGTACGACCGTGTAGAGAAATAGACCTAGGGGATATAGACTTCGAATTGTGTTCACGAGAGATGTTAATTCATAAATTATATATTGCTTCCCCGACATTTTAATATTTTGTGTATGTGGGCATTCGTTCTTGTGCTACATTTTCTATTATTCATACATTAACATACTGTCTCACGCAGTGCGATTTTCCACATGACCATTTTCTTTCTCTTATTTATTTTTCACTCTAATATAACTGCGTGCCTAGCGTTCGATAATTTTTTACTTATTTTATTTAATCGTTTTGACGTCCTTGAATGCTATGATTTTTTTTAAAGGTTTCTGCCACATGAAGAATTAGCCATTTCCTCCCTGGTTTTTAATTATAGCAGAAGGGTCAACAACGAATGGGGACTACATAAGCCAAGTTTGAGTTCACAAGGTCATTCGTGGAATTGAATTGTCACATATCGATCATGAAAATTCAACACATTATTCGTGTCAAGAACTCCGCAAAGAAATACAGAAATCGGTTACAAATAATTTAAAATTTAGAAAAGCAGAAACATTACTCAATGGTTTAACAACTGTGAGAAAGTAGAAAAAGTCTGGAAATATATATAAAGTTGAAAAAACGGAAATAAGTACGAGGGTCATTCAATAAATAAGTTGAATTCTTCGGTATAAGGTTTCTAATACAGATAGAAGCTTACTCTTTTTTATTTTTTTTGTTTTACTTCTTTTTCACATGGATTTAATTTCTTTTGCAGATTAAAAAACTTTGAGAGTTTTGGCGATTAACAAAGATGGCCGACCAAGAAGCATGCGATAGGATTGAACAGCGGTCAGTTATCAAGTTTGTGGTTGCTGAAGGGTGCAAACCAGTTGAAATCCATAGGAGAATGTCAACTGTGTATGGTGCCACATGTGTCAGCCAAAAAATGTCTACAAGTGGGCTAAATTGTTTAAAGAAGGACGGAGCAGTGTTGAGGATGAAGACAGGCCTAGGAGGCCTAGAGAAGTGAGGTCTCCTGAGGTGATCGAATCAGTCAATGACCTCATTCAGTCTGACAGAAGGGTGACAGTGGATGATATTGCAATGACTTTTAGCTTATCTGTTGGGACAAACGCAGGGGTCATCAGTCAGAAGGAATCATCTTGCATCATGACAACGCAAGGCCTCACACAGCAGCCCAAACGGTTCATACCATCAACGAGCTGGGCTGGGAACTGCTCCCACATCCCTCTGACAGCTCAGACCCTGCTCCTTCAGATTTTCACCTGTTTTGTTCCTTGAAAGCGTTCACGAGAGGCATGAAGTTTAAAAGTGACGATGAAGTCAAAAGTGTTGTGAGCAACTGGCTGAGACATCAGTCGAAAGATATTTACGCTATGGGAATACGGAAGCTTATGCACAGATGGGAAAAGTGTGTGACAGTGCTGGGGGACTACGTTGAAAAAAGAAGTAACCTTCTATCGGTATTAGAAGTCCTTATACCGAAAACATCTCCTTATTTATTGAATGACCCTCGTATAATGATATGTGAATCTGAAAACGCTCTTAAAGGCCATCGAAGTCACAAACAGGAGTAGAACATCAAAGACAGAGCATGCTGATCAACATTTACGACGGGAGATTCCATAAACATAAAATCAGTTATGTACCATGCATGATATACGCTTAGGCGATCAATTATCTTTCAATATATGACGGAGCAGTAGACTGCCAATTCTTTCTGAGGTATACCAGTTGCCATCCAAGTCTAGGGAACCCGGACTGTCCTGTTATTTACCTATAGTTGGGGAGAGAAGATGAGGATTCATACCTTTCCCAACGCACGGAAGTGAATGTAATGGATTCAACTGGAATTCGAACTCGGCTCTCCAATTTCTCAATCCGAGATGCTATCCATTAATCCACCGTGCCCCCCATGCTTTCGCAATCATGAAATATGAAAGTATGTTAATAATAAAAAATACGTTTATCTCGAAGTCATATGTTCTCAACATTTAACTGTGGTAAGCAAGAAATAGCTTATAAATTTTAATGGAAACTACAAGTTTCAATCATCCTATAAAACCCTTTTTACCTTTCATCTGCATGGACAACGCTAACCACCAAGAGGTCAACTCATAAAGGTTCTTTGTCTCACGTTTTCCACTGAAATGAATGAGTGATTATACTTGATCAATTACTGGCTACCTTCTATGTAGGTTTCACGGCTGTCCTTTCAGTATGCTCTCATTTTGGGGAGTTTGACTACATGAATTTAAATGCAGTACTAGATTGGCAATTAGGTCTCATTTTTTAACTCTATAAAAAGCGAAATTAAACATCAAGTTCTATTTTAATAGTTTCCATTCTGGCACTTCACGCCTGTGAATTTAGGAATCCATATATTCTCCACAAGGATATGATTAAATAACAAGACAGACTGGTCCCTATAGCCTTGGTTAACAACCGGGTAGGAAAAGGTCAATTGTGTATACGAAAGTCTTACTATGCGTTAAATAGCCTCATAAAGGCGAATTTGGTTAATTGTGGTGAGTACAACCCTGAAGACATGTCTAATCAGGGTGGGGTTTCTGCGCTGGATTTGGTTAAATTTGTTCTTTTATATCTAGTATTGTGTTTTTATTCCTTAATTTTTTTTTTATTTAATTTTTCGTGTACGCTATTACCTGGATTTACTACAAACAAATAATTTCCATGCTTGAAGATGGCTGTATGTACAGCCGAAAGTACTTGCAGATTAAAAAAAAGACCTTATACAACTTGAAGTTGTTAAAAACAAGGATCATAACATTCTTCGGGTGATTCGTAGGTTAATGTAACTTAAAAAAAATTGTTTGCGAAGAAGTTTTTCGCCATTTATACCATTAGCTTTACTAATCTACTTTTTGTATGAATCATTCATGTAATATAAATAAACAAATATATATATATATATATATATATATATATATATATATATATATATATACATACATACATACATACATACATATATGCATGCATATATATGCTAGTTGTAACTGTGAGTTCGATGCTAATATTTTTTGTCACAAACTTTTCGCTTATTAAACTCTCGCCCCCACACACACGGTTTCTTGCTTCGTTGACACTAATCAATAATTTGCAATGTCAATGTCCTGAATTCTGTTCTCTTATTATCTTTTCTCCTCACTAATCACTTGTCATATTCTTACTACCCCGGTAACCCATTTTGTCTTAGTGGCATTATCGCCTTGCTTGGGGTGAAAGGATTAAAACAAACACCAATGCGATACGGTTGCATTCTGCTGAAAATAAAAATTGAACTACCTGCGCTCATATGTAAACGTATTCCTAGATTATTAAGCTACGTTTATGTATACATATATTTTAGTGGCTGCGAGTAAATTGAAATGGAAAGGGTGATAACTGAACTTGATAAGATTGCTGCGCAAGTCATTTAATGCAGATAATATATATATATATATATATATATATATATATATATATATATATATATATATATATATATATATATATATATAGATATATATAAGGATGTCCCCGTTGAGTGGTTCTTACGTCCGAGAGAAGTGGGATTGACATGTTGCGTTCACCTTTCAAGCGAGGATATTGCGTACGTTTTTGGCACAAATAGCGTTTGAACATCATGAAGGTATCTCTTCTCCTGTTAGCTAAAAGGGGATAGCACGTTGTCCAGGATTATTTTAGCAATCTTTCTAGGATAGGGTTTCTCAAATTGGGTGATATCGACTGCCGGTGGGCGATTACAACTGTTGGGTGGGCGATGAACAACTAAACAGAAGAAAATTTATGGGTGATTGTAACTTTTTGTGTGCGATATAGGATTTTGTTGATTAAAAATGTATTTCAACTTATGCTACCCGACTAAAAATATTCAAAAGAAGATATGCAAAGGAACTGTAACAAAAGGCCCCCGAAAAGTAGACTTTAAAATGGGTCACTTTCCTAGAAAAAATATAAGTATAACCGTAATATTTTGTGTTCTATAATGTGATAATATTCACATAGTTCTTCAGACGAAATAATGAGAAAGAACCAAAAATTTTCGGTGAATTTTTATTAATTACTAATATGGTCCATGCTTTTTTCATTTTGATAACCGTGAACAGAATTGGTTATCATTTTGTTACAAACTTGCATCGTTAACCTCAACCATAAAAAATTATACACACACACGCATATATATATATATATATATATATATATATATATATATATTTGTGTGTGTATGTGTGTGTGTATGTATATGTATATATATACACACATATATATATATATATATGTACATATATATATATATATATTTGATGCATGTTTCATTAAATGATATAGACAAGTTTTGTCTTATTTTATGTAAATTCTTTTCATGTCGTCTGATAAGCTTAATAACATTATCATTAAACGACGAAAGAAAATCACCATATTGATACATATTTTTTTATCCAATCTAAGCTTTCGGCTTACACAAGCCATAATCAAATATGACAATTACATTACAATATGTTAAACAATACCCGGACATGGCAATAATGAAAGTCTGTTTTTTTTTTGCATTAATGATTTCCAAGCAACGAGAAACTCGTGCATACGAGACGCTGGAAGCGAAAATCGCACCGCAGGTCATGACGACGGACATGACCACGCGTGAGTGAAAACGAGAAGAATTAAGTATGATATAAACTATTGACTTCTGTTATCAATTATATGCATTTAAGAATATTTGTGGAGATTTCATACACACACACACACACAAACACACACAGATATTATGTAGACACACACACATACATATCTCTCTCTCTCTCTCTCTCTCTCTCTCTCTATATATATATATATATATATATATATGTAGCGTATTCTTCGATCTTTTGGCTTGTGTATTGGAAATCTTTTTCACGCTGTCACATGATAAAAATCTACGCCATGCACGTGATATAACATCATCGCGTCTTTTGAATTTAAAAGGAATTTAACGTTTTTAGTTTGTAAAAAAGTAGCAACATGATTACGCTACAAGATAATTGGCAAATGTTTGTTTAAAAAAAAAAAAAAAAAAAAGTTTGACTAAAATATTGACCCTGAAGATGAACAATGATGTTCGAAAGCGCTAGGTCATCGTATGGAAAATACATATTTCGGAACTATTTTCAAATAAAAAGTCTCATTAGAGAATATGAGAAAATTCAGAAGAAAATATGTAAGACTATGTTGTCTTTAACATTCAACACTACATGTTTGAAAGAAAAGTTGCTGCCAAATTACACACATATATATATATATATATATATATATATATATATATATATATATATATATATATATATATGACTTTCAAAAGTTCGCTTTTGTTTGTTCTTACTGTAGCAGCAGACGCCGCATGAGTCAGTGTTTTTTGTTGCCTACTTTTGGCGTTCTTTACTACATCATAGAGTCAGTTTATGAACCAATAACAATGAGTCACAAAGGAGGGAAATTATTGAGAACCGTGATCGCCTATGGCCTGAAGCGACATGACACATAGTAGTCGAAGAACACACTTTTACCAAACAATTCTGTTATGCTTTTGAATATTTACTATGTAGGCAGGCGTTGGGGAAAAACAAAAAAAATAAATAAAAACTTTCCATGTGAAAATGGGCGTAGACACAAAAACCGGTTTGGAATCCCTGGTCTAGAGAACGAAAAAATAAATTAAAAAGACGTTAGCCGTGGATTAACACCCTAAAACCCAACTGCTATGGAAAAGTTGAGCAGAAAAGAGTAGCTTGATGAAGATTTCGTTGTACTGAAGTATGCTGAGAATACCATGAACTGAACGTACAAACAACGATCAAGTTTGAAAGAGAATTGAACACTAAGAAAAATGATTCTTTGTGTCAGAAAGTGACTGTTGAAAACCGAAGGTATTGAGAATAGCATATAATGGCATCTATATCTATAATTCTCAGAATGTGTGTGCATGGATGTGTGTGTTTGATCGGATATTGTTTTCTCAAAATGTCTATGTATGCATGCATGTGTCTGATCGGATGTCGTTTTCTCAACATATGTGTGTGTATGTATGTGTGTCTGTGATCGGATGTTGTTTTCTCAAAATGTGTGTGTGTCTGTATGTGTGTGTGTGATCGGATGTTGTTTTTCAAAATGTGTATGTATGGGTGCTTGTGTGTGATCGGATGTTGTTTTCTCAAAATGTGTGTGTATGTATGTGTGTCTGTGTGATCGGATGTTGTTTTCCCAAATGTGTGTGTGCGTATGTATGTGTGCGTGTGTGATTGGATGTTATTTTTCTCAAAATGTGTGTGTGTATGTGTATGTTTGATAGGGTGTTCTTTTCTCGAAATGAGTGTGTGTGTGTGTGTGTGTGCGTGTGTGTGTGTGTGTGTATATATATGTATGCATGTGTGTGTGTGATCGGATGTTGATTTCTCAAAATGTCTATGTATATGTGTGTGTGATTGAATGTTGTTTTCTCAATATGTGTGTGTATGTATATATGTATGTATGTATGTATGTATGTATGTATGTATGTATGTATGTGTGTGTGTTTGTGATCGGATGTTGTTCATGCGTTTCCACAATTTTCATCCGATTTTGATGATCTTTTCTGCTTGATATTTACTTCTTCTTTGAGTTCAAATTGTGTGCGACAATGGCTCTCCACTTCTTCCTGTCCATTATAACTCTCAGCAATCTTTTTTACTATTTACTCTCTGTTCTTGGATATATATTTTCAAATAAGCACTAATAAAAAGAAATACTTTAAATTATTACAATAATATTATTATACACTTTCGTTTTCAAAATGTTAAACTCCCATTTGGGGATATGCTTCAGTTGCACCCAATTGTTGTACTAACATTGATTTTCGTGTGAGCTGATTTAAACTTAAAATGCTCCAAATGAAATTACAAAAATTCCTAGTAATGAAAGACCCGGTCAAAGACGGGTTATACTGCTAGTTCAGAATATGAACAAAGAATTAAAAGATAGGAAAATATCTTTTCAGAAGCAAAGCTGGTGTTTTAGATATTAAATATTTTGTGACATAGACAATTATGGTGTTTTAGATATTAAACATTTTGTGACAACTTTGCTGTTACACCCGGTACTTGGCAGAACAAGGAAAATAGTGGTCATGTTCAATGGTCTAAAATTACTTGCAGAAAGAACGTCAGGAAGTTCAAGAAAATCAAAAGACAGAAAACAGTAAATGAAAATAAAGAAAACCTACAATGATTTCAATTTTGATGTAGTTGGTTGGTTGATTGCTTTTGATTAGCTGCACGTCAATCTGTATATGTTTTTTTTAATACCGAAATCTAAATATTTTGAAAGTATCTGTATGTCTTCAGCTACAGATAAAATGGATTGTCGGTCATTTTGCTATAATATGTATTGTTGATCATTTTGCTTTAAAAGCTTTTAGGTCAGAGCGTCGAAGTAAAAATTGTCAAAAGACGAAGTGTTGAAAGACAAAATGACGAATGGACAAACTGTCAAACAGACAATGTGTCGAAAAGGACTCATTTTCTAACAAAGTCTCGAATGGCAAAGTGCCGAACGGAAAAAAAATCGAGCTTAAATGGCGAATGGACGTAATATCGAAAAGACAAAATTTTCAAAAGGATAAAACGTTTAACAAAAAAAAAAAAAAATGAAAATGTCGTCATGATCTTACAAATTCGATTCAAATAATCAATAAAAATATTCTAAAGTGTTTTCACGTTGGTTGATGTTTTTTTTAGCGGCGTATGCAACTCTATGGCTGATTTAATGCAGAAATCTAAATATATTCTGTAAGCAATATTCTTTTTGGCGATAATAACGGCTATTGGTCACCCAATACGTACTAATTAATTCATAACTGGGGAACGGAGAAGACGCGGATTCATGCCTTCCCCAAGGGTATTTGCGCGTAAGTGAATATAACGAACTCGACTGGAATTGGAACTCGGCTCACCGATTAACAATTCCGAACATTAATTAATTAAACCACCCGAAAATTTAACCTTACAATACCAAGCATTCGCAATTGGTTACCCATATAGGTACCGACCAGGCGAGATGTTGCTTAACTCCGGAAAGGGTACGGGGATTGACGTAGTTGACATATAGAAACCGACGAAAGAGGCCGGCTATTGATTCCTCGTATAATGTTTATTTTTCCAGTAATGATTTTTTAAGGAAGCACCACTTGATTCATTGGTACAATATTTACCTTGTTCTTGATATATTCCTCCGTTTCTCTTCTGGTTCCCGATCTAAGTATATTGTTCAATAGAAATGAATGTTTTTTTATAAGAAATGATATTAATTGCAATATAGAAGAAAACAATATTTTAAAATGTACCTCTATTAATATTTGCCCTGATAAAAAATATAATTTATTTAAAAAAAATACTTCTTTTACATGTTGTGTCCGTTCAGGACGTGGAAGGTTATGGCTCTCCACTAATTTATATCTTTGTAACTATTATTAAATTTGCTCATTTAATAACTGACACCCATTTACGTAAAATCTTGCCTATATTTCTCGATTTTGTCTCTTTTACAGCTGCCTTGTGAGTGGCAAATTCACCAAGCACTCTTTTCCCAGTAGGTGTTCATGATATTTCAACGGTATCCTTTTGATTAAAATAAAATATTACATTTTTCGTCATTTTCCTTAAATGTTCCTTATTGGTTTCGTTTGCTTTGTTTTGTTTTACAGCATATCAAAATCAATTAATTATTTAATGCCGACAAGAATTTTATTGTTGGAAAATTTAAAAAAAAAAACGTATTGCCGGCAATAATGTGTTGCTGATAATAATTTTTTTATTCAAAATTCATTGCTGGCAATATGTTTTTTACAAAAATATATTGCTGGTATTAAAAAACAATTTTTACACTTTCATAGCGTTTTAACTCCAGTTTGGGGGTTGCCTATTTGCCCATAACTGAGACCTAAGGTTAGATATCGTATCATGACACTTTCCACTTAAAAAAAAATAATTACATAGATAAAGCCCTTAGTAAAGTGTGGGCTGTACTTGTCAGAATAATCTTTTGTATCTCTTTGATGCATGGACTTCCAGGAATCCCTTCAATTAGTCTACTGGAATCGTTTCCAACCAATATTAGGGCTCCAACTACAAAAGGGATTGTTGATGTTCCCATGTGCCACATTTGAGATTTCTATTTGAAGATCTTTGTATTTTGACAGCTTTTTGAATATCTTGAAAGATACATTGCAGTCTGCAGGGACTGCCATATCAATAAAGATGCACTTTTTGTGGTCTTTAATAACAATGTCTGGGCAGTTGGCTTTGATTGTTCTGTCAGTGTGTATTGTGTACTCCAATAGAATTGTAACAGGTCCTATCTCCGTAACCGGGTCTGGGTGGTGTTCGTACCAGTTTCTTTCAGATTCCTTCCCGTAGAAGTTGCAAATTTTCCAGGGCAGATATTACCCCACTCTATCGTTCAAGGTTTTATATTCAGTGGGTGCCAATATCGTGTAACCTGATACAAGATGATCAATCGTTTCTGGATATTTATCACAGAATCTGCATTTTGGTCTAACACAATATTTAAGTATATGTGCTTGATAATTCCTAGTTAACAAGCATTGGTCCTGTGCAGCACGGATAAAACCTTCAGTTTCAGCTTTCAACGTAGACACTGATGGGTACGGTTTTTGGCTACGTCAGCTTGTTTTGTACGGGCAGAGTATTGGCCATGAAGCGGTTTGTCTTGCCATTGTTTCGGTATCTAGTCGGTTGCATTTGTCTTTGCTTTCTTTTTTTGTATTTTGCAGCTTTAGCCGGTGTACCGTGCTGTACTTGTATTTCGGCGCCCATTTGAAACTCCATTTTGAATTTGTTGGCTTCCTTTATTACGGAGTAAAGATGCTTACTACAATCATGTTCCTTAACACATACCATCATTGCGTAGTTTCCAATTATCTTTGGAGGCCAATTGTTGTAGTTTTGTAGGGCAGTTCTAGTTGAACTAATCCTCTTCCTCCTTCAGATCTGGGCACGTACAGGCGATCCACATCAGCTTTGGGATGCTGCATGCAGCAGCAAGTGAGAGGCTTTCTCGTTTTGGCGTCCATTCGAATAATTTCAGCTATGGTCCAGTTAAGGACATTAAAGCTGTATTGCGCTACAGCCAAGGTGGCTGATATTCTGTTTTTTGAGTTTAGCTCGGTATTTAGTACCAGACGTACACTTCTGTAGTACTCCTTTCTTACCTTCTCCTTCATCTGGGGGTGTTGTATGCCATCTCCTTCGCTAATTCCTAGGGACTTATAAGCTTCATCATGCTCCAGTTCCCTAACCTGTGTGACAAAATCTAAATCCATTAAGGGCGTTTCTGTATTTCTACCTTTCTTATGCACATTTATCTAATCCGATATTCATACCTATTTCGTCACTGAAGTATTTTACAATATTGAGGAGACCCTTCAACTCATTGTCGTCTTTGGCAAAGAGTTTGAGATCATCCATGTATAGTAGGTGATTGAATATTTTCTTATATCTACTGTTGTTCAGTTCATGCGTAAGGGGGATTAAGGACAAACAAAACGGAATGGGTGGCAGAGAGTCTCGTTGAAAGATTCCACGTCGGACAATTAGTCGGTTGGATATGGCAGTGCCTCTGGTGTGACTAAGTTATAGTTTGGTGTTCCACATTCCCATCATGTGCTTTAGGAGATTTAATACCACAGGGGATACTTTGTACATTTCCAAAGTCTTAATGATCCAAGAATGTGGAACACTATCAAAGGCTTTACGATAATCAATCCACGCTGCGCTAAGATTTCTACGTCTTCTCCTGCAATTTTCTAGGATCATTTTATTTATCAGTAATTGATCTTTGCAGCCATATGAACCCCTCCTGCATCCCTTCTGTTCCAGCGGAAGAATGCTGTTTGTTTCGAAATAGAAGTAAGCACGGTTCGTCAGGACAGACGTGATCAACTTATACGTTGTGGAGAGACATATTATCGGTCGATAATTTTTCGGGTCATCTGTTTCATTTGGTTTTGTATGAGGTATGTAATACCTTCAGTAATCCATTCCGGAATTTTATTGGGATTATTTACAAGCGTCGATATGTTTTCGCAAGAATTTTGTGGATAGATGAGAGATGATAAATCCAGAAACTGGGCAACTTGTCATTTCCTGGAGATTTCCATTTTGGGGATTTCGTTAGAACTTGCCTAACATAATCTGTGGATATATTTTCCCATTCTTGCAGAGGTGTATCCAGCATTCGTTCTTCATGTCGGATCCATTCTGAATTTGGGTTATATTCCTTCGGGCTGCTCCAAATATTTTCCCAAAATGTCTGTACATTATCAATCGATGTTGGCCTTTCGACATGTATACGTGTTTTTCCAATTTCCCTTTAAAATTGCTTAAGGTCCGTTTAGATTATTTTATTTTGGCCATAGAACCTACAACGTTAGCTGAATGTTCTGCTTCAGCATTTCCGTGGTTGATGGAATGTCAGTTATGGATTTAATTTTGTATTTCCTCATGATCTTTTTGCACTTGCGTGTGGAAATATTGGGGTTTCTGCTGAGCTTATCTATTATAGAAAGCTCACATCTGATTTGTTTTATTTCTCGCAAAAGTTTTGCTTTCCAAGCTAGCTCTCTATGTCTGTTACCTTTATTTATTGTCTTGATCCCAAGCTTCAGAGTCGCTGCTAAATCTGTTGCTTATATGACGTTGTTAACTTCTGTGATGTTTTCCGGTGGTTTATCTGTTAACAGTGTTTCCAGTGCAGCGTTGGATATTTTCACGGTGTGATTCTTGGAATTCGTCATATGGATTTTGTGGAGCTGGTCTCTCTCTGACAGTTGTATGAAATTTACTTTGCTGAGTACTTGGATGACGTGGGTTTTCGCTTCGGTGATTTCAGATTTGTGGTTTTCAAGGAATTCTATCTTAATGTACCTGGAGTCATCTTCAGTGACATCGTCTGGAGGTTATTTCGTATTTCATTTGTTTTTAGATTTTACCTCATCCTCTGTCACATTACTTATTTCTACATTCATCTCATTACAGTTTGAGTGATGGGTCATAGTATTTTGTCTTATATCTAATTTTATCCTATCTATTTCTGTTTTCGAGAGTCTGTTGTTTCGCAAAATGTTCGTAGGACATTAGCAAGCATGTCTGGATTGAGGTTAGATCTTATATCATTTCCCACCATACTCCTCCATATTTGGTATGTTTGATTGGTGGTGTTATTTGCAGGGTTTTCGAGTGCAGTGAAGAATGATGCCATGACATGTCGACAAACTTCGAGAGACCATTTCTTTCGTTTTCATTTTATTTGTCGGTTTGGTATTGAGTCACTTGGTCCAAGGTTTGCAATAATCCGATTTTGGTGACTTAGTGTCTCTTCGTTTGTGGAAGAGTTTGTTCCAGTGACAGATTTTTTTTCTCAGACTGGTTCCTCTGCGAGGGACGCGGCCCTTGATGACCCGGGTGACGACTGATCCGGTATGAAATTTTATTCGTATTCATTGAAATTGGTAGAGATTTGCGTTTCAACCTTGACCGCCAAGGGGTAATTATGTTCAAGTTACAAGCGTGAGGACGAATCTCGAAGAAGACCCAAGAGCATGCCCAACCAATGAGATTGGTTAGAATGTGGATTTATTAATATATCGGAGGTGGAATAGTTCATAATAGTATAGTCTACCACACTGAATACAATACACTAAGTTTTAACTTAGTATAAGTCGGAGTGACAACTACCAGATTTTAGTATATAGAGTTTTAAAAACAAATCATTCCATATGATCCCTACATATGCGGACATATACACATGTACATGCAGATAAAGATCTACATATATATATATATATATATATATATATATATATATATATATATATAGAGAGAGAGAGAGAGAGAGAGAGAGAGAGAGCGAGACAGAGATAGAGACAGAGACAGACAGACAGACAGAGATTAATACACACACACATACACACACACATATATATATATGTGTGTGTGTGTGCAGGTATGCAGAAAAATAGGGAAGAACACGTTAGGTAAATTATCCGGAGTTCCTTAGTATTTTTGCTTTTATTTTTAAAAAGACAGTGCTCCATACAGAAGTAGAGATTATATTATAATATTTTTTTAAAAATATGATTCCTTCGCTACATAAGAGTTCTCATGTTTCAAAAGCGAGAGCCGAGACCCTGTTAGAGCTTATTCCGAAATTTTCGCTTGACGAGGAAGCGAGACCAGACACCTTAATTCAATTTAATTTCGAAAATTATATTGAGGGTCTCGGCTCTCGCTTTTGAAACATGAGAACTCTTATGTAGCGAAGGACTCATATTTTTTTAAAAAATATTATATATATATATATATATATATATATATATATATATATATATATATATATATATATATGCCCACACCGAGGGAGATATGGGATGCCTAGGATGAAAGAAAAATAGACTGTGAGTTCTGCTTAAAGTCGAGCGGGGCTGAAAAACTGAGATATAGGTAAAAAAAAAATAGAGAAAGAAAAGAGAAGAAACAAATCCAAATGAAAGAATTAAAGTTACATTGAGTCAAAGGGATTTAGAATTATATCAAAGTACAGGAAAAGTATAATTAAAAACGGTACAACATTTACCATTTCTTACATGTTCGGAGCATTGCACAAGTGACTTTCCACAAATGTTCAACTCTCCGTCGCCAACTACAGATACTTATTAAATTGTATGGGGTATTCTGGACGTTGTACTACAGTTTGATAGGGGGACTATCAAAGAATTCATTAAACCAAGGGGAAGATGGAAGGGAAAGATTATTATATTATTTTTATTATTATTATTGTTATCATCATCATCATCATCATTATTATTATTATTATTATCATTATTATTATTATTATTATTATCATTATTATTATTATTATTTTAGTCGGATTTGCTGCAAGGAAGGTATAAAGCCACTAAGACACAAATGGGCTTACTGGTTGTGCAAGAATTAGAAAAGTGAAAATATTATGAAGGTTCGAGAACAACAGCATATTTATTAGGGAGACAGAAGATAACGATTGACATTGCATTTGAATTTTTGAAAATCAAAGTTAGCCAGAATGCATTAAGATGAAAAAGAGTTCCACACGCGAGAATTGCGAGAAAAAAAACTTTTAACATAGAACTTACGGTTAGATCTAGCCAATTCAACTGTAGATTGATGAGAGTTTTTTGCTAAACTAGTACTGAGCTTAAATTCATAAAGTGTAGGTCCCATAGCGAATAGTCCATCCGGACAATTACCATGAATGTATTTATAAAAAACGGCAGAGAGGAGCAACATAATGGTGAAAATAACGTGACAGAAACTGAGATGCAAGATCAGGACCAATAATATTGCTAATTTTCCTTTGGATTTTATCAAGGAGCTCTAGATATATAGCAAAAACAACGGACTATATCTGGCAGCAAATTCTCAGCATGGAGATATGGTAGACATAGATATTTAAGATAGATTCTGGTGAGAGAAATTGGCTAGCAATGTCTTAGCAGTTTATCTAGCAAAGAATTTTATGAGGAAAGATAATTTGGCGTTTTGAATAATCCGTTTTTTGTTTTTTTAATTTGAAAAAAAAGAAGCTCAATTAATTCAAGAAATAAATCTACCTGGAAAAGACATCACTGGGGAGACAGACAGTACAATATCACGAATGATTGTAAACGAAAAGCCTATATATTTTTGGCAATCTGTCTTTTCTTTTGAAAACTTCCCCACAACGTCTTTTTCTCATTCTGTGTCGCATTTTTGTACATGAAACTGTAAGAACACAAAGAAATTTTCTATATGTTTCTTTTAACTAAACGTGACGCCAGGGACGAAACAACGCATGCTTCCTTATCGATGTCATGACAAAACGGGGGAAAAAACCCAGAAACAAAACAAACTAAAGAGCCAAAAAAAATATAAACATATTATGTGCAGAAAGACAAAGAAATAACACGAGAAGAAGATAAGATGAAAGTGAAAGTGAAAGCAGGAGAAGGGAAATCAAAAGACAGGAAATTCAAAGAGTGCTCCGCTATTGTTGAATTGTCATGTTTTTCAGTCGGTACCTGATCATCGATGAGACACGATTTCCATCGAAGAAAGACAGACATTGGGTCCTGTGCCAGTGAAACAGCCGTTAGTAAACTCGTCTCGCAGCCAACTTGAAACTGTGGATAGTTCAAAGCTAATTAGGTGGAAAAGATTAAAATCCCTTATTTGATTAATTATCAGTACTGACACGCACAACGTGAATTGACGAGTATTTGTTGGTTGGTGAAATTTCCGAATTGTATTATTCAATAAGATTCTTTTATATTATATTTGGATATATAGGTTAATATAGCGTGGAATTATATTTGTTTGTATAATAGTTTTCAAGTTTACACTTAAGTTTATAGATAGACACTGTTCTGTATTATCCTTTAGAACAATGATTCTCAACGTGGTCCAGGTAGACCATCGGTGGTCCACATATCATTTTTAGGGGTCCACGGAGAAATTTTAGCCATTTCACAAAAATGTATCTAAATTATTCATACTTTGAAGAATAAAAATATATAATATTTTGTTTAATTACACACATGCCCATTATATTTTAAAATTTTGAAATTAAGAAAGTATTATGCAGTGATATATTTATTTTATTTTTTTAATATATATATAAATATATATATATATATATATATATATATATATATATATATATATATATATATATATATTTTAACCATTTAACAAAAATGTATCTAAACTATTCATACTTTGAAGAATAAAAATATATAATATTTTGCTTAGTTACACACATGCCCATTATATTTGAAAATTTTAAATTAAGAAAGTATTATGGAGTGAGATATTTATTTTACTTTTTGAATACATATATATATATATATATATATATATATATATATATAATCAAAATTGATTTGGCTGTCCTGTGTTTATCCTTGTTTACAAAAATAAATCTGAAAGTGGAATTACACTACTTTGTCTTTTCATTGAATATTTTAGTATGAAAATTGAACAGCCTAAAAGTAAAACTAGGAGTGCTCGATTCGAATTTTTAAAGACAATATGGCCCATAGGCTAAAACAGTTGAGAAGCACTGCTTTAGACTACTGCTATAATTTTGCTGGGTTTATATTTCAGTTTAAAGATAAACATTAATCGGATTTATACTTGTTGATAAATATTCATCGGGTTTATACACGAGTCTTTTGATAAACACTGAATTATTTTATACTTGAGTCTATAGATTAACATTGTTCCGGTTTATACTTGCTTCTGTGGTAAATATTGGTGGAACTTATACATAAATATATAGGTAAAAATTGATCGTGTTAATAATTGTGTCAAAAGACAACTATTAATTTATGCTTGTGAGTAGAAGTAGATTATGGTAGGATTTATGCTTTTGTCTGTAGGTAAGTATTGATCGAGTTTATACTTTATTATTTAGGTCAGTGTTTCTTAATCTTTCTTTTACTTCAAGGGGCATATGTAGAAAAACTAAATCTTTGGAACGAACTTCAAATATTGATAAGGAAAAATGAAACAGTATTTACACTAGTCGGACTATTGTCCTCATCTTTGTCGCCATATTTGTCACAACGTTTCGGCCGTTGTACGCTCCGGCCTTCTTCAGGTGGTTGGAATTTCGAACTGAACCCATTATTTCGATCACTGGGGTAGACTGTTCTAGTTCCACGTGCCATGTTTGATGGATGTCAGTTATGAGTTATCTCCTGCTAAGTTTCCCTCTGAAAGTTCTCCACTGCCTTAACCGGGTATTGAACTGAAGGACACATGCACACTGGATAAAGGCGTTGGTTAGATCCAGTGACAGACCCAAAGAGTGTGAGTTCAATGCCCGGTTAATTCCAACCACCTGAAGAAGGCCGGAGCGTACAACGGTCGAAACGTTGTGACAAATATGGCGACAAAGATGAGGACAATTGTCCGACTAATGTAAATACTGTACATAATACCTCATCTCAGAAATATAGACAGACTCGGTGAAATGAAATTTGAAAATATGCAATTCTGGATTAGCATTCGCAAACAGATTAACGGCACATTTTTCATTTAAATGGATTCATACATAATCCGCTACGTTTTATAGAAACCGATAATGATTAATTTAAGGGCTTTGAATAAAACAAAAGGGAAAGGTTTATCCATTTTTTCTTAAAGATTAAGCATCCAGTTTAAAATATCAAATAACAAAGCGCTGGTTAGAGATGGAAAGCATGTGCTTGCTGTCTGTAACATTTTAAAAATGAAGATTTTTTAAATATTAAAAAAAATATTAATAAATCTTTTCACTTGGAGGCAGCACCTGGCTACATTTCAGGACGCATTAGTAGACACGGGTTAAGAAACACAGCTTGTGGATTTTACATAGGTTGTTCAAAACATACTCTCAACTTTTCAGTCTCTCAATCCCTCACTCAGTTAATCGATTTCCCCACGCGTTTTGCCTACAACCGTGACGGTAAGGCCTCACTCCTCGAACTGTGTTTTACCTCCATCCCTGAGTCTTGTAGTGCCACGCAACTCTGTCCTATCGGTAACTCCGATCATGCTGTTGTGTCCGTTAGCATCTCCTTCAGCCCCACACCCTGCAAAGAGCCTCCTACCACCAGAACCACATTCTACTACCAACGGGCTGACTGGGATTCGTTTCGTGACTTCCTCCGCGATGTCCCCTGGGATGCTGTATTTAAGCTCCCAACTCATGAGTGTGCTTCTGAGATCTCTTCCTGGGTTAAAGCCGGTATCGAAGCCTTCATCCCCTCCAGGAAATTCAAGGTCAAACCTTGCTCCTCCCCCTGGTTCACAGCTGCTTGCTCAGCCGCCATTGCCCATAGGAACCACTTCTTCCACCGTTTTCGAAGTGATATGTCCGACTCCAATAGACGTCTATTTACCTCTGCCCGTAACGAGTGTAAGCGTATCCTCGACGATGCCAAGTCACTATTTGCTACTCTGATGAAGGAACGTATTGCATCCCACAAATTTGGCTCCAGAGATTATTGGCGCCTCTGCAAGAGCGTCCTGAACAATAACAAACCCTCCATTCCTTCCCTATTCAATCAGTTTGAGGTTTTGACCACCTCTGCTGACAAGGCCGAACGCTTCGCTCGGAAGTTCTCTTCTAATTCTACGCTAGATTCTTCCGGGGTGCCCTTGCCTGATTTCCCTCCCAGAACTGATGCCCTCCTGGACGGACTGCACATAACCCCGTCGTCGATATTGGGCATTATTTCTAACTTAGATCTCCACAATGCTACTGGCGGTGACGGAATACCAGCCATTGTCCGAAAGAAATGCGCACCTGAACTGGCGCCTGCCCTCTCTAAATTGTACAACCGCTGCCTCAAGGAGTCCTGTTTTCCTGACTGCTGGAAGTCCTCAACCATTGTTCCTGTCTACAAGAACACTGGTGACCCCTCCGACCCTTCCAATTACCGTCCTATCAGTCTCCTACCCCTCTTCGGCAAAGTCTTCGAGGCCATTATCAACTCCGAAGTGATTAATTACCTGATATCCCAAGATCTGCTCTCAGACAAGCAGTATGGTTTCCGCTTTGCCCGATCTACTGCCGATGTGCTTACGGCCATCACTGAATTTGTCTGCCAAGCTATCCATAACTACGGTGAAGCTCGTGCCGTGGCCTTTGACATCTCCAAAGCATTCGATAGAGTCTGGCATGCCGGCCTTCTCCGCAAGCTCCAGGGTTATGGTATCACAGGTCGATTGTTTGACCTAATACAATCGTTCCTGTCAAACCGGGATTTGAAGGTTGTTCTTAGTGGATCCATCTCCAGATCCTATCCCGCTAATGCAGGTGTTCCTCAAGGCTCCATCCTAGGCCCTACTCTGTTACTCATATTTATAAATGACCTTCCTGACGCCATTGACTCCCAAGTCGGCATCTACGCTGACGACCACACTATTTACTCCTGCCTCAAACGCAAATCTACTGAGGCGGAAAAAGCTAACCTGGCAGCCCAAATTGAAAAGGACCTCCAATCAGTTGTGATCTGGGGTGAGAAATGGATGGTTAACTTTAACGCGTCTAAAACAAAACTGCTCTCCATCAACCACCACAAGGATCTATCCCTGCATCCCATTAGAATGTCTGATGACCAACTTCTCGAGAGCTCCTCCCTGCGGCTGCTCGGTCTCACGCTGTCTGCTGATCTGAGATGGAACAAATACATCGAGTCAGTTGCATCAGCCACCGCAAAGAAAGTTGGTTCTCTGTGCCGAGCCAGGAAATTTTTCTCCCCTGAATCGATCCTTCAAGTCTATAAATCGACCATTCGCCCATGCATGGAGTACTGCTGCCATATATGGTCTGGAGCCCCTGCTGTTTGCCTCGGGGTTCTTGATAAGATCCAGAGACGGATATGCAATGTGATTGGCCCTGATCTGTCATCTCGTCTGCAGTCGCTCTCTCACAGACGCGATGTTGCCTCACTCTGCCTTTTTTACAAATACTTCCACGGTAATTGCTCTGAGGAGTTGCGTTCGCTTGTCCCCAGGCCTCGTGAATTTAAACGCCCCACCAGGCTGGCATCCCGCTCCCACCACTACACCGTGGAAACTGTTAGATGTAGACGTCTCTTCTACTCCAATAGCTTCATGTCTCGCACATCCTGCCTATGGAACTCCCTTCCCTACTACTGTTTCCCTGACAAATACAATCTCCAAAGGTTTAAGTGTAGCGTCAATCGACATCTCCAGTTGCCTTGATCTATCCGCTTCCCTTCTCCACATCCTTTCTTTTCTCATTCCTATCTGCTCTCGCTCCGGATCTTTTGTGGCCCCCTTGCCTTGATCGACCCACTGTCTTTCTCTTCTTCCTCATCCCCTCCATTGCCACTCCTATCTGCTCTTCCTCCAACCCTTCTTTAACCCCTTGCGCGATAGTGGCCTCTGGCCTTGCTTGGGGCGATATGATTAAAAAAAAAAAAAAAATAAGTGGAGTTTATATAGGATGCTCCAATAACTTCGAGCGATTTTAAATGTGAATTAAGTTTAAGCGTCTAATGATTTTACCTTTTTCTTTCAGATTAACGACTTAAGTCTTTGGCAATTTCAACCATGGAAAGATTAACAATAAAACAACGTATTAAAATTATCGACTCTTATTACGAAAATTGACGTTCAAATTTATAAAGATACAGCCCAAATATTCCGCTAGCAAAAAGTGTACACCAGTCATTGACTTTTGGGGGATGCAGTGGCTTTTCAACAATCTTCTTTGGATTTTCATCAACCCAAATGCGATAATTTTGCTTATTAAAGGACACACCAAGATGAAAAAGGGCTTCATCACTTTGCGAAAAATCTTCATCCGCTTGGCTTTGTGCACACAACTGGCGAATGTTCGCTGCTCCAAATGGTTAGCAGTTTTCAGTTCTTGTGTCAATGGAATTTGTAAGAGTGTCGCGACAAATCTTTTGTCAAAATTCGATGTAACGTTGTTGTGGAGACGTTCAATTCTTACACTCGATGCTGAATAGAGGGGTCTGGATTTACGGCCACATTCTCGTGCACTGCAGCATTCATTTTCAGCTGAACTGCGTAAACGAGCAAACATTGATGTTTTCACATCTGCCACCGACCCGGTTTGTTTGAATGGACGAACAATTTTCCCAATTTAACTCTCGGTTGGTCAATTATGTTAACCAAAAAAATCTCGAATGCGTGAAATGCATTTCTGTTTGAACGGGAATTTTCGTACTAGGCTTCGCTAACTTTACCATGTTGTTTGATTGTTAATCTTTCCATGGTTGACTTTGCCAAAGACTTAAGTTGCTAAATCTGAAATTAAAAGAAAGAAATCATTATACCCCTGAAGTTAATTTACATTTATAATCGGTCCAAGTTTTTGGAAAACGCTATATTTTAAGCTATAGGTAACCCTTAGTAGATTTTCATAATTTAAGTTATTGGTAAATATTGCTATACGGCAAGATCAAATCCATGAATTAGCGAGAACTGTAAGTTCTATGCTAACAGATTCTTCTATCGCATTTGTTTGCTTATAGAATTCTCTTTTTGCTTTTTGCTTTTTGCTTTTTGCTTCAGAGTCAACTTTGATATTCAAAATTGGTATGGCAGTATGTTGTGAGACCAATACTTCCCTACATCATGGACTCTCCCAGTACTATATTATTATGTGAATGGTACTATCATGTGAGGAGTAGCACCAGTAATTCGCAGCCGCGTACGATACCAGTATCGGACACTACTGGATATTAAGCTCTGCTTACACTATTCTTTGTAACTTTTCTGTTTAATATATCTTTATTACCTCTAACCCGTGTTTGGTGTTTTCCTTCCGTGGCCCGTACTTCTGGTCCACATCACAATATTAATCGTTATGTTTTTTCTTCTCAAATTCAATTCTTAATTGTTCTCTCTTCTTAGTAATGCTTTACTTCTCATATTCACAATCACTCAGTCACGCCTTGTGTCTTTGTGGCCTTATTGCCTTGCATGGTGTGAAATGATTAAAAAAAAAACTACTAATAATACAGTGGACATAGTGGGAGTTTCCTAATAGCAATGGCGAGATTAACCGTTTCAAAATTAAAAAGATAGAACAATAAACACTAGTGCCGCTTGGAATCTCTAAAATCTTTCTCTCAAAACAGTTTTCAGTAACTTAGGTTGGGTTTAATTTCTTTTGCGGCATATCAAAACCTCAATGGATAATTTAATCCGGCTGGATTTTTATTGCAGGTAATATTTTTGTCAAAAAAGTATGGCTGTTAATAATTTCTTCAGTATCTCTTCAGTATATTTCTGAGATGGGGTAATATGTACACTATTTACATTATTCGGATTATTGTCCTCATCTTTGTCGCCATATTTATTACAGTCTTTCTGCCGGTGTATGCTCTGGTCTTCTTCAGGTGGTTGGAATGTCGAACTGAATCTTTTATTTCGCTTACGAGGGTAGATAGTTCTAGTTCCGAGTGCCATGTATAATGGATGTCAGTTATCAGTTATCTCCTGTTAATTCCCCTCTCCAAGTTCTCCACTGCCTTTATCCACTGTGCCATATGTTTTCGAGGGCAAATGGCACAGTGGATATGTCGTTGGTTAGTAACAGAACTTAAAGAGTGTGAGTTCAATACCAGGTTAAGGCAGTGGAGATATTGTTCGTTTAACCAATTAACTGTCGATATTTTAGTGCGCATTTGTGGCCCAGGCAGATGTCTTAGGAGTTTATTTATTCCTTATGTTTTATTTCAGTAGTTACCATTGTCATTTGTATAGAAACAATCAACATCAAATATATATGTGTAAAAAACATCAAAAATAATATTGATTAGAAATAATAAAAAAATACTTTTCAAAATAGTCATTATTTTTCTACTCGTGAACTGTAAAATTACGACAGAAAGTGGTTCTCTTACGGCTAATAATAAAAACTTTAAAGGCTAAATGTTGTGAAATATACCTCTGCAAATACAATGTATGTAAGCAATTCAATGTAAATACAAGGAATAACATGTAGTGATTTTAATTTTAACAGATTTTTCGTATTTTATTTATAATGTCGTTACATATATACCTCATATATAATTAAGTTTGTACTTATATATATATATATATATATATATATATATATATATATATATATATATATATATAAAGAGATATACAGTGCTGTTCGATAAAAGTGACTCACCTGATTTTTTTACTAAATGTTCTCTTCTCAGATGAAAATAAAATTCAGCTAAATTCAAAGGATAAGCGATCTAAAATCCGAAGAAGAAGCTTTGAAAGTTCTTTGAATTTAGCAGTAAGTACTGTCAAGCATCCGTTCAGTATAATGTTCTGGGGATGCTTTTCTTTTCATGGAACTGGTTTCTTACAACATCTTGAAAAGACTCTCAGGAGCGAGCAGTACAAGATAATTTTAGACTCTTGCCTGCTCCCTTCTGCTGAAAGGGTGCAAATAGACCCCACTAAGCTCATTTCTATGCAGGATAATGTTCCCTTTCACAAATCAAAATTTATGAAGGAATACTTTGATGAGAAATCGATGAGTGTTATGACATGACTGCGCCAATCTCCTGACCTCAACCCCATAGAAAACTTAAGGAGCATTATAAAGTACAAGTTCTCGAGAATTTGAGCAAGAAAGAGGATTTGATTGTGAATTTCATATCTGAATGGAATTCAATGCTTGGAAATGAGATTTGCTTGACCCTAATCAAATCAATGTCTAAAAGGGTTGAAAAGGTTTTTCAAAATAAAGGAGGACCCATAGATTATTAAATATTTCGAACTATATTAAGTATTATAAATAAATTATAACTCTATTATTCTTTATTTAAAGCTGTTCGGTTACGCTTCTATTGATTACGAGTTGCAGGAAAAAAGTGAGTCACTTTTTTTGCACTGAGTTTTTCACTTAATCTCATTTATATCCAAAATTGTAATAATAGATATAATACGTTAGGGTGAGTAAACTTTTTTACTAGGTGGTCGGGAATGGGTCTTTATATCAGTAAGATTCAATATTAGTTTAACCCCAAAAACAATAGGCGAAAAGATTTTTAAGTTAAAATATATCAGGTGAGTCACTTTTATCGAACAGCTAGTGAGTTTAATTTTAACAAATCCCCAAATGGGGCTCAAGTCAGGTAATAAGTTAATGTTTTGTAGTAAATCTTTTTCATATATTATTATTAGTGGTACTGGTCACTAAGCGAGTTGACTCCACTTTTTGTTATATGTGCTGTGTCCCTTTAGAAAATGGCCATACTAGCTCTCCACATCCTCCTGATACTTGTAGCTCTTAGCAAACTTTCTCTTTCTGCTATACCCTCACAATCCCGTTTCTGTCACCATTTTATGTAGGCTGGTTACGTTGATTATGCGCTGTTTTCCTCTGTCCATCTTCTCTTCTGTGTGTTGATTTTTTCAAGTCCTCTATCCTCATTATGAGCCCTAGGAATTTCAACATTTTGTTTGCTTTTTCTCTTCGTCATTGCTTTTATCTTCAGCCCGTGGTATTCCAAGCATCCTTCTCTAGAACATCCGCCCTTTTTTTCCGAGTCTCTTGTGATTAGTTGTCCATCATTCACAATATAAGAAGACCGATATCATTGGTCAACAAAAAAAATAAATATTTGAAATGGTGTCGAGACACCAAACAACATTTTTTAGCTGATTTGATGGCGCTGAATTTGAAAATGACCTTACTTTTTCTTTGTTAGCGACACATTTTGCTGTACCGAAATGACTATTTTTGAAAAAAAAAAATAACACATTTTTTTCATTAGTTTTCAGTATATATGATATTAATCGACGGCAATGTTTCCAAAACTAAAATTGTAGAAACCTCACAATTCGTATTTAAACCAACACATTTTGATCTGCTTATTGAGAAATACTAAATTTGTAATAACAATCAGACCCTAATTACTTAAAAATAACACGATTATCTATCCCCACCTTTACCGGATGATTCATATTTTTGTTTTGACAATATATATATATATATATATATATATATATATATATATACACACATACAAACAAAAATGGATCTTCAGAAGCTTAAATGTTAATATCTAACATATGTCGTCTTAATTCCAATACATTCATTCAATGTCTGTGTGTGTGTCTCTCTCTCTCACTAATTTTTTTCACTCCTATTCTTTCACACTCGGTAACTTTTGCGTATTAGTGTGTTTATTACCTTGGTTGCGATGAAATGATTTTAAAGGAAAAATATCTTCATAATTCTCACTATCGTCGTCTTATCCGAACGTTCATATCGCAAACCTCTTTCTGTAACCAGCTGCTTTGGGCTGAACTTGCGCCGTATATTAGGTACACTTTAGTAATATGCGTGTTGTGTGTTTCGAATTGAAGGCTGAAATTCAAATTCCTGAGAATATATATTTCAACTGTTGGGAAACCATGACTATAAAAACCAAGATGAGATTTCCAGGTTTAATAATAAATAATTTGCGATTAATACATATTTTCAATGCGATTAATCTGAAGAATGCATGCACTTTTTGTAATCGGATTCACACTAAGCAAGGCAATAATACGACAAAAACACAAGGGGTTACAGGATGTGGAAGAGGTTGGAACTGAAACATTAATAATGAGAAGAAAGAAGCGTAATCAGGTTGACAGTAGATAGCGACTGACATTGCATTCAAATATTTTTAATATATTTGCAGTATAAAGTTGGTTGAACAAGACGGGAGTTCCACAAGCGAGAAGTGCGGGAGAAGATATGATATAATTATATGTATGCCTATTAAATTCATAATTTGAATTTTTAATAACTTAACACAAATATACATTCGTTTTATAGTAAATTTGGTTACATTACGATTAGTTTTTACTTTGTGTGTCCATACATACATACATATATATATATATATATATATATATATATATATATATATATATATATATATATATATATATGTGTGTGTGTGTGTGTGTGTGTGTGTGTGTAATATTTGGTAATCCTTATTGATAATTCCAAAAAGGATATAAATCCAGAGAGCTCAATATAAAAAACAGAGCAAATAATAATTTATTTATTTCCCATTCTCAGTCTATTTCCTCTATTACCACCTGAGGAAGTCTGTTCCTTTTCGCAATGTGTATCTGAAAATTAGTTCAACATGTCTATAACCTCAACATATTTTTTGAATGACTAAAATAAACCCCCCTTTCGTTCCTTCCTTACCTTTGATTATTTTATCATTCTCATCTTGAAATTATCCCAGGGTTATATAATACTATCTCTATCCATCCACTCCCCGAAATTTGTATATGCATATTTAATATTATTATTATGCTCTGACTGTGTTTTTGTTAAGCCTGGTAAAATCCTTGTCCATTTATATTTGTGTATAAGAGTCGGTCTGAAGATTTGGGATCGTAATAGATATCATCATGGTCTTTTAAGTGTTCGTTTTCATTATATATATATATATATATATATATATATATATATATATATATATATATATATATATATATATATATATATATATAGCATAATGAGAAGCCACGTATACTTTCTTGATAGGTATATAATATGGCGAAAAACATAACATAGTCTACTATTTATTCTGCACAATATGTCCCAATAGTGGATATATTGGTGAATCTGGAAATAATTTTAGATTTCGCTTCAATAATCATAAACTAACCATACGCCAAAACAATACTTATTCCACCATAGCTGAACACTTTAATCAATCAAGACACTCATTAGACAACTGTAAATGTTTATTGATAGATTCCGATTTTAGTTCCACATACACACGCAGTAAAAAAGAAAAATACTGGATTTTAAAATTAGACACATATAAACTAGGGTTGGACAAAGACTTGGGAATTTTAAATCTGTATAAATATTTCTATAGTTAAAAAAATTATTTTTAGATATAGTAAAAAAAAAAAACTTTTTAAACAACATCTAAAATATTATCGTTAGATTTACGTTAGAAATATTCAAACACAGTTGCATTCCACATCACGTGACGTCCGCGTCTCGCGACGGACGCTACTTGAAAACAAACTTCTGAATACAGTTATTTAATTTATTTCTGGCGAAAGATCGGGGCAGATCTGAAATATAAAATATATATATATATGAAAATATAAATAAATACTTTCACAAAAATAACATTCAATTTTCTTTCTTTTAATTTGCAACTTTTCAGTTGTTTTCTCCATATTACATATATATATATATATATATATATATATATATATATATATATATATATATATCTTATATATATATATATATATATATATATATATATATGTACAAGCAAAAAGTTCGAGAGAAGAAACTGTTAGCAATGAATATACGGTTACATGTAGCCAACTCCACTGTAAATTGATGAAATCTCGACGCCAGTTTACTCCTGCGCTTAAATTCAAAACTCTAGGTACCATAACGAAGAGATCATTCGAACAATTACCATGAGAAAAGTCATAAAGAGGAAAACTTACGGCGGTGGGAGTGAATAGAACTGAGCCGCCAGAACAGGACCAATAATATTGCAATATTTGAAGGCTATCTTGACATAATAATTCAGACAAGCACACGAATTTTTTTTTTTGTGGTGATACTAATTGATTAGTGATGTAAGTCTTAATAATTAACGTACAGCTTGGCGGAAGTCTATTTGCGTGTAAGCAAATATAACTAATTCGGGTCTGTGATCAACAATTTCACACCGTTATTCTTTACATCACAAACTTATAGCACCTGTCATTTCCATGCGAGTACCCATTTAGTTACTGACCCGTCTCGGCGCAGCTTAACCTGGAAGATCATTGTTTCAACGTCGTAAGTATCACACGAAAAGAGGGCACATTTTTTTGTCGTCCTTTACTTTATTTCAGATCTCAGTAGCTTAATTTATCTGTCGTAGAATAGCGAACTTAATTTTGCTATAAAATCCATGAGAAATGGTGTTAAAAGCGGAAGTAAAATTTAAAATATATGACTCAGAAAGATGAGTATATTTAATATGCTTGTTAACAGCACATCAACTTCTTATGGGTAATTTAATGTCGGAATTTAATTTACTTGGCAGCATTAGCAATTTCACTTACAAAAATGTATTACTGACTATTTTTTTCTTTTCAAAATCTTTTTAGCTGCTATTTTTCCTTTTACAAAAATGTATCGCTGGTAATGTGTTTTTTCTATGAAAACGTATTGTTGCTATATTTAATATGATCTGTGCACGAGGTCTCTTTATTTGTCCCTTGAAAAAGTGTGGATGGTTCTGCACAAAACCATCACCACTATAATCAAATCTCCTGTTCTGGTGTCGGGCTGTCGGTTCATAGAAACTGATCTGCTTGACCTTCATACGCGGGAGACTCGAGTATATATATATATATATATATATATATATATATATATATATATATATATATATATATATATATATATATATATATATAATGTAAAAATTAGCAAATACCTGAATAAAACAAGGAGATGGCAAAGTAACAAAGATCAAATATGAGCAAAAAATATGAGCAAAATTAATGTCAATTTTCTACACTATAATTACCTTCCCCACAGACGCAATTCTATTATTAATTATCTACAATATAACACCTTTCCTACGTTTAATTTAGGTTAATCAACCCTATTCTCATCGTTTTCCTTTGGTAAGGACTAAGTTCTTGTACGGAAGTGAGACCAAAGGAGCGTCATGGTCGCTATTCGTAATTCCATCATAGCGAACGCGTTGGTGGTTTTGCATGCGCCAGGACGTAACTGAGATATGAGCACGTCCTTTTTTCAGGACGAAGTTTTTTTTTAATCAGACGATTTTGAACAAACACCCGAGAGGACGCTTCCCTGAATACTATAATCTTGGCCTCTATAAATTGAGAATCTTAACGAGTCCAATACACCACACCTGTACAGCTAATACCAACCATACCCGACCAGAGGCTTATATAAACCTCTTCGTATTCTATTAGGAAGAAGCAGTATGAACTCATAGGAGCTGCTAAACATGGCCGTCGATTTTTAACCAACCCAATTCACTTTGTTTTCCTTTGGTAAGGAGTAAGTTTTTGTAGTCAAGTGAGAACAAATTGGCGTACATGGTCACCATTTGTAATTACGTCATAGCAAACGTGTTTGTGGTTTGGATACGTGAGGGAGCAATTGACATAAGAACACGTCCTTTTTTCAGGACGAGGGTTTTTTTATTCAGACTGTTTTGAACAGGCATTTGATTGACAGCAAAAACGATTTGTGTGCTAGGATTTCTTAATATTGGTGTACGATTTTTGATTGCAACAATTCCTTCTGCATACACCTTGGATTTTACAGTGTTTTTAATTATCAAACTGCTTTGTCTTCATTTGATCTTGGATTTCACAATGTTTTGATTATCAAACAATTTGTCTTTTCTCATTTAAAATACAACTTTAAATTAGCTACATTTTTACTCGGACATCTTCTTTCTCCAGGTTGTTAGTATGGGAAACAAACACCCGAGAGGATGCTTCCCTGAATACTATAATGTTGGCCTCTATAAATCGAGAAACTTACCAAATCCAACAGACCACACCTGTACAGCTAATACCAACCAAACCCGACCAGAGGCTTATATAAACCTCTTCGTATCCTATTAGTAAGAAGGAGTATGAACTCATAAGAGCTGCTAAACATAGGCCTCTAATTTTTTGGATTATACACCCGTTTGGATGCTTTCCAGAAAACTACAGATTACCTTTTTTTGTCTCAGCTCTATCATTATCCATCCTACATATCCTCATGATATTCACTTCGTGCATCCTCCTCTTGCGTCCATACCACAAACATCGTCCAATAACTCTAGCTGTAGAGGTTCTTGAGCTTGTAATAATTGAATATTATTAGAAATAACATAATAATATCGCGAAGCGATTCATTCAAACTGTATTCTTTGTGGCATATAATTTCTTCTTTTGTTACAACTACGTATAAAGTGTTAATGTCTGAAGAATTCAAGCGGAGATATTGTGTTGAGAATTCTAAGCCTGGAGTTTCATTTATCTGATTTGCTGCCCGCTAACAGCAGGTATTAAGATACTTTCTGTTTGGACTAGCTAACAAGCTGGTTAAGTCAAAACGAGCAGCTAGGCTATATCTAATCGACGAAATAAAAGAAATCAAACTTTGCTTTCAATAGAAAAAACGATCCTTTGTAGAATAAAAAGAAAGTGGAAATTACTGAGGGAAAAGGTCGAATCTGAGAGTTCAAGCTTCACTACGGCGATAAAAATGATTGTTCAAATGAAAGCTCTGACAATAGATATGTGACACAAAGTTACGCCATTGATTAACATAGCTACCTCCATTAATTCGATGAAAAAGAGCCTACTGTGAAAAAAAAAGCCAAATTTCTTGACAACAACGTTTCTAGTCAAAATCTGTTATTATTAAGCGGATAGATCAAAGTATGTCATGATTATTAAATTCTTTAATCCTGTCCAGCACATTCGAAATTTTTGCTAAGTATCTTCTTTCTCTTGAGTCAACGAAGGAGGAGGGCAAAGATTATTTTAGTAAAATTTAGAGTCTGTTTTGCGGTAAGAAACACAATGATTTAATAATTCATACAAAAATAAAATATTTATCGGATTTAAATAAAATTTGCGGAACAAAATTCATAAATTAATGAATTTATTTTTTAATTTCTTTTTTTATCAAATCTTGGTAAAAATATTTTTTTTTTACCTCTGTTGGCCCGATTACTTAATTCTATGAAATTTCGAGAACTTCAAATTTCACCCACGTCATATTTATTATGGATAAAAGCAGGACTCGTTGGAGAATATAAATCATCAGATTTTTGTTGTTTTTTTTAAATAGACTCACCATTTACCGAAAATCTGCTCTGAATCGTAAAATATGAAACAATATATATCTAAGATAGTATTTCATTAGAAAAGCTATTTATTGCTTTTATAAATAAGATATATTAATACACTATTGTCTGAAAAAAAATAAAAAGTCCATAAATAATGATTCCTTACGAGAATTGTTGCCATTTTTAAAAATTTTAATTACAATAATATATTAAGTGTTAAATCATTTAAAATTCTGTATTACTTTCCCCCTTTTAAAGTAAAAAAAACAACTTTTATTAAGTAAAAACTCTATTTACTGATAATAAAGGGAAAGGCTTAGTACAATCATCAAACACCAATAGTGTACAAAGATGCACATTTTTTCTCGATAGTTGTCTTCACACACAGCATTATCAGAAAATAAGAGCGAAAGCAAAAGTAAATATACAACCAAAACATCTACGATTCAACAAAACATTAGATTACAGATAATATTTTCTTATTTTTTAAACATTACTGAGTAAATCAAAATTATAAATGGAAGCTCCATATGTTATATCATTTTCTGCAGATAGAGCCGCCGTAGAAAATATTAGATTAACATCAATCTGTCATCAACTTGTCAACACATTAACAGATGAAATAAACAGCTACCGACGTGTGAAATAATGCATTTGTGCGATATTTTAAACCTTATGTAAATAATAATTGTTTCAAATTATATTAATTATACTTTAAGTCAACTAATTTTCCCAAAATGAACTTTCAGAAAAGGTAATTTTATTTTTGGATTTTTTTTAAATAAAGAGACTTATATTGCAATAAACGCGGGATAAAAATTCGTTAAAATCAAATATTGTAGGAAAATAATCCCGTAATCAAATGAAATATTGCAACGTATTTTGCTTATTGGAAATAACTAATTTACTCTATTAACTTAAAAGCTTCAAGAAAATTTTTCATTTTTAAAACTTCATGTAGTATCCCGAATATGTGGAAGCACTACATTAAAATATATAGGTATATACTTCGTTTAGATATGTACGTCTATTGCTATTAATTATGAATATGGGTCAGTAAATGGACAATAAGTAATGAAATTTATAGGAACAATATAAAGTCATCTCCCCTCAGAAAGCTCCACCGCTACTGAAAAGACAAAGAGATTCCAGGTTGAAATTCATTCGTGAACATAAAGATAAGGAAAATCGTATTGATAAATATTATGGAACCCAGACGAAGCTATAATTGAGTTGTTTGGATCTGCAAAAAAAATTAATATAACGTGGGAAACCTTCATATATATATTTGAAGTGCACAGTAATCTGAAAAAAATTAGGAAAATATTCTCTGTAATCTAATGTTTTTGTTGAATCTTAGATATTTGGGCTTATGTTTTAATAGTTATCGATCTTATTTACTGTTAAATTTCATTTTCTCTTGAATGTTTTGTGTTTCCGATATTTTCACCTATCATTTCACCTTTTATTTTGTACATTGTTCTCTTCATTGCTATTAAATATCAAACTCTTCAGTTCTGTCCCCTCCCCTAACTTGTTGAACTGAGAAGGTGTGTACCTAATGTCGCTTATCTATGCGGAAAAATTCACGCGACAACCATTCAGTTATGTTTGGTTTTCTTTGTAAGTAGACAAAGCTTATACTCTAATTTAATATGAATTCATTCGTATAAATTTTTTACAGTTTAATAGGACTAGATAGGCTGACCTATCGTATGCCCCGTACTCCTTCCATGTCTCCGTCCTGGGTATGACGATAAACTACATCCGCGTCCAGGGTATGACTATAAACTACATCCGCGTCCAGGGTATGACTATAAACTATATCCGCGTCCAGGGTATGACTATAAACTACATCCGCGTCCTGGGTATGACTATAAACTACATCCGCGTCCTGGGTATGACTATAAACTACATCCGCGTCCAGGGTATGACTATAAACTACATCCGCGTCTTGGGTAAGACGATAATCCACGTCCAACGGCAAGACCTCTTATCAGGAGGTTTTGAGGAGCGTGGAACCACCTCTTAATTGCTGGTGTTGCCAGGCCCACCCGGACCCAGGGTTATAGCACCTGTTAGGTTCCCAACTACGGGCAAATAGTTAATCCCCTAATTGGGGTCAAAACACCATAAAAGTGTAAAAATAGGTCTTAATACCAGAAATACTTTGTAAAAGAAAAAATTACAATCAAAACATTATCAGCAATACATTTTAGGCAACAAAAAAATTATCAAAAATACTTTTTTGAAAAAAATATTATCAGAAATAGATTTTTTTGGAAGGAAAAATATTACTAGCAATACATATTTGAAAAACAAATATTACCAGCAATAAAAATTTCGTCGGCATTAAATAAACCATTGAGGTGTTGATATGTCGTAAACTAAACCAAACCAAACTTTCCATGTCTACTAGAGGTTTATGACGTACCCTTACAAGGATACGGTTTACCGGTTCTCCCTGTCTTCTATCATAGCCACAATTATTTGACTATCCTAAGTTTTTAGTGATCAGACTAATTAGTGGCAGTGATTTTCCATTTTGAGGGTGCCGGGTTGGCAGTATTCTGGCTTCTGCTTCGTGAGGAGCCTGAACTCCTTGCTGGCGTTTAGAGAGTCTGCTCCGATCAACAGTCGCATAATATCCGGGTATCTATAGTTCCATGTCGCGCATGCGTATGTGTCCCTGCAGAGGCCACATTATACTCTTTTCTCGGGAATGCCATGGCTGGTTTGAATTGCCATTGACTAGAGATAGTGACAATTATGGTGGTCATTTCTCTCTCTCCTCAAAACAATTCTCGTGAGAATCACAAAAAAAATTCATCTAAACCAGCAAACAAAAACCGCCTACACCCATCAACCTTTCTTTCTATAATATTCGTGATATCCGTTCCAACTTTTGTAGCGTAGAATATTTTCTCCTGGAACAGAAGCCAGATATTTTACCAATCCATGATTCTTGGTTCCAGGCTATCTTCCTCTTTGACGGAAAGTTTCCAGCATTCGCATGCATGGTCTTGTTCTTTAAATCTGGGATAATCTTCTGATGACCAGGGAATTTTCTCTGAAGGCCGCTGACTTATCTTTTATGTGTTTCCGTCTTTACGTAGTAAACTCTGTTACCTATATCTTTCGCTCCCTGGGAGTGCAGAATATTAAACATAATAGCCGACAGTATTGAAAAGGCACTATCTCTCCATTCATTTGCGAACATCTTTGTCTTAGGTTACACCATGACACGTGGCTGAAACGTTCTAAAGGTACTGATTTTGCCGGTCTTCAGGCATTAATTTGCTCCATTCCTTTATTAAAATCGTGGACTTTCTTATTCGTTTCCCTAGCAAAACCGAGTAACAGTCTTCTCTAATTGATTTATTTTTTACATACTCTCCTCGTCCTTCAGATTACTGCCCCTTTGCCAACTCGGTCCTCTCTGGAGTTGCTACTGATATTTCCTTCCCCTCACTCGTTAAACAGGAATCCATTATAAATAAGACTTCTTTTCGTTAACAACATGCTGATCTATTCATCAAGGAAGGCACTGTAGTTTTTTCCTACCCAAGTACATTCAATCTCCTCCACGACCATCCTCATGGGTGAATTATAAAGAACGGTCTGTTATACATATAATTCTTTGGTGAGTTTCATCTTAACAACAAGAAACATATTAGAGAAGTGGAAAGGGTTATTATAAAAATAATATGCCTATATTATGCAATGAAACGTGTTTGAATATATATATATATATATATATATATATATATATATATATATATATATATATATATATATAAAAATAATTATTTATTAGAAAATTATAATATAAATATGTTATAAAATCATTACAAAAATAACCATTTTGTTTCAGCACTTCTGGTTTCTTATTATGTGATACATATATATATATATTTTAATTGTTAGGGGGATTTGGTAATTACAATTAAATAATTCATTGAGTCTGAAAGAAACCTCAACAGAATGCACTGGACGGACGTTTCGTCCTATATCTGGGACTCATCAGCAGTGCGCATCCACTACCGAGAATTGAAACTCTGACAGTTAGGTTATCAAGAAAACGTCATACCAACAGTTACAAAGGCCTCGGTGATGAAGAGGTAGTAAATCCGTCTCAATATAGCGACGGTCGCTCATATATACAGTTGGTATAGCGTTTGCTTTATAACCTAACTGTCAGGGTTTCTATTCTCGGTAGTGGATGCGCACTGCTGATGAGTCCCAAATATAGGACGTAACGGCCGTCCAGTGCTTTCTGCATTTTGTTGAGGTTTCTTTCAGACTCAATGAATTACTTAATTATATATATATATATATATATATATATATATATATATATATATATATATATATGTGTGTGTGTGTGTATATATATATATATATATATATATATATATATATATATATATATATATATATATATATATATATACATATATATATATATATATATATATATATATATATATATATATATATATATATATGAGAGAGACAGTGAGGGAGAGAGGAAAATAACAAATACCTAAATAAAGCTACAAGGAGATAAACCGACAAAAGACCAAGAAACTATAATTATAAAAATTCCTGTAAATGTAAATGCTGTCATATAGGCAAACGATGGCTGCAGAAACTTCAAAATGGATTCCTATTGGCTGAAATGCGCTCGCTCATTTCACAGAGGCCGTAGGTGATGTTTCATGGCCGTGTCACATGGCAAAGTATGTCATATGTGTTACTTTTAAAATTTTGCTGATTACAGTTGGCTGGAAATTATATAACCAGAAGCGAGAAACAAAACTGTTAGCATAGAATATACGGTTACATCTATCCAGCTCAACTGTAAATTGATGAGATATCAACACAAGTCTAGTACTGCGCTTAATTAAAAAAAAAACCTGTGTACCACAGCGAAGATTTCATTAGAACAATTACCTTGTATGTGTTTATAGAGATAGCACAGGGCGACAACCGTACGACGGTGGGAAAGTAACAGAAGACGAAAGTCTAGGTCAGGTCAAGTAAAATTACTTATTCTGTTTTGGGGTTTTACCAAGAAGTTCAGTCAGATACCCGGAGCACCAGACCATATGCGGCAGCAACATTCTAAGAATAGACTTAAGAAATATAGGGCTGATACTGAAGAGAAAAAAATATCTCGCACGACAGGTTGAATAAACGTTCTTAGTAGCTGACCTAACATGGGATTCAATGAAGTCCATCCACCAAGTGACTTGAGACTGTTAGCTCTTTAAGGCGCAACTAGTCTCCTTTTTGGAGGTTATCATCAACTATACTGATGGAAGACACGAGAGAAAGGAGGATTACTTTGGTAACAAATGAAATAATACTGAGATGTTACGTGACATATGTCTTTCTTTACGGCAGCGGATGTTAGACGGTTTCCTCAAAGATGAAGAAGAGGCTCGAGTCGACGGAGATGTGGTTCTATAGAAGGTTGCTAAAGATATCATGGACCATGCATGTGAGCAACGTTGAGGGCTTGGAGAGGCTGATAACGAAAAGAAATTTCCGGTACACATAACGTGGAAGGAGCGCCTAGAGAATCTGATACTGACGGATCAAATAGAAGGTTAAAGAGAGACAAGGGAAAGCAGCGCGTGACATAGATGGCGAGCTTGAGCAGGTGGATGACAGAACGTAGTCTGTGGAAAGAAGCAGAAGAAAGGAACTTCCTGAGAGCTGCAAGGGATACAGGTAGGTAGAGATCCATGATCGCCTACGTTCTGAAAGGACATGGCACATATAAACAAAGAAAGTGTAGTTTGGGAGTCGTTAAAATTGTGTGTGTACGCGCGCCTGCGCGTGTGCATGTGCGAATTGATGGAATTAAGACTAAAGCTGTATGTTAATCTGAAATAGATTTTAAAATCTATTAGTGATAGAAAGATTAACCATGCTATCTGTCAAGATGACTAGCGTGCGGTCAAAGATCACGGCGGATGCGGTCTGCCCATTCTTAAGACATTATAATTAATGTGATATCTGTTTTCTAGACCGTAATTCAAAATTGCTAAGCCGATTTTCTTTTCAATATTTAATAACTCATGCAGCAATAGCCATTTCCTTAAATTTATTACAAATTCGTTAAACAAACGTATGTCGCAGTTTTTTCTAACTTTTCTTTTTGAATAAATTGTGTTAATATTAATTTTTTAACATTCAATCTTCGAAACATTAATTTTTAAAAAAATCATGTAAATCAAAGAAAGAAAATCAAATAGGAGAAGGATTTCGAAGATGTGAACTAAAATATTTCAACCAAAAAGCTATCTCTTTTCAAAATAACAAAAGAAGGACATTTTTAACTGATATCACCCTTCCGGATAGAGACGGACATAATTCATCACAGCTTCCTTTCCTTTAATATGCTTTGTGGGCTTGGAAAAGAGAGTGTAGTGGCTTATCTTCTGTATATGCTGTGGTAGGCGATCATGGCTCTCCACAATTTCTTGCCTCTTGTAGCTGTTAATAAATGTTTGCATTTTGTTATTTCTCCTGAACACTTTCCCGCCGTACATTTCCTCAAACTCACTAAGTATGTTATGTTGATAATTTTACTGACTATATTAGTTAAAAGTAGAATTCATTGAAGAATTTAAATCACCCATTTTTTTTTTTGACGAAATTGGATCCCGTCTTACAAAAAATCTGTTCTGAATGGAAAAATGAAAAACGCAGTAAAATTAAAACACTACTTTAACAGCCATAGATGCCTTCGAAAAACTAAGCAGTGTATTAAGAAATGAGACAAATCTTCGTTAGTAAGAAAGAAAAGAGTGCTGAAATGTTAGGTGATATCTGTCCTCCTATATGGCAGTGAATACAGAGCAATCTCTTCGGAGATGGAGAGACTTCAAGCAACTTAAATGTGGTTCGAAAGAAGTATACTGAGGATAACATGTGCTGAACATGAGAGCAACCACGAGATTTTAGAGCAAGGGAAATGAAAAAGGAAACATAATTAACATCAGGAAAACAAAGGGTATATATATATATATACATATATATATATATATATATATATATATATATATATATATATAGTCTTAAAGTGTGCTATATTTATGGGATAAAGTGCTCAATATCAGAGATAGAGCGTGTCTAAATATAAAAGTGAACATAGAAGTCAACACTTAGAGGCGACAGTCTGTTTCATGCTAGTGCAATCGTCAGGCAACTCTGAGTTGCCTGACGATTGAACTAGCATGAAACAGACTGTCACCTCTAAGTATTGACCTCTATGTTCACACATATATATATAATTATATATATGTAAATATATATATATATATATATATATATATATATATATATATAGATTTACATATATATAATTATATATATATGTGTGTGTGTGTGTGTGTGTATGTGCATGTGTGTGCGTGGGTGTGTGTAAATTAGGAAATCAGCCGATTACACTAAAACTATATTTCTGCATATATATATATATATATATATATATATATATATATAAAAATTATAAATTTATCCTATAATTTTACACACACGCACACACACACACATATTTATTTATAAACATTATTAATTTCTCCTATAATTTTACACACGCACGCACGCACTAGCACGCACACACACACAAACATATATATATATATATATATATATATATATATATATATATATATATATTTTAAGCATATAACCCCTAGGAAGGCTGGAAGCCACTAGTACGCAGGGGTTACAGAAGGTTTGGAGGAAGAGCAGATAGGAGTGGTAAAGGAGAGGATGTGGAGAAAGATAGTGGATCGATCAAGGCAAGGGGGTTACAGAAGATTTGGAGCGAGAGCAGATGGGAATGAAAGGTGAAAGGATGTGGAGAAGGGAAGTGGATAGATCAAGGCAACTGGAGATGTCGATTTACGTTACATATATGCGTGTGTGTGTTCGTGTGTGTGTGTGTGTGTGTGTGTGTGTGTGTGTGTGTGTGTGTGTGTGTGTGTGTGTGTGTGTGTCTTTGTATCTGGTTTTGTTTATAATTTTGATTGGCGTCCTTTATCACTTATAACTCGTTCAGTTTTGAAAAGCGCTTGCCATTTAAATCCCATTATTTCCCCACTAATGGGTTTCCTCAAAAGTTTAACTCTACTTCAGAACTGACAATCTTCATGCAAAATGCGCTACACATACGTTCACTTAATTTTCCCAACGTGGTCGAGTTTGCGAAGCTGTTCCAATACAACGTTGCAAAATATTACATATTTGAACACGAAAAATGCCAGTATGTTTGTTGTCTGACAGACTGAGTTCTTTTGTCAAGTTTCTGTACGTACGCACGCCGAGAGCGCCTTCCCTTGACTGTGAAAAACAGTGGTGTTATATAGCTCTTCCTTTCCCAGACCCACGCTGACTATTGGTTAATACCTGCCCAGTATTGTTCACATTGAGATAGGCAGTGCCACCTACTCTAAGTAGAAGGTTCTCTCTCAACCGCCCTTTTGAGAAGAGGACGCAAACTCCTGGTGCTTATAGCAACACATATAACCAACTGGGAATCTTTTATCGAGCTGTCTCGTTTCTCTGTTACACAAATTCAGTTGGCTGGGTACGTGTGAATTTGACATTGAACTCCACAATGTCATTATGTATTGACATTTCTGATACCATACGTACGTAGCTATCAACATTCAATACGCCGAGCTATGGAAAACTGGGCAAAACATATAACAAGAAAGGTAGTGTTACGCGAATTTATTTCTTAGACTATTTTATGTGTGCTTAGAAAATCAGCATAGAACGTTCCTGTATTTTGTTTGAATTCGATCTATTACATTTTGGGGAAAAAGCAGAAGCCATAAAGAAGGATATTTTATGTATTTTCATCCTGAAGTCTGTTGATGCCTGCTTAGGACAAAATAGAAAATGCATGTATTTACTGTGAAATTGAGTGATATCATTCAACAATATTTTTCCTGAAAAGGACAGTTTATCACATACAGTTTCTGCTGGCAACAATGTCTGGCTTGATCTGGAGCTGGCTGGATGTAGAGGCGGCCGATTGCAAGATGGAACTTATTGTGACAATGATAATTGGCCGGCTGGAAATGTTGCTGATCGAGTGAAATTGGTACTAGAACCGATACTATACTTTGATCGTTGGCATCTTCTTCGCGGAATTTTGTTTTTTCATTTTTTTTAAAGGCCTTCTTATATCCCGAATCAGTTTTACTACAGTTGCTCATTTTGGAAGGTAAAGTTTCTTCTTCCGATTGTTTTTGTTTCTAAAAGTGGGAGTGCCGGCAGGTTATCAGAAGCCATAAAAAAAAACTATTTTTAGGGATTTTTTTAATGAAGTCTGTTAATACCTGCTTAGAGAATCAACATAGAAAATACATGTATTTTCTTTAAAATTGAATGATAAAATTCAGCACTTTTTGGGGGAAACGGCAACTGTTGTCCTGAAACTGCTGTCTATGATCGCCTGCTGCAAATCGCTGACTGAAACGGCGCCGATGGTGAGACGGATCTGCGGTTGATGTTGACTGGCTGGGAATGCTGCAGCTAACGGGTGGAGCAGTGGACCGGCACTTTGGTTCTGGAACAGATACTACATTTTGATCCTAGGCATCTTAGTCGAGGATTTTTTTTTTATATAATTTATTTTATTTTTTTATTATCTATTTTATATGCTGAATCAGTTTTACAAGAATCGCGGATCCTGAATGATGAAATGTCTTCTTCCTTTAGTTATTTAAAAAAAAAAATTTTTGCTAAACGTGGGAGGGTCAACAGGATACAACACAGTTATCAGAAACCATAAAACAAACTATTAATCGGGATTTCTTGCTGAAATCAGTTGATACCTGCTTGGAAAATCAGCATAGTAAATTCCTGTATTTTCTTTTTCTTTGAACTTGAATGATAGCATTCAGCACTGTTGGGGAAAAAGTTAATTATCCGAAGAAATAAAGCAGACTGTTCTTTACAAATTTGTTTATTTTTTTTTTAAATTTATTAATTTCTCTCTCTTTTTTTTTTTTTTTTTGTAAAGACTTTGCCGACGGTTGATAATTCGAAAGCTTTTAATCAGCTTTCTCTTTAAATCAGTATCCTTGTGAGCGTTCCAACAGCGCATGAAAAATCAGTTTTGATTAAGTTCAAATCTTGCGAATTGGCTAAAAGTGAGAGTGTCAGGTTCCAGCGGAGTGACGGATTCTATGAAGGTTGGAAAAAAAAAGCAATAGGAATATAACAAAGAACAGTTTTAGATTAAAAACGTTTAAATCCTTATTATTCTTCCGCTTTGCGTTTAAAGATTAAGATGAATTTTACGTTCAGCCATGTCCCTCAAAGAGAAAATATCTTCGGGCCGAAAATAAATAAATTTAAGAAAAGTTGAACAAATAAATTGAAAAGAAATATAACAAAGAAGCTGTTAGATTTTGTCGAGGCGAAAAGAACACGCTGTTCTGCATGTAACATTAAACATCAATTTCTGTGAAAAATACACTGTAGTGGCCGCTAACAGAGTTTCGATATTGACAAACAAGTCTGATTGATTAATTTAATTCCTTTCTCACTTCCTGGGATGAGAAGTTATCATTATTAACACTATTTACATTCGAAATATTGTACTTATTTTTGTAGTTATCGCAATATATCGGCCGTTGTGCCCTCTGGCTTTCAACGTATATATCAGCTGTAACAGTAAAATTGTCCCAATCGTGTAAAAACATGCGATAATTTTCCATCCCACAAAATGTGTAATATCTACACAAACACTAAACTAATTAAATTTCTCTTTTCCAGGTTTTCAGATAACACCTTTATCAGTGTTGACACCATTGGCCATATGAATCAGTGAAAATCCCCTAGAGTTATTCAGCTACAGAATCGAACAGGTTAAAATCGTTTTGTGTCAGTCCCACTGTCTTCCCAAATATGTGATGTGAGGAAGATCATTCAGACCTTCAGTTATGGTATCAACATTCATACTCTGGCCTCCGTCTTCAAAGTCCATTCAAGAATCAACAAGAGGACGGCGAATAAAATTTAAAAAAAAAACAGGAACAATAAACATGAAAACTGAATCGGGAGGTTCCAGCAGCAAGAGGGTTCATCATTTCAAATTAAGCGATAAATAAATACTTATTGTTCAAAGGATAGTCCAGAAGTGTTTTAAAAACCTAAGAGAATTCCAGTAAGATATCTTTAATCATTTCTAAGATATAACGGTTCAAAAAATAATCTAACAATTGGGGAGTTTTCCTGTTACACAATTTGAACAATTTTCCTCTAGCAGTTATATCGATCCGTGTAACTTACAAGGAATTCCGAAGTGAACCTTTATTCAATATCCAGGCATGATTGTTCTTGTTATACTGGTCATTTCTAAGGATATCTAGTCTAATTCCTATTTTTAGTATTGTTCAGTTATTTCTCGCCCGGTTTTCACTGAATCCAAGTAAACACTACCATGTCCAGAGATTGAACTCGCAATTAACATTTTTTAACGATTTCACACTAAGCAAGGCAGGACGCCACTAGTACGCAGGGGTTTACAGAGTGGGAGCGAGTGTAAAGAGGTGTGATGGAGGAAAGGATGAAGAGATTGACAATGGATAGTTCAGGGCATCTGGAGATGTCGATTGATATTCCATTTGAATAGTTGGAGACTATCAGGAAAACAAGTAATAGGAAGTGAATTCCATAAACGTGAGGTGCGAGACATGAAGATATTGAGGTAGAAGAGATGGCCACATTTAACCGTTTCGACAGTGAAAGGGTGGGCACGTGATGCCAGCCGAATAGCACATTCAAATTCATGCCGTGTGGGAACCAGCGAAAGTAGATCGTCGGAGCACTTACCGTGAAAGTATTTGTAGAAAAGACAGAGGGAGGCAACGGCACGTCTGTGAGAGACGACTGAAGACGATATGCCAGATCAGGACCAACCACATTGCTTATCCGTCTCAGGATCTTGTCGAGGACCGTAACGCGAGCAGCATATATGACAGTAGTATTCCATGCAAGGGTGAATGGTTGATTTGTAGATTTGAAGGATGAACTCAGAAGAGAAAAACCTTTCGGCGCGACACAGGGAACCAACTTTCCTTGCGGTGGATGAAGCTATTGTCTCAATGTAATTGTTCCATCTCAGGTCAGCGGACAGTCTAAGACCAAGCAGTCATAAAGAGGTGCTCTTGTGGAGTTGAACATCAGACATTCTGATGGGGGGGGGGCAGGGATGGTTCCCTGTGGTTAATAATAGAGAGCGGTTTTGTTTTAGAGGCATTAAAGTTAACAATCCAATTCCTGCCCCAGTCTACAACCGATTGGAGGTCCCTTTCGAGACTAACGGCCAGGTTAGTTTTTTCAGCAATGTTATTGAAGAAAGAATAAATAGTAGTGTCGTCAGCATAGATGCCTACTTGGGAACTGATGACATCGGCGAGATCGTTCATGATGATAATGAACACAGTAGTTCCTAGGATAGAGCCTTGAGGAACACCTGCATTCGTGGGAAAGGAACTGGAGGAGAATCCGTTAAGGGCGACTTCATTACACGGTTTGGCAGAAATGATCGTATTTAGTTAAATAATCGACCTGAATTTCCATATCCCTTAAGCTTACAAGGGAGGCCGGTATGCCAAACCCCATAAAATGCTTTAGAGATATCTAGAGCCACAGCACGAACTTCTCCGTTATTGTGGATTGCTCAATAAACAATTTTATTTATAGCCGTGTAGCACATCAGTTGTAGAAACAGTCAAAGAGAAATTCATATTGATTATCAGAGAGAAGATCATTGGATATAAGCTGTTTAACCACTTCGGAGTTGATTAAAGCTTGAAAGACTTTGCCGAAGAATGGTAAGAGACTGATAGGGCGGTATTTAGATTGGTCAGAATGTTTTCCAGATTTCTTAAAGACATGTACAATAGATGAGGACTGTTACGAAAATCACTAACCAACGCCCTCATCCACTGGGAACTAGCATGTTATGCCTAGACCTGGGAAGTCTGCTCACATAGATTAAATAAAGTGATCGGTTTGTAATTCACTGTACGTTTCTCTGATTTCTCTACACCTGATAAAGGCCGGATGACACACCTGCTGAAACGTTTGATAACAGAAAAAAAGATGAAGACAATAGCCTGAATTCAGATTGTTGAAACATTGATTGTTCTAAGATTTTATCATGAAGTCCACCCAATATAAAGTTTGGGAGCCACTCAAGGAAGATTTGAAATGGTAATTGTGAGTAAAGGGTGTTATTTCAACGAAAGAATATTTGTAGGAAGTGAAGATTATGAAGATAAAATTTATAGATAACAATTGATACATGACTGTAATAGGTAAATTTAGTAGTGTTCAAAGAACGCCTTCGCTAAATCTATTATAGAAAGTCCCAGTTCTTGGAGAAAACTGACATTTTCCGTAGGAAATGAAAGTGATTCGAATCAGTGGAAGAATCGTGGCCTCTCCTACATATACGATTTTAAACAACTGGAACTGAAGTGTGGTGTTAGCTTATTTATTGCGATTATTTTATTTAATTTCTCTAGTATTTTTTTTCGCACGTCTGTCATCAAGAAACTGTCTGAGAAATTTGTGTCATTGCAGTATATATTTTTTCGAATTTTTTCGTTACCAATTTTTTAAAAATTTTTGATTTTATTCAATTTAATATTGGTAAAATTATTTCTCCTCTCTACGTAGTTTTTGGTGGGTTCATTCGTTTTCTACGATTTAAAATCTCTCTGTAGGAGAATTAAACCACAAATATTTGTAAACATTTAGGGGAGACGATAACGGTTTAGACTTACAAGTTTTATTAATTAATCCATAGCTGGCGGTATAAGTGGTGATTTCATATATATTTCAAGGGTTTTTGCGTGTCGATGATTATAATAAACCCAACTGGAAATGGAACACTTTACAGCGATTAAGAAATCCGAGCCATTATCCATTAAACCAACCACACATCTAAGCCTACAGCTCTTTGTATTCCTAAGCGCTCACCATCAAGGTACTGACCTGGTTCGACATTGCTTAACTTCGTACGGTAACTGGTGTTTCATTATGATGTGTCTGTAAACACTTTTATGTAGTGTTTATCATTCTTATTTTTATGATTTTTCTTCTTCCTGCTTATTTACTTTATCTGATTTTTTTACAGTGTCGTTTCTTTTTCAACAATTTTCTTTTGCTATTCTTTTTATCCACAAACTAATTTCCAATCTTGTCCCGAGCTTTCTTCATTTTATCACGATCTGATTCCCTCTTCTTCTCACACTTTCCCGCCATTTCTAAACGACACAGCGGAACAGCGGAGAGATTAAATTGGCAATGTGTTTCATTTTTCGGCCGTTATCTACGCCAAGGGTAAAGTACCTATTTTATGCTAACAAATAATGAATTGACGATCGAAATAAGAATAAATAACATTATTTTTTTCTCTCTGTGCATTCGGTCAACTTTGTACGTAAAGGAGATTACAGGGTAAATGTCAAAAAGAAGATGAGAAAACGTTGTGTATTGTTATCTGGACACTTCCAAATATTTTCAGGCCAAAATCCGAACAGACGTCCTTGAGAGATAGGAGCAACCAGACGATATGAATAGGGTTTTACGTAATCAAATTTTTTAATCCCGAAGTTTTTTCATTTATTTTGACTTAGGCCGTCGATCTCTTGAACATGATACGTTGAAATAGCATTTTGACGTATCGAGATAGATAAAGCCAAGTTGAAAAATATCAATCCAACATTAAAGTGGTTAACCATCATCATGGTATATATATATATATATATATATATATATATATATATATATATATATATATATATATATATATACAGGGTGTCCATAAAGTTCGTGTGCACTTGATATACATGTATATATATATATATATATATATATATATATATATATATATATATATATATATATATATATATATATATACAGGGTGTCCATAAAGTTCGTGTGCACCTTGACATATATATATATATATATATATATATATATATATATATGCAGGGTGTCCATAAAATTCGTGTGCACATTAAAAGTTTATAACTTTATTTGTATTTGCGATAGAACTAATCTGTAAGAAAATGTTATAAAGTTTAATGTACCTAGTTTTAAGTATATCTGAAATAACTAATGTGATTTCAGGAACTACTGTTTTCCGTGAACTGCAAAATCGTATTACCCTTTGTATTATTGCAAAATAAATCCTGCATTACCTTGATAAAGTCCCTCAGAAGACGAAACGCGTCGGTTAAGTATAGTTTTTCCTCTTCTTTCATTATATATACAGGGTGTTCATAAAGTTCGTGTGCACTTTAAAAAATTATAACTTTATTTGTATTTGCGATAGAAATAATCTGTAAAAAATGTTATAAAGTTTAATATACCTAGTCGAATTCCAGTCGAACCCATTACATTCACTTACGTGCTAACACCCTTGGGAAAGGTGTGAATCCTCTGCTTCTCCCTCCAACTATGGGTAAATAGCAGGACATGTATATATAGATATATAGATGGACAGACAGATAAAGAATAATAGAGTGAATAAATAAATTGAACAAACATTAGGGATTTAAAAAATTTTTTGTTAAATTATTGGGATCATCACCAAATGATAACCGTAGTCTTTCAATAATACATAATACCTGATAATTTTTATCCAAGATTGTTAAAAATGTTCTGAATCCTAATTGAATATTTTTACGTGTGCATACTGATCGGACGTTTTTTGAATATGGCATCGAAGCGACAAGAGTACCGACTAAAAGATACGATGTGACTTGTTTCGGGACGCTTAACATCAAACTGCTCGCCTCACGTAATTTCATATTTCACGAAATAAGCCTGACAGTAATATAAAAAGAAACTTTCTGAAAAAGATTTCCCCTCTAGAAGATGATAGATACGAAAAGTCTAAGCTGCATTATTGGGGGAAGCAGAGGATGAAAATTACATATTAGATAAAAGAAAAAGAAGGATGTAAACCTTGATGCATGGAAAACAAAGAAGACAAGAGAAAAAGAAAAAAATAAATAAAACTGAATGGCCTTTGCAAAAGAAAGATAGGACCCCAAAAAAATGAAAAAGAAAAGAAAAAAATGGAAAACAAAATGGAGGAAAATAAACATCACGGCGAAAAATTTAATTAAAAAAAAAAAAGTGACATAGAGACAATATAAAGTATATAGACTAAAAATTAATGAGAGTTTTTAATAAAAGCGAAATATATATGGGAAAAAATGACAAAATCAACAAGCAAATGTAATTATAAGACTACTTCAAAATAAATTAGTTTAATTCTTAGCCAGCTGTAAATATTCTGTTCACGTTTCATGTGTCATATCTCTGGTTTCTCCGTATTTTAGAGATTACATAAAGACATACGAATAACTTCTGTATGAAGAACTACTTTAATTTTCTTTTAAGTACCTCACCATAAGCAAGGCACAAAGGAGCAAGGGAAGTTAAAACTGTATAAGAAACCGACAAAACATCATTTTTCTTCTTTTATGTGCGATCGTGGCACTCCAAATCATTCTCCCCCGTGGAGCACTTAATAAGTTTTGTCTTTTTGTCATTTATCCAAAACTCTATTCTGCCATTAATTTGATCAAGATCATCAAATATGTTACACGCTGCTTTTCTTTGTTCCTCGTTCCATCAATCTGTCTAGGGAGTAACATATTTTCCAAGCCCTCTTTCCTCATTACGTGGCCCAGAAACCTCAGTTATCTCTTCATGATATTAAATATACGTTTGCTTTTTGTCTCCATTCTCTTCAAATCCTCGTTGTTGCTGACATGTTTAGCCCATAGTATCCTTAGCATCTTTCTCTACAAATACATATCTGTTGCTTCAAGTTTTTCTTTCAACTTTGAGGGCAATCTGCAGCATTTTCTTCCTTAGATGAGGTCAGATATCACGTAACAGTTCATTAATCTTTTCTTTTGATTTCTAAAGAAATACACTTTCTGTATAAACGCATTTCTGTTTCATAAAATCTCTTCTTTATCTTTAAGATTGTTCAGCATTCGCTGACATATAGGACAGATATCACGTAACAGTTCAGTAATGTCTATTATTGTTTCTAACCAAATAAACATTCTATAAAAAAAGATCTGTTGCTTCAAGTCTCTTCTTTATTTTTGAGAGGAATGTGCAGAATTTGCTTCCATTCAGGACGGCAGATATCACGTAACAGTTCAGTAAGCATTTCTTCTGATTTCTAAAGAAATACATTTTCTGTATAAACATTATTTTTCATATTCTCTTCCTCATCTTTGAGATTGTCCAGTATTCGCTGGCATACAGGACAGATATCATGCAACAGATCAGTAATGATTATTTTCCTTTATAACGAAATAAATTCTCTATAAAAAAGATCTGTTGCTTCAAATCTCTTCTTCATCTTTAAGGAGATTGTCTACAATCCCTGTAATACAGGAGGACATCTATCAAGTAACAGTTCCGTAATTTTCCTTTTTGTTTCTAACGAAATACTATTTCTATATAAACACATTTGCCTTGATTCAAGTCTCGTCAACTTTGAGGAGACTGCCCAGCATTCACTGCCGTAGAGGAGGTCAAATATCAAGTAACAGTTCAGTAATTTCCCTTTTTGTTTCTAACGAAATACTAGTTCTATATAAACACATTCGCCTTGATTCAAGTGTCGTCAACTTTGAGGAGATTGCCCAGCATTCAATGCCATAGAGGAGGTCAGATATCATGTAAGATTTCCGTAAACTTTTCATTTTTTTTTCTAACGAAATATTTTCCTGTATAACACATTTCTGTTGCTTCTGGTCATTTCTTCATCTTTGAGATTTCCAACAGTTGCTTCAATACAGAGTCAGATATAACGTAAAAGTTCAGTAATCTTTTCTTTTTCTTTTTCTAACGAAAAGCACTTTTTGTATAATCACATTTCTCTTACTTCAAGTCACATCTTCATCTTTGAGATGATTGTCTTGCATACATACATGAGGATGTATATCAATTAACAATTCAGTAATTTTGTATTTTTTGTATGTAACGAAATCATCATTCTGTATAAAAAAAACATTTCTTCAAGTCTCTTATACACCTTTAAGAAGATTGTCCAGAATTCGCAGCCATAGTGGAGGACAGATATCACGTAACACTTAAGTAACTTTTTTTTGTTTGTAACGAAATCCTCTTTCTGTATAAACACATTTCTTCAAGTCTCTTCTTTCATCTTTAAAGAGATTGTCCAGAATTCGCTGCGATAGAGTAGGACAGATATCAATTTACATTTCATTAAATTTTCATTTTCTGTTTTAAACGAGATCCACTTTCTTCCAGTCTCTTCTCCAACTTTTAGGAGATTGTCCTGAATTCTCTGCCATAGAAGAGGGCAGATATCAAGAAACAGATCAGTAATTCTTTTTTGTCTGTAACGAAATCTTCTTTCTGTATGAACACATTTCTTCTAGTCTCTTCTTCACATGAAAGGAGATTGTCCAGAATTCGCAGACATAGAGGAGGACAGATATCACGTCACAGTTCAGTAAATTTTCTTTTTTTGTTTTTAACGAAACCCTCTTTCTGTATATACACATTTCTTCAAGTCTCTTCTTTACGTTCAAGCAAATTGTTGCGAATTCGCTTCCATAGAAGAGGAGAGATCACGTAACTGTTCAGTAATTTTCTTTTCTTTTTTTGTTTGTATCGAACTCCTTTTCTGTATAAACACGTTCCTTCAAGTCTCTTCTTCAACTTTACGGATATTGTCCAGAATTCGCGGCCATAGTGGACGACAGATAATACGTAACAGTTGCAATTTTTTATTTTTTTTGCTTGTAAAGAAATCCTCTTTCTGTTTAAAAACATATCTTCAAGTCTATTCTTCACCTTTAAGTAAATTTTCCAGAATTCGCTGCTATAGAGGAGTACAGGTATCAAATAACTGTTCAGTAATTTTTCTTTTTTTTTGTATCGGACTCCGCTTTCTGTATAAACACATTTCTTTAAGTCTCTTCTTCAGCTTTAAACAGTTTGTCCCGAATTTGCGACCATAGAGTAGTGCATATATCACGTCACATTTCAGTAACTTTTCTTCATTTGTTTTTAACCAAATACTCTTTCTGTATATACACATGTCTTCAAGTCTCTTTTTCACGTTTAAGGAGATTGTCCAGAATTCGCTGACATAGAGGAGGACATATATCACGTCATATTTCCGTAAAAAGTTTCTTTTTTTTGTTTTAAACGAAATCCTCTTTCTGTATATACACATTTCTTCCAGTCTCTTCTTCCACTTTTAGGAGATTGTCTAGTATTCGCTGCCATTGAGGAGGACAGATATCAAGTAACAGTTCAGTAATTTTTCTTTTTTTGTTTGTAACGAAATCCTCTTTCTATATAAACACATTTCTTGAAGTCTCTTATTCCCCTTTAAGGAGATTTGTCAAAATTCGCTGCCATAGAGGAGGACAGATATCACTTTACAGTGCAGTAATTTAACTTTTTGTTTGTAACGAAATGCTCCATCTGTATAGACATATTTCTTCATGTCTCTTCTTCACCTTTAAGGAGATTTTCCAGAATTCGCTACCATAGAGTAGGACAGATATCACGTAATCGTTCAGTAATTTTCCTTTTTTTCTTTGTAACGAACTTTTCTATCTGTATAAACAGATTTCTTACAGTCTCTTCTTCATCTTTAAGCAGATTGTACAGAATTTCCTGCCATAGAGGTGGACAGATATCAAATAACAGTTCAGTATTTTTTTTCTTTTTTTTTGTTTATAACGAATACCTCTTTCTGTATAAACGCATTTCTTCCAGTCTCTTCTTCACCTTTAAAGAGCTTATGTAGAATTAGCTGCTATAGATATCACGGACAGATATCACGTAATAGTTCAGTAATTTTCCTTTGTTTCTTTGTAACGAAATTTTCTATCTGTATCAACAGATTTCTCCCATACTCTTTTTCAGCCTTAAGAAGATTGTCCAGAATACGCTGCCATTGAGGAGGACAGATATCACGTAACAGTTCAGTTACTTTTCATTTTTTGTTTGTAACGAAATACTCTTTCGTTATAAACACATATCTTCTAGTCTATTCTCCATCTTTAAGTAGATTGTCCAGAATTCCCGGCCATACAGGAGGATAGATATCACGTAACATTTCAGTAATTTTTCTTTTTTTTTTGTAACGAACCCCTACAGAGCCCACTATACAAAAACATTTCTTCAAATCTCTATTTCACCTTTAAGGAAATTATCCAGAATTCGCTGTCATAGAGGATGACTGATATTACTTAACAGTTCAGTAATTTTTATTTATCTCTAACGAATTAGTTTACCCAGGTTTTGGAATGCAACTTTGGTCAACCAAATACATTTTCTGATCTAAATGTTTCATATTTCTTCTTCTATTTGTTCACTTCTTTGATATTTATATTTCTGTAAATGACTGATATTAGTTCCTCGGACCGTAAGTTGCATTTTGGGGACCCTCCTGTAATTGATAACAATGCACTCTGCGTTCTTATAGCTTATATTTCCTTTTGTTCTCGATTTCCTATATAGCGTTATAATAACGTGCTTTAAGGAGACAAAAGATGAAGATGAACGTTGTTTTTAAGATTTTGAATATAGTAGTTATGAAATCGCAAGATTTCGGAAAGGACTAACACAAACGATAAGTACGAGAGAAAAAATTATGAGCATAGATGCTTAGTAGGTACAAAGTTAAAATGCTCAGATATAGAAATTCAACCTGGTAAAAAGCGCTTAAGTTCGTCCTATATATATATATATATATATATATATATATATATATATATATATATATATATATGCAGGTGTGCAGAAAAATAGGATAGAACACGTTAGGTAGATAATCCGGTGTTCCTTAGTATTTTGCTTTTATTTTCAAAAGGACAGTACTCCCTACAGAAGTAGAGCTTATATTATAATATTTTTTGTTTTTAAAAATATGATTCCTTCGCTACGTAAGAGTTCTCAAACTCTTATGTAGCGAAGAAATAATATTTTTAAAAACAAAAAATATTATAATATATATATTTATATATAGATGCGTATATATATGCATATATATGTAAATAAATGTATACATCAATATATATATGTGTATATATATATATATATAAGTATATATGAGGATATATATGTATTTATATGTATGTATATATATATATATACATGCATATATATATATAAATGCGTATATATATATGCATATATATGTAAATAAATGTATACATCAATATATATATATAGATGTGTATATATATATATATATATGTATATATGAGCATATATATGTATTTATATATATGTATATATATATATATATCAGTCCCAGGCTCAAGCGATTTCTGGCGTTGAACTTAGTTTTCCGGGGCACTTTCTCTCAAAGAGAATGTTCACGTCGGCAGTTTTTCGGCGCCTGTTCGAACTTTGACCCTTTCACTTTGTACGCGATCTGAACTCTAAATGACTGCCTTCCGGTTTTCTGTAAAACAGCCATTTTGAGCTCAGCACCCCGTGGATTGCTTGAAACATCTTGCTAGAGGTGTGAGATGGTATATGTGTGAGCGTGTATATATATATATATATATATATATATATATATATATATATATATATATATATATATATATATATATATATATATATATATATTTGTGTGTGTGTGCAACGTTTTCACCGTTTTCTCTCTACGACCGACATATTGCTGATATTGAGATATCGTCAGATAAAATCTTAGAATTTTTAAACATATTTTTAGTCAGTACTCGTGTTTGGTTTGTTATTTTGTTATTTTATTAATTTCATTTTACAGTCTGTTATGATGTTGATTTGGGGTTAGTAGAGACAACGCCAAATAACACGTAACAATCAAAAGGGTTTTAATAGGTTGGTAAAAAGGTACAGAAATAGCCTGAGTAGTCAATAACTAGCTCAGCCAAGAACTTCTCTGTTTTCCTGTCTCTCTCATGTCAACATTTAAAGTCTTTGTTCACAGACGCAGACACGTGGTAGGTTTCCGACACAACACAGTGATATCATGAACAACCGACATAAAGTCTAGAAGTGCTAACGACAGAAATCGAACCTGTATCCTTTTTTTAACCTTAGGAGCACAACTTCTTCCGTCGAAGTGTTCCTCAAACGATTTGGCCTAGGTGACAGACTGATGGGTCCCAGTCAGAATGACTTTTTAAAGAGGGCACGTTTTTCGAATAACCAAGTCAATAAGGAGCTTCAGGTTTTGCAGACTGAATCGTCAAAACGAATAAACATCGTAAAAAAAATTAAATTGAAAATTATTTTATTCTGAAATTGTATTTTCTTTTTTGTCATGCATTATTACGCCATGACAGATGTGTGGACAGTTAAATTGAAATCTGTTAATAAAAATCTGCAAAACCATAAAAGAAAAAATTCTAACATATAGAAATGAAAGAAAATACTTATTTTATTTTAAAATTGAAAAAACGTGTATTAGTTTGGCGCTGGTGTCTGTTTGCTTTTCACATAAATCAGAAAATGGCATTCAATTTACCGCTTTATACATTTATTAATTACTACATATACACACGCCTATACAGACACACACACACACGCATATATATATATATATATATATATATATATATATATATATATATATATATATATATGTATATACATACATATATATAAATATATATGTATATACTTCTATATACATATATATATATAAATATTTACATATATATATATATATATATATATACATATATATAAACATATATATATATGCTGACATACACATATATATATATATGTATATACATAACTATATATATGAGCATACATATATCTACATGCACATAAAAATATACATATATATATGCGACGAGATAACGCACTGCATTCTTTATAGGTTTCAGACTCGATGAATCACTTAAATATAATTATAAAATTCTCCTAATAATTTCAAATATATATATATAGATATATATATATATATATTTATATATATGCGACTAGAGAGCCCACTATATATATATATATATATATATATATTAATATATATATATATATATACATGTAGGTTTTCAATAAATACTGCTGTTCAGACGACTCTTCCACCATGTCATGATGTCGCTTATACAAATAAGCGAATATTATTCACGTAAACGTTGTAGTTTAATTTGATATAAATATATAATACACGTAAATGTTTCCCAAACTTTGAAGCTTGGTACTCATAACCAATTTCTATTTTTCAACTTAATTTAATTCCGAATCCATGCACTTAATCCTACATTTCTCCCTTAAACTTCTACCTTCAAAAATATTTTCTTTTCTGCAAATAGAGTGTAAGAATTGTCCGAATGTTCTGTCTGGCCGAGCGTTTCCATTATTCTGCAGGGTTGTTGTTGTTATTTTAAAATATACTATTATTATTATTATTATTATTATTATTATTATTATTATTATTATTATTATTATTATTATTATTTTCTTTGATATCTGGCGTTTACACATTTCTTTACGGATCATGCCCAGGGATCTAAGGTTAGAAATGGTATCATGATACTTTCCACTGCAAAAAAACAAAATAATAATAATAATAATTACATAGATAAAGCCCTTCGTAAAGTGTGGGCTGTACTTGTCAGAATATTTCTTTGTATCTCTTTGAGGCATGGACTTTCAGGGATCCCTTCAATTAGTCTACTGGAATCTTTTCCAGCCAGTCCAAGTTCCCATGTGCCACATTTTTGAGATTTCTATTTCAATGTCTTTGTAATTTGACAGCTTTTCGAATATCTTCAAAGATACATTTCAGTCTGCAGGGACTGCCATATCAATAAGGTGGCACTTATTTTGTTATTATTATTATTATTATTATTATTATTATTATTATTATTATTATTATTATTATTATTATTGTTGTTGTTGTTTTTGTTGATCTTTTTGTTCTTGTTCTTGATTTCCTTATTTATTAATTCATTTAGTTATTTCGTCGTTACGTCAGATCCTGTCAATATCTCACATATAATGGACTATTCTGTTTTGATCACGATGCTGTTTCGTTTCAGCGAAATAATGACAGATAGAAAATGTAAAGGGGTTGATAACTCTCTCATATTTTAAAAGTCTGCTTCAGTGAAATAGAAAGCATGGCAGTTTCTTTTGTTCATTTGTACATTTGATTTTTTTATTGTTCGTGGTCGGAAGAAGAAGAACATAAGAGAAAAGTACAAGAAAAGAAGAAAACAATACTAAAATGGTGAAGAATGAGAAAAGTAGAAGAAAAATGAAGATGAAGAAAAGGATAAAACAATAAGAGGAATATGGTGAAGAAGAAAAAAATGAAGAAGATCAAAAGACGAAGAAAAAATGAAGACGAAGAAAAGTATAAAACAATAATAAGATGATGATGAAGAAGAGGAAAAGAAGAAGAAAAATGAAGAAGAAAATAAGGTGAAGATGAAGAAAATTGGAGAAGAAAAATAAAAAAGAAGAAATAAATAAAACAATAAGAAGAATATGGTGAAGAAGAAAAAAGAAATTGAAGAAAAATGAAGAAAAATAGAAAACAATAAGAATATGGGGAAGAAGAAGAAAAGAAGAATAAAAGAAGGAGAAAAAATGAGGAAGAAAAAAGAAAAAAATAATAAGATGGTGAAGAAGAATAAAAAAATGAAGAAGAATAACAAAGGAAGAAGAAATAAGGAAGACGAAGAAGAAACGAATAAAACAATAATAAAAATATGATGAAGAAGAAAAAAAAGAAGAAATAAAGAAAAGAAGGTCGTGAAGAAGAAGAAGAAAAGTAGAAGAAAAATAAAAAGAAGAAATGACGAAAACAATGACTAGATGGTGAAGAAGCAAAAAAAAATTGAAGAAAAAAGAGAAAATGAAAATGGTGAAGATTAAGGAAGGAAGTAGAAGAAAAAAATGAAGAAAAAGAAGAAAAAAGAAATAAAAAATGATAAAAAAGGAGGCATCTATCAATGATCATTTATTAATCGTAATCTTTCTACCCAACAACATTGTTTGCCCTCTCATCTGATTCTTACTAATTATTATTGATCACATTTCCATTTCCTCACACAAACTACATTCCGTGGTTTCGTTATTATTAACATTCACGCCTAGGTCCGGCAATGCCACCTACAATGTATCACATTCCCTCCATATTTACTAAGTATGAATTAAGTTCAACTGGAACAACGTCATCGAGAATCAGACTCCAATGAGGATGTTTCCCAAATCACTACAATCTCTCACTGTTCTATCGCTATTACCATGCTAAGTACTTGGACGCACTACATTTTTTGGTTCCGCCAGGTTTAACCTTCACGGCTAGAACCCGGTATACCACTCACATAGTAGAATACCACCAAAATTCCCCTCTTATTCCATCGGTGAGATATAACTTCCACTCAAACATTTTCTTCCCGCGAAACACTCACCTGTGGAACAGATTTCCAAGAGGATGTTTCCCCGATCACTGCAATGTTAACCTGTAAAAGACTAGAGTTAACCTTCTATACGTATGAACTGCTCCTGAACGTAACCGTATACCCCGACTGGTCCCGGGCTCTGTATAAGATGAACCTTGTGTAAAATGAAAAATACTCCACAGAGATGAGGAAGATAGTTGTTAAAATAGACACGCGTTACTGGAGAAGGGTGCTGAAAAGACCATGGTGATGAAAAGAAGTTTTAAGAAAAAACTGAAACAAAAAACGGTGTTTTTAATTAAAATCAGAAGGCGACGTGTAATGAGAAGTTGTGGAGAATCTGATACTCACAGGACATAACAAAGGCAAGAGGGAAAAAGGAAAGCAACTAAGTTACTCACACGTTTGTATAGATGTGTTGTAACGTACCTACGGACGATAAGTGCATGTCCCCAATCACATAAATACAGTAGTAAATACTGTATGTTGGTCGGAGTTTCGTGTGTAGCTGTGCTGGACAAACAGTCTTCGTCCGAGCAGATAGGATCCCCAGACGATGCTATGTCGAAGAGCAAAGTATCGTGTCGGGTAACAGCTATCCGACCCCGTTATATACGGTGTCTACGGGGAATTTTTGGCCGACCCTACAGGCTTGGATACACACATTAAATTCGGCTTTGTCCCACATCTGACCGTATCGAGCGGTTGGTAGATATCCTGCAGTCGGAGATACCTTTCCAGTTGTGCTGGTCAATCTCACTACCTCCTGGATGAGAAGATCTTTAGACGAGGCTATATTGAAGGGCAGATTCTCGTTCTGGGAAACAGCTACCCGACCTCATTTTTTACGGGGAAAATTTTTGGCCGGAACTACGGACTCAGAAGACCCACATTAAGTTCGGCTATGTGCAATATCTGACGGCGTGGTTCGGTTGGTAGATATCCTGCAGTTGGAGATTTGTCTCTAGCTGTGCTGGTCAAACTCTCTGCCTCCGGCAGAGAGGATCACCAGACGAGGCTATGTCTAAGAGCAGAGTCTCGTCTCGGGAAATAGCTACCCGATCCTGTTTTATACGCAGTCTACGAGATGATTTTGGCCGAGGCTATGGGCTCGGACACCCCACATTAATTTCGGCCTTGTGTCACATGTGAGCGCATGGGCCGTTTGGTAGTTATCCTACATTTGGAGATTCAATGTGAAATTTACTTAAATCACTTCCAGCAGAGGACTACTACTTCTACGCGCCGCTAGCGAATCTTATATGCGTTGTTCTTGTCCTAAGTATTGTCATTCATTACCAACCTTCGTTTGATTTTTCTTTTCTGTATCCCTAGTTTACAACAAATGAATGACAGAACATTGAATAGAACAGATGGTAAAATGTCCAACGTTACTAAGAGCCACCAAATGGAAGTTATGGAGAGCTATGATCAACCAGGTCCTGAAGAGACGCGGTATACATAGCGTTATCCATATTGTCATTAACATACTAAGAGTTAATATGCATGGGAAGAAAATATGACTTGCAGGTAAATTTATGTTTTTCCCTGTCAACGTATTTTCGAGAGAATTTTCCAGACTATGATTTTCTTGAAATTCATATGAAGTAGGTTTTCCTATATATATGGACATTCCTGTATTAGAATGAGAATATTTTTAGCGTGCAAACAATTTGGCCATCAGAGAAAATTATTTCATTATTTTGGTCATATTTGAATAATTTTCAAAAATGGTTTGCCAGATGCCATGCATTCGGAATAAATTTATCTTTTTATTTACCAAGTTAAAATTTAATTTTATCCAAATGGTTATCTTTTTGCTTTTTGGTGACCACATTTATTTCACAACTTTTATTTTATCTCTTAACAGTAATGATTTTCTAGACATCGTGAGTTTCTCAACAGTAATTTATTAACAGAAATAGGAATGATTACCAAGGACACAGACACACTCTCACACATACACACCCAATTGGTTAATCGAGACATAACCACAAGTATATTTTTAATTCTAATTTTATATCCCAACTTTAACTTTCGGAAAAGAGATAACGTCTTGTTTTAAAATTCCCTAAGATTTATTTTTATTACCAGTTACCAACCATCGCCTAAGGAAGTACAAACATAATATTGAAACATGAAAGCTTTTGTGTAGCGATATAAAATGTTTTTATTATAATCACGTATAATAAAAATATTATAATAATATTGTGTACTACTTTGTATTGAGCACTTTTTAAAAAAAAGTAAAACAGTGGATTTTTATTCTATATGTTCTTTCTCTTATTTGGACACACACACACACGTTATATATATATATATATATATATATATATATATATATATATATATATATATATATATATATTCTTCATTATCTCATATATATATATATATATATATATGAAGAAATATAGTCTTAAAGTGTGCTATATTTATGGGATAAAGTGCTCAATATCAGAGATAGAGCGTGTGTAAATATAAAATTGAACATAGAAGACAACACTTAGAGGCGACATTTTGCATCTAGCATGAAACAGACTGTCGCCTCTAAGTGTTGACTTCCATGTTCACTTATATATATATATATATATATATATATATATATATATATATATATATATATATATATATATATATATATATATAAGATAATGAAGAAATAGCAAAGTTTATCAATCTTAACATGTTTCATTTTTATGAAAGCTGCATCAGTGAAATTGAGATATGGATGAAAAAAGAAATATATTTTCGTATTTTTACTTTTGTCTTGTTTGACGTTGTTTGATGTGTGTTTTTGTTTTGTTTTTTGTTTTTTTTGTTTTTAATGATTTCACCCCCATGAAAAGCAATAGACCCTTTAAGACATAATTGGTTACTGAGTGTGAAAGAATAAGGAAAAAAAAATTATCATAGAGCGAGAACAGTAGAAGTATGATCAAGAAAACAGTCGATAACGATCGAGATTTCGCTTACATTATTGAAGATTAAAGTTGGCTGGAAAGCTTGAAGTCGGAATAGTGTTGCACGAACGAGAATTGCAAGAAAAGAAACTGTTAACATAGAACTTACGGTTAAGTCGAGATAATTAAACTGTGAATTGATTAAACCTTACCGCAAATCTAGTACTGCGTTGAAATTCAACAAGTCTATGTATCATAGCGACGTGTTCACCCGATTAATTACCATGAAAGTACAGTGTGTCCCCAAAAATTTGATATCATTTCGCAAGCCAATAATTTTGGCAATTCTTGTTTTATTAACTTCAAATTTTCAAAGAATGTGTGGTAACAGATCAGAAGTTTTTATTTAAATGGAAAAGGCCATCACGTGCTTATCTCAATGAGAATCTGCCAGAGCGATGGATTGGGCGTGGTGGAGATGAATCAAGTTTTCTGGCGAAAAGGCCACCGCGGTCACCGGACCAGTCGCCGTGTGATTTCTTTTTAGGGGGATATGTGAAGGGACTGCTCTATGTCTTCCGCATTGGATAATGTTACATACTACAGCGTGTTCAGCTAGTGGTTAACTACCGTCTTGAAGTGTGCCGTGTCAGCGGCTGCGCTCATATTGAACATTTATGAAATCGGTCCCATAATAAACTTATTATGTTCCACACCTAAACACCTGTTCAAATTCATAATTGCTCCGATTAGCTGCTTTCGCTGGTTCCTAGGCCTCACGAATCTAAAGGTCCTACGAGGCTGGCATCCCGTTCCCACCGCTTCACCGTTGAAACTGTTAGATGTAGACGTATCTTCTACTCCAATAGCTTCATGTCTCGCACATCTCGCCTGTGGAACTCCCTTCCTTATTCCTGTTTCCCTGACAAATACAATCTCCAACTATTTAAGTGTAACGTCAATCGACATCTCCAGTTGCCTTGATCTATCCACTTCCCTTCTCCACATCCTTTCCCCTTTCATTCCTATCTGCTCTCGCTCCAAATCTTCTGTAACCCCCTTGCCTTGATCGATCCACTATCTTTCTCCACATCCTCTCCTTTACCACTCCTATCTGCTCTTCCTCCAAACCTTCTGTAACCCCTTGCGTGCTAGTGGCCTCGAGCCTTGGGTGATAAGCTTAAAAAAAAAAGAAAAGATAATTGCTTTTAAAATGGTGCCAAATATTTTGGGACACCCTGTATTTAAAGTACATCACAAGGAAGTGTTAATGAGACCAATACTTCCCTACATCATGGACTCTCCCAGTACTATATTATTATGTGAATGGTAGTATCATGGGAGGAGTAGCACCAGTAATGCGCAGCCGCGTACGATACCAATATCGGACACCACTGGATAGTAAGCTCCGCTTACAATATTCTTTGTAACTTTTCTGTTTAATATATCTTTCTTACCTCTAACCCGTGTTCCGTGTTTTCCTTCCGTGGCCCCTACTTCGGGTCCACATCAGGAAGTTACAGTACGGTGGAGAGAAAGTGGCTGAAACCGAGATGCCAGTACAGGATAAATAATATCACTGATTCTCTTTGGATGTTCTCAAGAATCTCTAGATATACAGTGGGAGCCCGGGGCATTATGTGGCAGCAATATTCAATGCATAGATGTATGGTAGACTTATAAGTATGTAAGATGGATTCAGGGGAGAAACAATTGTTTAGTACGACACAGTGAACAAACATTCTTAGCAGCTGGCCTAGCATTGGATTCAATATAATCTTTCCACTTCATGTCAGCCGAGAATGTAGGCCAGTGAACGAAGTTAGTTTGAGCTATGATGGTTTGAGATAGGAAGGGCTTTTTCAGGTACTTAATCATTTTTCACGTACATCCAACTTGAACCTACGTTATTTTATTCGTTACACACTGTCCGGTGGCTAAAGCAGCTGGTGGTGCCAGGGGTGGCAGTAACGCCTTAGCCACTGAGTCAGTGTTACCTCACATGTTGGAGTTGTGACGAGAGCAGGGTATCGTACGGGATTTCACTATTATATGAAGAGAATTGTAACGTTCCGAAATCAAAGAGAAACGATGCATGCATTCTGAGTTCGAAGAAATTTATGGAGTTCAAGCCTAACTGAAAAAACAGTAAATATTGCTTTAATGTATGTAAGCGTATAAACATTCTAGTTTGTCTATGTGGGATTCAGATGATAATGCATATTCGTAAGTGTCTGTATGTTTATATCTATTAGGCATTATGTTTATTGGATTTTACATGTTTATTTGTGAACTTTACTTACATGCCGTTTGTTGCAGATAAAGAGACGTGAGGTTATTTAAGAATGAATTCAATAAAGGTTGATGATAGAATATGGTTTTAACGTGTGTATGTAGCTGGTAATATTCTTATTATTAGGTCATTAAAGTACTTTCTACTTAAAGGACTAACTTTTAAAAAAAATTCGGGTGGCATTTGTAAAATCAAAGATAAGGCCAGTTTTTTTTTATTTCCTGTTTATTACGATAAAAGCTCGAATAATTTTCTAAAATTAAAACAAATTCATGTCCACCGAGCATCGTTTAGACATTGTGATATCTCTCCGTCTAAAAGCTCGTAGCTACAAGTATTTTCAGATGAACTCTTCCGCTTATCCTTCTCTCAGATTCCGATCCATGTTTGATCTATATTTGATCTATCTATCTATCTATCTATCTATCTCTGTATTTATATATATATATATATATATATATATATATATATATATATATATATATAAGTGAGAGAGAGAGAGAGAGAAAAGTAAGAGAGAAGCCATCAAGGAAAAAAATTACAAACATACGATTTCAACTTACATAGTATGAGGGACTGTGAACAGTAGGTAAAAATATAATTCAGAGGAACGGTCGTCTAATACTTCGTGTAGGAAGAACCTCAGTCATTATTTAAGTACAAGCGCGCACGCGCACACACACAGACACACGCACAGACACACACACGCATTCACACACACACACACACACACACACACACACACACACACACACACACACACACACATATATATATATATATATATATCCGATGTGCTTTTACTCGACTTGGCAACGACAACCTTTGTCGTTTAATGTTGTAAATTGCACCACATCCTTTTTTTTTAAACTGTCGAATTTTCCTCACTGCCATATCCAAAAGTAAGCTCCGTTTATTATTTTATTTTAAATAAAAAACAGAAATTTATTTTTTTTTTTTAGCGTCCTGAATAGTCAGAAAATGTTCTTAGAGAAAAACTACACTCCGCCAATATGCATGACCCCGCTTTGCACGTGAAACCGTGATTGGATTCGGCAACATATCAAACGACATTTTCGCCTGCAAAGATGGGGGCAGCTGCATATGCATATAAAGGGTGTTTCATTAAGACGGATCAAAGTCAGTAGTAAATAAATCAGTGTTATTGGTGAAAATTTATTTATTTCTCTATTGGATCATGTTATTTAAGTCATGGCAATATGTGTGAAAAATAATATCGCCCAAATATTCGGCAAATGTGAAAGAAAAAGAAAAAAATCATTAGACCCTTTAACTTAATTCACATTGAAAAAAGCCCAAGTTATTGGAACACCCTTTATATATTAATACATACACACACACAAATACGCACACACACATATATATATATACACACACGTATATATATATATATTTTGTCATCCACAGACAGACTGTTTCGCTGTTTCATAGCTCATCAGTGTAGCTAGACGTCCGGTTGCCTCTAGCTATGATCGAAACCCGACTGAATTTGCGTCAGACGGAACTTCTACCAGTAAGCCGTCGGAGCACCGCAGGGATGAAGGGGAATTTCAGCGTGTTTATTTTTAGATTTAGATAAACACACAGTGACTGACAGTGACTCAATTCTGCCGAAGAGTCGTGCAATATTAGCTTAAATAGTCACTGTTTACAAACTCACACCTCAAACCAAAGAGCTCAACCGAAATTAATTTTTCAGGAGCTAATATATATATATATATATATATATATATATATATATATATATATATATATATATATATATATATATACATGTTTGTGTGTTGGTTATGTGTTTGTGTCTGTTTGTGTTGGTTATGTGTTTGTGTCTGTGTGTGTTGGTTTTATGCGTTTGTATGTATCTGTATTAAGTCATTTTCTTTCCGTGTGAGAATGGTTTGCTTTTTAGACTCTCCTAACTTATCGTAGTGAGTGACATTTACCTGTGTCCTCATGCTAATTTAGATTCTCCACCACATCATTGAACGTCCATAAACTCCATGGAATTTTTCGTTCTTTTTATTCCTCACCTGACAGATAGATATTTGTTTATATTTTGAACTTCCTATCTTACTGAGGTTATCAGTTGATGATAAACAGGTGTGAATTGAGCCTCAGTAGGTCTGATTGGGAACGATGGCTTCTTTATTTTATTCGTTTCCAGTCGTGGGGTCATTCTAATCGATTATATTTTCGTGTTTATTTTTACGCTTTGCAAAGTGAAGAAAGAACAATTTCCCTAATCGAAAAAAAAGCCCTATGAAAAGGTGTGAATGGAAAATATTAAGACAAAATGAAATAACAAACAAGTGTAAAATAAAAGCAAGGAAACGTATAAAATATAATACGGGAGAGAAAATATGGAAATTAGGAGAACATTCTGGAGTAAACGAAAGATAAAAGCCACAACAATTTAGTTTCATGGAAAGTATTCACGAATAAAAAAAAAAGATCTTCCAAAGGAAGCAGGGAAAAAGAGAAACAAACCTTAAAATAAAGATGTATGTTAAACTATATAAAAGCAAATATATATATAAAAAAAGATCATAATTTAAATATGGTAAAAACGAACACACACACTTGCACACATATATATCTATCTTAGTTTTATGTGAGGTGACCCTTCCGGACGGACGTCGTCTTGGTTCTCAACAACGTTCTGTTTTTGCAGCTCTATTTAATTTTTGACTGTGCATTTTTGTTTCGGTTCTCACCATCCTTTTACACAAACTCGAAAGATTCATTAAGTACTGTTTCCTCCTGTTTTTTTCTTCTTTTCATTATGTCTGATGCGTGATAAGATCTCTAGGCCCTCCTTCCTCATTATGAGTCTCAGAATATAAAACGTTACCTTGCTCTTTTAATTATTATTAGAATCTCCACATTGCTCGAATTTCCTGTCCATTTTATTCTCGGAATCTATCGGTAGAACCATATCTCCATCGCGTCAAGTCTGCTCTTCATCTGTGAGAAGAGAGTGCGGCATTCACTTATACATAGGAAATTGAATATTACAGAGCAGTTCAATTTATTTCTAACTAAATATTCCCATCTGTTGATAATTGTTTTTTTTTCTCGTAAATATCAAACCCTTTTTCTATACGTCATTCTATTTCCTTGCGGCTGAGTTGTCTGTTACTCTGTCCACCAGTACGTTGCTCAAATCTTAGCTTGTCGCTTTTTTTAAACTTATTAATTTATATATATATATATATATATATATATATATATATATATATATATATATATATATATATATATGTAGTGTTGAATGTTAAAGACAACATAGTCTTATATATTTTCTTTTGAATTTTCTCATATTCTCTAATGAGACTTTTTATTTGAAAATAGTTTCGAAATATGTATTGTCCATACGATGACCTAGCGCTTTCGAATATCATTGTTCATCTTCAGGGTCAATATTTTAGTCAAAATTTTTTTTTTTTTTTTTTTAAACAAACATTTGCCAATTATCTTGTAGCGTAATCATGTTGCTACTTTTTTACAAACTAAAAACGTTAAAATCCTTTTAAATTCAAAAGACGCGATGATGTTATATCGCGTGCATGGCGTAGATTTTTATCATGTGACAGCGTGAAAAAGCTTTCCAATACACAAGCCAAAAGATCGAAGACTACGCTACAAAAAAAAAAAAAAAAAAAAAAATTGACTAAAATATTGACCCTGAAGATGAACAATGATGTTCGAAAGCGCTAGGTCATCGTATGGACAATACATATTTCGAAACTATTTTCAAATAAAAAGTCTCATTAGAGAATATGAGAAAATTCAAAAGAAAATATGTAAGACTATGTTGTCTTTAACATTCAACACTACATGTTTGAAAGAAAAGTTGCTGCCAAATTACACACATATATATATATATATATGTGTGTGTGTTTGTGTGTGTGTTTACATACTTCCGAAAATTCTCTAAAATATGCAGGCCTGAGAAAAAATGCCGAAAACTTTAGAAAAAATATCGTCAAAATATTTGTATTATTATTACGAGGAAAGACCAAATTATTTTGGGATGTATAAATTATTTTTTAATCCATTTTTAGAAACGGTTTTTCTTCTAAATCTCTCGTTCTTATGTTGCCAACGTAGGGACATCAACTTCTAGGATAAATATGATCGACATTATGCGGTGAAGAACACTTTGAATTGGAAACTCTTGAAAAAATAGCGGAAAAAATTGTTGGATTTTAATGAATAATTTCAGGACTTATTTGAAGTGAATCACAATCCTTCCTTATTATTTAGAAATCTTGTAAAAATATTTTTGTAACATTTGTTACCCTCCAGTTATTTAATTTTTCGAAATTTCGAAAAAAAATATTTTTCATAGGGCTTAATTTTATGAGGACATGTCCTCGGAAAAATAAAACTATAAATTCTTTTTTGTGAAAGGGAAACCCCAGTTATAGAAAATCTGCTGTGAATCTTAAAATGAAAATATGGAATAAAACTAAGACTTTATTTAAATAATATATTAATGAATTATGAAAACTAATCTTTTACAAGAATTGTTTTCATTTTTTGAAAATTGCAATTTGATTTGTTTATACGCTTTTAAAACGTTTAAATCTTTTTATTAATTGGTAGAGGTTAGGTGATATTATAATTATAATTTATTATAATCTTTTTTAAATTTTGTATTAATAGGTAGAATTTAAGTGATATTTTAAATATACCTCTTTACAATATTTTTAATCTTTTGAAATGTTGTATTTATTGGTAGGATTTAAGTGAGATTTTAATTATAATTATTTATAATCTTTTAATCTTTTGAAGTGTTGTATAATTAGTATATTGTTTTATATTTTTAATTTCATGTATACCAGTTGTTTGTTTTTGATTTTGTGAACTGCAGAGTGTAGAAGGATCAGTTGAGCACCATTATTGAAAAAGAGGATACCATGACTCAATTCACGATTTCGAATCGGTATATGGTACAGCTTGGCAGTCGCGCCGGAAGTTCCAATGTGAATATATAATAATATTCGAGTATCAATCTGAAGATATTGCAGAGAATTCTGAAGGAGTTGGATGAGTATAATGGTAATTAAGAAGGTGTTAGGAGTGATCGCTAGGGATGGGGAAGTTATGATTACATTCATCTTTCCACATGGCATCAGATTCAACATCGAGGGCTACATCAAGTGCTTTGGGGAGGCCATGATGCCCTGTGTTATGAGGGTGATTCTTAGGACATTCTATATCAGGCAACAGGAATTTGCAATATGCCACACACGCAGGAGAACCAAATCATGGCTGCCATAAAATTTCTGCGACCACATCATCCCTTACATTTAGCCACATCCCAGACTGCGACCCCCTCGATTATTATGTGGGGGGTGCAGTTAAGCGACAGACCAACGAAACTCCTTGTATCAACAAGAGATGAACAGAAGACAAAGATTATGGCTTCATTCACCAACTTCAAAAAGAAGAATGTCCAGAAGGGTTGCAGGAGATTCTGAAATCGTCGAGAGGTCAGGTTTGAAGCCAATGGCGACCTTATTTCATAAATGTAATCTTTAATATATCGAGATATTTTTTGTGTTTATTTTTGTAATTATATTTGTTAAAATGAGATGAGAAGTAAGTTTTATTTTCGTTTTTGCAAAAGTAAGCGACAATTTATCTATCGCAATCTGTATATCCCGTGCGAGAGATATATTCATATAGGTTTACATTAAATAACGGTATGTATTGAAATGAAGCAATATGTTATGAACAAACACACATAGACTCATATATATATATACGCACATAGATGCATATATATATATATATATATATATATATATATATATATATATTTATATATTTCTCTCTCTCTCTCTCTCTCTCTCTCTCTATATATATATATATATATATATATATATATATATACACACAAATATAATTACGAACCTAAAGAGCCAGGCAAACCTACCTAGGTTTCACCTACGTGGATCGTCAGGGTAGGCTTGAGAGTTTTTTTTTTCTTTGGACTCTGAGCTATGATTCTGGACGATTGTTTTTTTTATCTCTTATTTTTCCTTGGGTATTGGTTTGTTCATTTACAAATCAAAACACCTGAGGTTTTTCCAGACGAGTTTATTTACTTATATATATATTATAAGAATATTATATATATATATATATATATATATATATATATATATATATATATATATATTCATCTGGTCGAGAAGAAACCTCAACAAAATGCAGAAAGCACTGGACGGCCGTTATTTGAGAGTCATCAGTTGTGAGCATCCACTACCGAGAATTAAAATCCGAACAGTTACGATAGGAGGCAAACACCATACCAACTGTACCAACGGATATAGATGACGAGAGGTAACGAATTAGACTCGATATAGCGCCGCTCGATCACATATTCCGTGGTGGAACTCATCCGAATTACTCTTTTTAACCATAGGACACTGTCTCCACTATCTACGACTATATATATATATATATATATATATATATATATATATATATATATATATATATATATATATAATGTACAAACACACACATATTCACACAGGCACATATATTTATATGTGGAAGTTATTTGCGACAAATATTCCCAATATTGCAATCCCAGATCGCCTACACTATTTGAAAGAGAGATTTAGCAACTGAGAAATTCAATATCTGACGATCAGGGGCACTGTGTTATTGAAACCAATTGTCATGATCAGCATTAAATTTGCCAAACATTAAGATGCATGCAGACTAATATAGAGGGAAAGCCGTATCTATGCCGTCATATGTAGACGTCGAGAATCCTAACCGGAATGGAAGGATAATGGAAGAATTGGTAACTAACCCAGTTTAAATGTAAAAGTCGGAACCACATGTAAGAACATTCCAGATCCTCAAGAGAAAATCGCCTTACCACTGAAACATTTTCACGAACAGAGACACCGTACGTTAGAATCCTTTCCATAGAGAGAAACACGGCCAGAATCAGATAAATCTATGATAGAAATTGAATAGTTTAGTTTAGTTTCACATAGAAACAGATAACATTTCAAGAGAAAAGATGTTTCACTGCAGAAATGGGTAGGGATACCACGAATTCGCGGTACCTTTTATGTGTCAGGTAAGAACATATGGGTTCCTGTGTTCACTCTACCGCTGTTGGCTATTACCTCTGTTTCCTTTGCAGCTTACGTAGCAATTGGTGTGGACCGACACGTCTTGCCTCCAGGTGTGATAAATATCGACTGCTCTTCGACACTCTATAAAATGACAACGCTTAACGACTGTTACATGATCCTCGTTACTTCGTTACTTCGTCTCCAATTAAGGGAGATAATCACATTTTGCATCATTACTGTGTATATGAGTTCTAAGAAGTCTGAGGTGAAAATAATTCCTAATAGGCGCTGAAGGCAAAGCACCTATTTGAGATGACAACCGTTAATCGCGATAGGCGAATACGTGTTAAAATTTAATTCCAGTATCTTTTAGTCACATGTGCGGGAATCTTATTCCAGTAACCTTACCTAGTCACTAGTGGCTTGTCTCGTCATCGATCACCTTCACTTCTACGCCCAGCGGTGCCCTTGGATCGCCACACTGGCTTCACACATAGCTATTCAGTATCTGTCTATATTTCTGAGATGAGGTACTATGTACACTATTTACATTATCCGGACGAATAATGTAAATAGTGCACATAGCTATTGTATTACCATTGAGCAAGACACCTCCTAATTGCTGTTCGGCCAAGCTCTTTAAGTAGGTTATCTATTTCTGTCGACCTTGCGTTCAATATGTCATACAAGTGTTAAATGTTCGAACCCTCTTTCCACATTATTGTGCAACTAGAAGTTACAGGTGTCCAATTCTGATTTTGATTATAAGTTTTCAATTTGTTTCTATTTTCCTTAAAATTTTAGTTTGCTGAAATGTTCAGTCCATCGTAAACAGATTTTCAGTTTGATTTGGTTTATTTTATTTTCCAGCATATCAACCACAATGGGTTATTTATTGCCAACAATATTTTTGGGGCAAATTCGTATGAATAGAAAATTTATTCTTTGTAAGAAACAAGTTTGTAGATCATGTTGCATTGATGAATTTTTGTAAAGAGGGTTTTTGTCGAGTCAGATCTATTGCTGGTATCTTCATTATAAAAATCAATTTTATACTTTCATAGTGTTTTGACACCAGTTTGTCTGTTAACTATTTGTCCATAGCTGGGATCCTAACAGGTGCTACCACAACAGGTCAGGGTGGCCCTGCGAACAAGAGCAATTAAGAGGTTTCCACGTTTCTTCAAAACCTTCCCATCAGAAACCTTGATGACGGATGTAGTTTATCGTCATAGCGAGGACACCATTTATGTTTCCCCATCTCTTGAAGTGTTACATAGACTTTGAGTTTGTTTCTTCTTTGGAAGGCAAAGTTTTCATGTGAATAGAAATAGACTAGACATATATTTATTACGCGACTACTTCGGTTCAGACTTAAACTCAATCATTTACTCGGATTGATACATCGTCCAGCACTTAGGAAAATTGCTGGGACTGAGATGTAGACACCAGTCTCTGCGTGAGTATCTATCGGAAATAGGTTCTGTTTGAAAATGTGTTAAATTATAAAATTAACAATAATACCTGTAAAAGGTAAAAGCCTAAGGTTAATTAAAATAGATTAAAAGATTAATGATTTGTTATAAGTTTTAATGCTGCGTAAATCTTTTTATAATAATCTCCCTCAATCAAAGCGAGAAAACGATTAAGACACAAGTGGTTAGTGGTATTGAAAGAAACTGAATAAATATTATTGAAAGCAAAGGGAAATAAAAGAGCAGTTTTCAAGGAGACAGATGACGACGACTGACATTACATTTAAATCTTAGACGATTCGCAGTTGATAGGAAAGCAAGTATTCGGAAGAGCGTTCCACAAGGGAGAAATTCGAGAGAATATACTTTTAGCATAGATCTTATCATAGATCGTTGCATCTATCAATTTAAAAGCTAAATTGGTGTGACCTATCTGCCAATCTAGTACATCGCCTGAGTTCATCAAGGCACGAAAGAGAGCTCGTCAGAACAATAACAATGAAAGTATTTATATAAAAGACACAGAGTGAGAACAGAGTCTCATGCAGAGAAACTATATCATATGACTACAGACTTTGAATATTATTCTATGGATTCTATCAAGAATCTCTAGTTCCATAGTAGAAATAAATAGTCAATGCAAGGAAAAATGGTAGACTTATGACCCGCTATAAAATAATATTTTTAAAGAAAATCATCTACAATTTCAGGTGATGGTAATATAATGAAAAATAAATATTATATCAAAATAGTCTACATAATAAATATCAGGCCAATATTCCTCAAGTGTATTGCTTGCGCAATAAAATGTAAGTGAAATTAACTTGTGATACGAGGAAAAAAGAATAATGGATATTGATAATGTTTCATATAATAAAATTAAAGTTAACATTACGACTAATGCAGCTATTAGTAGTTGCACTGAAAGACAACTGGTATTAAGATGAATAACTATTAGTCAAAAATTAATACTGCTTCCCAATGCTATATATAATCAAATTTCAATAAAATATTAGTAGTAATATTACGATGGGTGCTTGCATTGGATATCAACTGCAATTAATATGAAAGAGAAATACCAGTAAAACACTTAACAATAGTTGACAGTACCTCATCTGATATTAATTTAAAGTATGAGTTATTTTTTTTTCTTTTTAACAGAACGTTTTTCTTTGACATTTACCATAAGCAGTATTTCTGAGGTTGGCATTTTGAACAGTACATTTCATAGAGCGGATATTTCTTTCTGCTGCTAATTACTTTCAATTTTTTATGAACTCATTGAAGTTGAATCGAAAATTGAACAAGCGATGTAGCACTAATGAAAAGTTAATGAAGGACATACAACAAAGAAGAGAAAACGAAACGCATTTAATGTTTTTTTATGAATCACTATGTTCGCAGATTTGTAAAAAGCCACCTTAATCTTCATTACGCTAGACATTTGTGCTAAGTAATTCTTTCTGTAACAGGAAAGATATAAAGAGATAGCGTTAAAAAATCAATGTAGAGATAAATGCGGCGCATATGCTGTATAGAAATTACAAACGACATCATTAACATGGCGCTCGTGATACTTCCGGTTGGACAGACGGTTTTAACACTGGATGGTTGGTTGAGTTGCGGCGAGTTGATCTGGTTGTGATTACTTAAATCGATAAAACCGTCTATTTGTCTTCCATTCGATTTTGCAATATCAAGGAAATCTCATTAGCTTAGTTTGATCTTTGTGAAAATAATGATCGTTTTGGAGAGCATGAAATTGATCTTTTGAGGTGTGTTGTTTTTTAAGCTTTTCATCGCTGCATTTTATTAGAATGTCAGTAGGTTTTGTCTCCTGTCTGCGGAGCATAGGAGAGTATTTTTGGAAATACATTTTTTGGTAACATATTGTGTGACAATGTATCCGTGTGAGACCACCTGCGTGCTGATCTAGTCTATTTTAAACGCACATCATGAGGTACGAAATGTAATACACACACACACATGCATACACATATATGTGTGTGTTATATTTCGTAACATATATATATATATATATATATATATGTATGTATGTATATATATATATGATGAAAATGTGGAAAAGACAAAGCAAAAATCCGAATATGTGAGTTTATTATTTTTTTATTTTGTTTTTGTTTTTGTTATTCTGTCGACGTCAGACGTTTCGGTCAAATAGACCTTCCTCAGGACATAAGTTAAATGAAGAGTCGATATATACAGGACTAGTAAGAAACAGAAAAACTGAAATTCTAAAGTCAGAGTATTATTTCTTGGAGTCGGATACGCTGGCGTCGCGTGGCGGCGCTACGAAAACCTGCTCACAGGGAAAAGATTGTATCCTAAGAGGAAGGTGGGGGGACTTATTTAAAACTATAGCTCATCGGTACGTTTGTCAAGCATTAATCTTGCTAGAAAGGTGATATATTAAAGAAACCCTGTCTGGTGTTTATTGTGTGTGGGGTGGATATCATGCCAGCCTCGTAAATCCGACTCGAAGAAAGAATACTCTGACTTTAGAATTTCAGTGTTTCTATTTCTGACTAGTCCTGTATATATCGTCTCTTCATTTAACTTATGTCCTGAGGAAGGTCTATTTGACCGAAACGTCTGACGTCGACAGAATAACAAAAACAAAATAAAAAAAAACAATAAACTCACATATTCGAATTTTGCTTTGTCTTTACCACATTTTCATCATACCGTCGGATCTACATCCACATATTTGCTTACATATATATATATATATATATATATATATATATATATATATATATATATATATATATATATATATCCCTCCAAGTATGGGTAAATAGCAGGACAGAATGGGTTCTAAAGCCTTGGATGGCAACTGGTCTAGGAAAAGGACAACTCTGAATTAAAAACCTGCGGAGGGTCGCTTGGGGACCTTGTGGCACTCAGTTCACCAGGTCTCTGTATTCGTCCCTTCAAAAAGTGTTGATAGTCCTGCACGAAACCTTCACCACTATAATCAAATCTCATGTGTCGGTGTCGGGCTCTCAGTTTTTAGGAACTGATCTGCTTGACCCTCATACGTCGAATTCGACGGTAGAGTCGATGATATATATATATATACATACATATATATATATATATATATATATATATATATATATATATATATATATATATATATATGTATGTATGTATGTATGTATGTATGTGTGTGTTTGATTAAAAGGAAAGATGGTCCACGTGTGCTTCTTATAATGTAGATTTAGTAGGCCGGTTAATGTAATTTGAAGAATAAAAAGCAAAATAACAATGTTCGCAATAAGATTGGTTATATTTATAATATAGTAGACATTTGACTAAATTGGATCATGAACAGAAAGATTATAAATAGGAATTTTCGGATACACCTGTGTCCTTTTTCAACGAGATTAGGCATACATAAATATTGGGAATCACCCCAACGCAGAATGCTGTCGTTGTTCGTTAGAGGATTTCCTATGGAAACTATATTCGCTGTGTAAACACAAATCCTGTCCAGTATTAAATATTAATATTAATAGCTCAGTATTAAATATTAAACAGTATTTATTTTCGTCTACCGGCCTTAATATTCGGGAGATCTTGTTAGAAAATATGCGCTCTCCAGCAGGTTTTGACCATATGATCCTTTATGGAAAACTGCCATTTGATCTGATGTGCTTTGACTACTCGTCTACGGAGCGCTTTGAGCGGTAAAAAAGTCAGAATAGTGTCTTTATACGAATGCTTAGAGAAATATTTAATCTTAAGTGTAACCTATATTGCTTTGAGAATGTTTTTACATGTTTCAACAAGTTTATATATGCTCCTGTAAAAAAAAAATATATTTAGGTTTGAAAGTAAAACATGAGACCGACGCATATTCTATGTGTTTAGTAGATGTCTTCCTTAGGCCATTTAAATGAAATTGCACTGTAAACCACTAAACAAGTGATAATCAGTAGTAACAATGTCGGGAGAATATGGAGGATGCAACAATCTTTCTTAAATGAGCTCCTCTAAGAAATATTTAGTCAACAGTGCTGTATGTGAACGAGTATTATTGTGATTAAGGTTTACTCTCTTTCTGTTGGTTAAGCTACTTTCTGCTTAGTGGTTCTATCGAACGTCACAGTTGTCGGGTGTAGAGATCAGCGATGAACGTTTATTGTCTATCCATTGATAATGATCACTTAAATATGCCAACAGATATTCAAAATAATCTACTTTCCATGAAGCTCGTCTCTTAGTCGCCGAGCAGTTGTGTTTTACTGTCTTATCCAATGAAGTCGGCGCTTAAGATGATGGTAGAATAGGAATTTCTAATCGCCAATAACAAATCTCTCCAAAGAAGCAACTTGAAAGTGTCGTATAAGCAATGATTTGCAACAATTGATAGCGATTCTATGGAGACAGGTCGGGCTTGGCCCATTTTCAGACCACTGATACTTTTTTTTAATTATTTTCAAATTGTGTAGGACTCTCGTGTGAATAATATTAAAATTCTCGCTGAGTTCCCTATCCGTAGCAGCAAGATATATCATAAAAGCTGCTTTGCATGTCCCGTTCATGTCTCATATTCTAAACTTAAATTCCTATGTCGCTGTCATTGTTTTGATACCTTTATAGAACGCATGGAATACGATATTTCTAAAATGTCCCTAAATTGAGACGAACATAGGAAGATGATCCGATCTATATTGTGAATAATATTCCTGTAATCTGAAAGAGAAATACAAATGTTATTCATAGCAGAAAGGAGAAATAACACAAGAAGGATATAAGTTATTATTTCTCTTCAACATTTTCTCCGCAAACATCGGCAAAACTTTCGTTACAACATGACATATTAAATCTCCAATAATTACCAGACACGTTGGCCTGTCTTTCCCTAATCAATTCAACTGAATAAAATGATCAATTCCTATTTTAAAAATACTTTACTATCGATGTTTCAATTTCGGAGATGAAGCGTTTTCATCATATAAATTATTTGAATTAGAATTAATATCATCATAATTGTTGTAATTATTGCAACGATTCGGCCATTGTCTCATCTGGCGTTTTCCATTTGTTTCATGATTTACGATGCTGGAAAAAAGGAACCTCCCTGTCATGACACGCACTCAGGGACTACTCCGGCTATAAATAGGAGCAGGTACTGCCTTTTTGAGAGGGAAGTGTCCAGGAGCACAATTTTTTTTTGTTTCATAATATAGTGTATTCATATTGTAAATACTCATTGAGGCTCGTTTTTAAATTAATGTTTTATTCCCCCTCCCACCACGGACAATGAATTGTACATATGGGAACTAGTTAGGATTTTCATAGAGACCTGAGGTATTATGGTGAATGTAGTAAGAATGGTAAGTAAGAATGCATTGTTTTGGTGTTAGGAATATTTTTTGTATGTTTTCGGTCAGTGTTTGTGGCTTGCTAAGTTTAACGTTAAGACAGATGAAGACCGTCCTTTTTCCCATTCCCCATTTGGCCTTGAGCCACATTTTGCACAACTGTACAAATAAATATCGGTAAGATTCCAGCAGTTAGATCTGACAGTCGGACCGAACATTCTTGCTGTAACACTCTCGTTTGTATATGTTTGTATTACTGTTTCTGTTAACATATTTGTTTAACTCAGTTCCTCTCTTGTGTCTTTATTTCTGGCCCTAACAACGTCAAACAAGAAAGAAAGAAAGAAACAAACAAACAAACAAAGTGTTATG
>OZ038502.1:19221312-19246312 GCA_964036315.1 Acanthosepion esculentum | reverse complement strand
TACATGATCGCCTACGCGTGTATCATGTATGGCACATAACTGACTGACTTGATAAAAAACGTCACAAAAACTGTCGGTAGGCGTAGAATTTTGTCAAGACATGAATGAGCGTATTGGACCCCTCACACCCAGATATGCTCACTTCGATATATTTGGGAAGATTATTAGAATTATCCATAATATACACTCTCAGTAAACCTTTTTCCTAGAAGATAGAAAATGAATTCAGTAAATTTTTTAAAAAAATATAAGGAGATGTATGGCAATAATGTGTTTGTTTCTCAATAGAATTATACAAACTTAAAATGATGCAATTCTGAGAGAATAAGAATTACTATGATGATTCATTATTGGGCGCCACAATCTTAATAACATCATATATGCTGATGACACAATGTTGACAGCAGACACAGAAAGAAAACTCTAATAATTCTGAAGGAAAGCAGTGAAAGAATGCGAAAACAACTAAATATATATCAATGACAAGAAGACAAAATACATGGTGGTTAAGAAAATGGAACTTTGGAAACTTGGAGATATCAAAATTCAAATCACAAATTATAGATAGGAAAATCAAACTAGTAAAACAATTGAAATATCTGGAACAAATTTTAACAGAGGACAGAAAGAGCGACACTGAAATACGAAACTGCACTGAGATAGGGAATGATGCCTTCTCGAAGCTGAGCAAAGTATTAAGAAATAGAAAACATTCCATTAGAAACAATGAAAACAGTATTTAGTAGTAACGCAATATTTGTTCTCGATTATGCTGTGTATGCTGTACAACCACCTCACAGATTAAGTAGAAATGTGAGGCAAAAGTAAGGTGGTTCTACTGAAGGATGCCTAGAATACAATGCATCGAACATGTGAGCAGCGAAGAAGTTTTAGAGAAAATACTTATACTTAACATCAAGAAAAACAGTTGAAATGCCTAGAGCACCTAATCAGAAAAAAACAACACATAAACTCCCTTGACTTTTTGTTATCTCCCGTAAACCATGTTCCGCCATACATTTACTCAAATCCAGAAATATATATAGGTCCAGGATAGCCAGCATTCTGAATGGACATGGCACAGAAAAGAATAATAATAATTGTGAAGTTAATGATGTTTTCCTCTGAAGGACCAGACTTTTCAAATGGTCGCTTCGTGCAAACAATTGGAGCCTATCATTAGCAAGAAGGGTATTAACTACCTCAAATGAAGCAACCTAATAAGCGACAAGTAATCATATATTACGCTCTTCTAGGTCCAGCGATATGATATCACACATAATCATTGAAGTAATCAATAATACAATCATCACGGTCCCCAAATATATCTCAAAAGTATTTGATAAGGTGTGAAATAGGGGGTTGCTACACAAACTCTTAATCTATGGAACCTCTTCAAGAGTCCATACAATTTGTCCTATCACGAACGTCCTTTTTCTCCAGACCACTGGAGATCATTTTAAACTGTCAGGTTTCGGGACTGTTTGAGATTAACAGAAGCATCCCTACCCGGTCCTTTCTTTTTCATTCTCAGATCGTTAGTAAATATCAATGCAGATGATAACAAAGTGTATGTGTGGACGTCCCAAATCTAAATAACAAGAATCTTTAAACCAGTATCTCGTCTGACCCATCTTTATTTCCTAAGTGGGGTACAACTGGCTTGAAACCTTCAATATTTTAAAACTGAAGCCTATGACTTTTCATTACCAGAGAAGACTCTACATTCTCCCCAGGCACGACGAGTGGTTACACTGTCAATGAGCCTCCTGAGTGTCTTCGTATTCAATTCCAACTCAGACCTCGCTAAAAATGTTGGCTAAATTGCTGGGCCCTTGTATGGCTCTAGAAATTAATTGATTACACCTGCCAGACTCTGTCTTTACAAGTGTCACATCAGATATAAATCATACCATTCCAGTTTTGACAAAGTTCAAAGTCTTCAGGCGGAGTTGTAAGCGAAGTATTATTTCCCACTGTCACAACTTGGTAACGGGTTCCGTAATAATAACAACACTGTTTAGTTTACTCTTTTTTCTTCTTTTTTTTTACTTCTCTGCTGGCAGAAATGATACTCCTGCTTTTTATTCACACATAACAATATGGCCGACGCGGTACTTCCGTGTCTGAACATTTGCTGAAATGGTACTTCCGTTTCCTTAGTTTCTGGTTATAATACTCACCTTACAACATACTCAGACAGACGAAAGTTTTCAAGGTTCTCGATAATCTTACACTATTTTCACGGAATATATGCTTATCGCTATATTCATCATGTTCAAAACATTATAGCTGACACTCACCATTCATATACAGAGGAGTGAACGATCATTAATCTCTTTCTATTCCATGTGTCAGCAGGTTATTCCACTCGGAGGGCTCCTTCCTCATAATTCGCCATTTCATACATCTAAAAAAAAACAACCTAATTTATTAGCAATATATTGGAGTCGGGGCTCTTGCGCTGTGAAAATCTTGAAAAATGTGCCTCTTTGGAGTTACGAAATAACAACTAGTTCTTTTTTCGACGATATCGGAAATGACGAAAAAAAGAGAAAATTATATAATAGATCGTCGTCAGCATCCGTACGTCTCGAGTGTCGATGGAGTAGCGCGGTGTGCTACAAGCCTGAGCGGATTATATGGATAACTAGGGCTACCCAAACGTCTAGTTCCCCCTCTCGGTCTTGCTAGCAGAGTCCAAAGAAGAGGATAAACCGATACAGTTTGGTACCAACGCGGCTGCAGGAGTTACCGGAAGGTAGCACAAAGTGCCGTCCATCCACCTTCGGGGCTCCACTCCGCGTTTGAATTCAGAGTTGTCCTTCTCCTAGACCACTTGTCAATCAAGGCTGTATAACACAGTCTGTCATGCTATTTACCCATAGCTGTAGGGTGAAGAAAAAGATTCACGCCTTTCCCAAGGGTATTAGCACGTATGCGAATGTAATGGATTCGACTGGAATTCGAAATCGGTTATCCGATTCCTCAATCCAAGTCGATATCCATTACTCCACCGTGCCTCCTCTTATATAATAGATATAACCGCCAATTCTATGCTAATAGTTTTTTCTATCACACTTCCGGTTTGTGGAACTCCCTTTTGGCCTCTTGCTTACCAGTTAAGACTGATCTTCAAAAATTTAATTTATTTCATGTCCTCTCTTCCTAATACGGTTTTTCTCATATTCTCCAACACTCAGCAACACGTTGCTATCCAGTGGGTTCATTGCATTGTTTGTAGTGAAATGATTAAAAAGATCATGAATTAAAGGTGTGAAAATTTGAGAGGGATCTTTAACTAAAAAATCGATCGATTTGAGAGCGATATTTAACACGCTTTTATGTCCCACTAACTTGATGTCGACAAATAACATTATTGTATGAAAAATTTTCACGAAAATTCAACCAAGAATCATGTGGATGGCAGTTGAATATATATGAAATTTAGGATGATGTGGATGATGAGAAATAATTAATTAAATAATGTAAACAAAAAAATCATTTGAAATTTAAAAAAAAGACAAAACGGAGTGATATTGAGTCAGGCAATACCCATTGGATCAATTTCCGGTAAAAAGGTTGATTTCCTTTCTTTCCCCAAAGGCCGGCCCCGGGGTAAGACGTGTACTTCACAACTCCATAAAGACAGAACAGTGAGTAATTTTATGCAGAATACAAAATCAGTTAATTTAATTATTTACACAGTTTATATTCGAACTGTTGTTCTCATAGATTATGTGAACATTGTTCAAAAATATTTGTTTGAAAATAATTTATTCGAAAAATGTGTCTTCAACTCGTAAATTGTTTGAATGAAAATTAATCGAAAGGACAAAATTATAATTATTCGAAATGCAAAATTGTTAGATGATGATGTAAAATTGTTTATTCCAATAGAAATATACCAACTAAAAGAGGAAATACAATAATTATAATTATTCGAAATACAAATATCATTAATAAAAAAAAAATAGTGAGAAAAATCCTCATTACATTAAGTTATTTAATACTGCACGCAAATACAAAGAGTACTCGCTAAAGGATGCATTTGCCTTTTTTAAGTTTTGTATTTAGACCGTTGTATTTCTTGGTGCACTTGATATTTTTTGCTATCTGTTCTTAGTTTTGCAATATGAATTTCTTGCAATTCCTGTTCTCTATTAAGAGAGTCTAAGAATTTTCATGTTGTGGGATTATGGGATGAAACTTGCTGCAAAAAAGTTCTGTGTCCTACAATGGTCTTATTAGTTCTAGGTCAATCATATTAAAAGCTTACATAGAGTTATGCCAAACATAGGACCAAGAACTGCCGCAGTTCACGAGGAACGGATTTCCCCGAGAGGAGTCACCGTACCTTCAGAGACTCTTGAGCGGCAAACTCACATCTGACCTCAAGTGGAACTCGTATGTACGATTCAGTAAGTACCCGGTTGCTCACGCTATCAGTCAGTTATGTGCCATGAGTGATACACGCTTAGGCGATCATGTATCTTGCGACACAGGACTGACGAGGAAGATTTTTTTTCCTTAGTGGGTTGCCATTTTTTTTCTGGGGTAGACCAGTTGCCATGCAAGGCTATAGAACATATATAAATTAATCCTCTTCTTCTCAACCCATAGATGGGGGAGAAGAAAAGGATTCATACCTTTCCCAATTAGCACGTAAGTGAATGTAATGGATTCGACTGGAATTCGAACTCGTCTCTCCGATTCCTCAATACGAGCCGCTATCCATTACTCCACCGTGCCTCCTCCTCGTGTTATACTCTAACATTATAAGAGCCAGATCAAGCCAACAATGGAGTACTGCTCTCATATTTGGGCGGCAGCTTCCCAGTAATCACTTTCAGATTTGATAGAGTTCAAAAGCGTCTCCGAGAATAATTATTTTCACCCACAGGCGGGATGTGAGAAAGACTCTCGCTACTCTATCACTGCTACCATTGAAAGCTATCAGACGAAGTACATTCCTTGCTTTCGCCTGGTGTAACCTTCACGACTAGAACTCGCCATGCCACGTACATTGTAGCAAATCCCCCACATTACATCCATATTTCAATGGTGAGAAGTAAGCTCTACTCGAACAGTTTCATCGCGCGGATCACTGTCCTGTGTAACAAACTCCAAAGAGGATGCTTCCCCAATCACTACAATGTTAACATGTTCAAGTCTAGAGCTAACTGTTATTTTCCCTTATGATCCCCCATTACTACCCCTTAGCTTAACCCTCTTCCTCGGGCTTGTACAGAGATAACCTTAAAGTAAAGTATATATATATATATATATATATATATATATATATATATATATATATATATATATATATATATATATATATATACAGAAATATAGTCTTAAAGTGTGCTATATTTATGGGGTAAAGTGCTCAATATCAGAGATAGAGCGTGTGTAAATATAAAAGTGGACATGGAAGTCAGCACTTAGAGGCGACAGTCTGTTTCATGCTAGTGCAATCGTCAGGCGATATATATATATATATATATATATATATATATATATATATGTATATATATATATATATATATATATATATATATATATATAGTAGTACTCGTTTTGAAATACTCGGATAGCTCAACTTGCAGATATGTCAGAACAAATCGGTACCCGAGAAAAAAGTTGGAAATAAAAAAAAGAATGAATTTAAAACATCAGAACAAGGCGAAACAAATCGCCAAGGGCTTTAAGTCCTTAGCCCAAAGAAAAAAAAGCGAAACGAGTAAAAAGACTAAAACGTAGAGTGCTCAATAAGCTTAGTCGAGTGATAAACTAGAATAAATCCTAAGGAGAGAGGCAGTTTACCCTGAAGATCAATTTTGGTGAAACCTAGGTAGCTTTCCTGGCTACTTAGGATTTAATCTAGTATAAATATATATATATATATATATATATATATATATATATATATATATATATATACATATACAGAGAGAGAGAGAGAGAGATTTTAATATTTCTGCTCTTTCGAGATTTGCTTATTACGGGTTATCCTCTTTTTATTATGTTTTTCCCTCTCTGGATTATATATATATATATATATATATATATATATATATATATATATATATATATATAATAGGGTAAAGATTGTTTCTGTGCACATATAACCTAACATATTAAGACGCAACAAAAATTTAGATGCCATCTCTTCGAACTTTTGATATTTTCAGAAAACCGTTTCAAAACATTTTTGGACAGTCTGTATTTGGAAAAATAATTCCCAGTTCAGATTGACGCCAGGAAAACATTAATTAATTTTTCTTTAAAAATGCCCGATTATATTAATTTCAGTGTAATATAACTGCAGTAATTTTTTTAAACAATGTCTTCTATCATACCATAAATTTGACTAAAAAGAAAGCTCTCTATATCTTTAAACTATGAGGCATGAATTGGTATGGTGTATTGGGATGAAAGGCTTCAGTGCATGCAGATATCAAGCCCTGAAGACGAAAATGTATTCCTTTAGATATATTCTTTTGAATAGGATTTGATTGTAGGGTTTCGAATGTGTGGCTAGTTATGTCTGAGAATCGTTGCACATGTTTGACGTGAGGCATCGGTGAGGTAAAATCTTCGTAACAATGGTCACGCGAATATTCTTGAATGTTGCTGTAGAGTAAAGAATACGTCTTCCTCTTCAGTATTATGGAAACGAGTTTGCATTCTATCAAGGCTGGATGTCGCTAATTACAAAAAATACTGATAATTAAAAAAGTATTATTTTACTTATTCTACTTCATATTTTTACCAAAGAGCCTTTTAATTTGGCCCGTGTTCATTTCTAACATATATATATATATATATATATATATATATATATATATATATATATATATATATATATATATATATATATAAAGCGTTGACGATATATAAAAAAAATGGAAATAGTATATACGTGAGATGGGTAAATTTCCGCCATTTCATATTTTTAATTTCGCCAGAAATTTGGAAACAGCAAGGATTACATGCTGTACTATCTACTCTTATTGAGAAAAAATTAAACAAATAAACAGTAGATAAAATTCAGTGTTTGGAGTTGGACGTTAGAAGTATAGAGTTAGTGTAGACATTAGAAGTAAGCTGAAATTCAATACTAAACAGGAAACAAAAGATATAATTCTACTCCTGTTCTTAAGACCGGGGAGCAGTGTGAACCGGACGATAGGTGAACATATCTACTCTAATGTTTGTTTGTTTGTTTCTTTTTTTCTTTCTTTCTAATTGCTTATTTTCCTACTTTCCGTCCTTTTTATTTTGTCTGTTCGTTTATTTGTTTGTATCATTCTTCTTTTCTTTCTCATTTTCTTTATTACTTTCTTTCTTTTGACCATTCTTTTTCTTTCATTGTCCTTCATTTTTTTCTCTTCCTGATTTTCTTTCCTGCTGTATTTAATTGTTTATTATTGTCTTTCTCCGTATTATTTTTTCTTAGTGTCATTTTTCTGCCATCTTTCTTTATTCTTTCTTCCTTTCTTTCTTTCTTTCTTTCCTTCCTTCCTCCCTTTGTTCTTTCTTTCTTTCTTTCTTTTTGCATATTTGCTGCTTTCCGCCATTTTCTTTTGCCTCTTCATTTATTTATTTGTATAATTCCTCTTTTGTCTCTCTTTATTTATTACTTTCTTTCTTTCGACCATTCTTTTTCCTTCATTTTCTCCATTCTTATTGTTTTCTTTCCTGCTATATTTATTTGTTTATTATTGTCTATCTTCGTATCGTTCATTCTTAGTGTCATTTTTCTTTCTTTTCTTCCTTTCTTTCTTTCTTTCTTTCTTTCTTTCTTTAAGATTTCTCTTTCTTTTTAATTTTTCATTGTTATATTTTTCTTTATTTTTTTTCTTTCTTCTCTCGTTTGTTTGTTTTTATTTGTCATCTTCATTTTTTTAATTTCCTGTCATCATTCTTCATCTCCTTTCCTTGTTATTTTTTTTTCTTTTATTCTTTTTCCTTCAAACACTACATTCATTTTTATTCTCATTCTATATTTTTCCTTTGTCTTTTTTTTTGCAGTAAGGTTCACGCTGTGCAAGCCCCGGGGACCACTCGACGCAGACGGTTAGGTTAAGGGGTAGTTTATATTGACAGGAGAGGAACTCTAGCTTTGGACATGTTAATATTGTATTCATCGGGAAAACATCATCTTAGGAGTCAGTTCCACCTGTCAATGGTTCGCGGGAAGAAGATGTTTCAGTTGAACTAACTTTTCTGCGATGGAATATGGAGGGAATGTCGGGTGGTTTTCTATTTAATTGGCATGACAGGTCCTAGCCGTGAAGGAATGTAGTTGGTCCGTGGACTTTCCATGGTACTAACGATAGGGCAGTGAGAGACTCGCCACATCCCGCCTGTGTGAGAGAAGTTGGAATGTGGAAAATAATTCTCCAACAAGGATTCGGAGACGCTTTTGAACTCTGTCAAGACAAGAAAGTGAAGACTGGGTAGCTCCGCCGAAATATGACAACAGTACTTCATTTTCGATTTGACCTGTCGCTTATAAAGGAAGAGTAGGCCATGATGAGGCAGATACTTACTGGAGTTTTACATGGAACCGTCTGTTTTATATGCATCTTTCTATCATATAAATTGCTCCTGATCTTCTTTTTTTTGTACTTCGAATCCCTCTATTATTCAATTTGTAGACGTTTCTATCCAATTGTTTTCCTTCAGCAAACGACATCCTCCCAAAGAGGAATGGACGAAGAAGAAAAAAAAAACGAATGCATGAATGAGATTCTCGCCATGATGCAAATGTGACGGAAAACAATACCCAGACATGGGACGGAATACAGAAAACTACACAATTGAATAAGGAACAAATGCTGACAGTCCAAAGAAGAATGGCTAAATAAAACATGTGCAGGAATATAGAGAATGCGTATCACACATAAAGTAGATATGCATAAAAACATAAGGAAACTAACAGGACAAAACACATGCTCGTCAACCGGCTGCATAAAATCAGAGGGTGGAACACTCATATGAGAGTAAGAAAAAATAACAGCGCAAAGGAGAGGGCAGCGGAGATAGCTGTCAAATTCGTACTAGGAACCCGCAATGAACGCGGAGAAAAATGAATCCAATGGTACACTGCTGATGCCCAGGTAATATCCAGTACATGGTCCCAAGAACATTTGAGACGATTATGAACATGCAGAAGTCCAGGAGGAGAAACAAAAATCAAAATTGATTACATAATTACCAACAAAAGATTCAAGAATCCAATGATTCACTACAAAACCTACACAATTGCCGACTTTGGAAGTGACTCTCGACCTGTTATGAAATGTGAAGTGAAACTACGGAAAGTGAAGAAGCATCCAAATTGCAATATTCCTCAGCGACTCGTACCTGAAAGAAAAATATATGGAGAGTGTGAAATGAAGATTCGGGGGACACAATGGAAATGGAAAATCGAAAATCAACGCAGTAAGAGAAGCTTTAGTCACATCAGCAAACGATATCGCCCAAAAGGGGAATAGACGAAGAAGAAAAAAAAACGAATGGATCCCTGATGAGATTATAGATATGATGCAAAGGAGAGAAAAAATTCTGCCAAGATACGGAAATGTAAACAGACAACTACACAACAAAATAAGGACCAAATTCACGCAAGCTAAAGAGGAGAGGCGAAACAAAGATGTGCAGAAATAGAGAGATTGGATACCACAAACAAAGGAGATATGCATAAACAAATAAGCGAACTAACAGGACTGAAGTAGTGCTCGACAAGAGATTGCATAAAATCAAAGGATAGATTGCTCATATTAAGAGAAGGGGAAATATTCTTCAACGCTGGAGCAAATATATTGGAGAAATCTTCTTGAAAGAGTACAAACAGCAGTACACAGAGCTACCGACCCGACCTGAAATCCCAAACACCTAAGTAGAAGCCGCACTGGCGAAATTGGATAGAAATAAGGCGAAAGGGTCAGACGGAAATGTAACGGTAATACTGACACCCTGAGAAGATTTTGGCATAGATAAGTTGACAGAAATAATGAATAAAATCTACAACAGTAGTGACATACCGGAAGATCTCAGCGGATTTCTTTTCATAGCGATGCCTAAGAAACCAGGAGCAAACGAATGTGAACTCCACCGAACAATCAAACTAATGAGCCACGTGACAAAACTCATCATCCGTATTCTGTTGAACAGAACGCGCAGCTGATAGGACAAGAACAGTGCGGATTCGTTAAAGACAAGGGAACAAGGAACACGATATTCATGCTTAGAATGACAACAAAAAGAGCAATAGGATACCAAAGGAGATATGCATAAAAAATAAGCGAACAGGACTGAAGTCGTGCTCGACAAGAGACTGCATGAAATCAAAGGAGAGAACACTTATATTAGAGAAAGAAAAAATATTCAGCGCAACAACAATTACATTGTAGAGGTCTTCTGCGACGAAATTGTACAACTGGCAATACACAGAAATATTGACCGGCCAAAAGACTAAAAACTGAAGTGGAAACTGCATTAGCCAAACAGAACAGAAACAAGCGGCAGCGCCGAAAAGGAATTGTACGAGAGTCATTCAATAAATAAGTTGAATTTTTCGGTATAAGAACTTCTAATACAGATAGAAGCTTACTCTTTTTTTTTGTTTTATTTCTTTTCACATGGATTTAATTTCTTTTACAGATTAAAAAAAACAAACTTTGAGCGTTTTGGCGATTAACAAAGATGGCCGACCAAGAAGCATGCTCCAGGATTGAACAGCGGTCAGTTTTCAAGTTGTTGGTTGCTGAAGGGTGCAAATCAGTTGAAATTCATAGGAGAATGTCAACTGTGTATGATGCCACATGTTTTAGGCACAAAAATATCTACAAGTGGGCTAAATTGTTTTAAGAAGGACGGAGCAATGTTGAGGATGAAGACAGGCCTGGGAGGCCTATAGAAGTGAGGTCTCCTGGGGTGATCGAATCAGTCAATGACCTCATTCAGTCTGACAGAAGGGTGACAGTGGATGACATTGCAAGGACTTTGAGCTTATCTGTTGGGACAAACGCAGGGGTCATCATTCAGAAGGAGTCATCTTGCATCATGACAACGCAAGGCCTCACACAGCAGCCCAAACGTTGCAGACCATCAACGAGCTGGGCTGGGAACTGCTCCCTCATCCCCCTTACAGCCCAGACTTTGCCCCTTCAGACTTTCACCTGCTTGGTCCCTTGAAAGCGTTCACGAGAGGCACGAATTTTAAAAGTGACAATGAGGTCAAAAGTGTCGTAAGCGACTGGCTGAGACATCAGTCCAAAGATTTTTACACTGAGGGAATACAGAAGCTTTTGCACAGATGGGAAATGTGTGTGACAGTGCTGGGAGACTACGTTGAAAAATTTTAAAAAAGTAAGCTTCTATTTGATTAGAAGTCATTATACCGAAAAATTCACCTTATTTATAGAATGACCCTGGTATTAAAAATGCTGGCAGTGCTGGATTATTCCAGAATAGACACGATTACTGAAACAATTAATACAATCTACATCAGTGGTGATATAACGTAAGCATTAACGAGATCTATTTTCATAGCATTGCCAAAGAAACCAGGCACAAAATAATGTGAACTCCATTGGACAATCAGCTTAATGAGCCATATAACAAAACTTCCGAATTCTGATGAACAGAACACGCAGGAGAATCAGGAAAGAGAGAGGAGAACGACAGTGAGGGTTCGTTAAAGACAACGGAATAAGGAACGCGATATTTATGCTCAGAATGATATCAAAAAGAGCAATCCAAATGCAGAAGGAGATGTATCTCTGTTTTATAGACGACGCAAAGGCGCTCGACAAAGTACACCACAATGATCTGCTGGAGCTGTTCAGTAACTTTGACATGTTCGGGAAAGACGTCAGAATAATAAAAAAAAAACAAATAATTCAGTTGGCAGCCAACCGCCTGCATACGGATAAAAATTAGTTCAGCAGATATAAAAAATAGAAAGGCAAGGATATGTCTTCTCACCGGATATATTCAACCTATGCAGCGACGCAATTCTGAAAGATCTGGATATCTGACCATAATTCATCATTGGCAGATAAATCTTCTGGTGGGATATTCAGATGACACAGTGCTGATAGCAGACACGGAAAGAAAATTACAAAAACCTCTAGACAGCGTAGCGAATGAGAGAGATGCAAGGGTTAAGGATGAACTAGAAGAATGTCGAAAGAATGGTAATCAGCAAAAGGATGAGCCCAGAATGAAACTTAGAGGTTTGAAGCTCTACAATCAACCAGATACGCACAATTAAATATCTGAGAATTTTAATAGAGGATGGCATGTGCGACACAAGGAACCGAAGACGTATTGAGATGGCCAAAAATGCATTCCAGAAGTTAAGCAGCGTATTACGAGACAGAAAATGTTGTAAACAAAGAAAAGAACACTGAAATGGTACATGATATATGTCCTCCTGTATGGCAGCGAATGTTGGACAACCTCCTCAAAGATGAAGAAGAGATTCGAAGCTACAGATATGTATTTCTATAGAATGTAGCTTAGGACGGCATGGGCCGAACACGTAAGCAGCGACAAGGTTTTAGGGAGAATGGAAACTCATATTTAACATCAGCAAGAGGTAACTGAAATTTCTGGGACACGTAATGAGGAAGGGTGTTTCGGAAAATCTGATACTCACATGACGAATAGAGGGAAAGCGGGACAGAGGAAAGCATAGTGTCACATAACAAATGAGCTTGAGAAAGTAGATGGCAGAACAGGGTCTGGGAGAAATATCAAATAGAGAAAACTTCTTAAGAGCTACAAGAGACAGGAGGCGGTGGAGGGCCATGATCCCCTACGTCTGGAAGGGACATAGCACATAAAAGAAGAAGAATGATTTCTATTATTTTGTCATTCATTTCTTTATCTATATCTGTCTATATTTCTGAGATGGGGTATAACGTACACTATTTACATTAGTCGGACTATTGTCCTCATCTTTGTCGCCATATTTATCACAACGTTTCGGTCGTTGTACGCTCCGGGCTTCTTCGGTTAGTTGGTTCTAGTTCCACGTGCCATGTTTAAAGAATGTGAGTTCAGTACCCGATTAAGACAGTGGATAACTGATAAGTGACATCCATTAAATATGGCACGTGGAACTAGAAGAGTCTACCCCAGTGAGCGAAATAAAGGGTTCAGTTCGTATTCCAACTAACTGAAGAAGCCCGGAGCGTTCAACGACCGAAACGTTGTGATAAATATGTCGAAAAGATGAGGACAATAGTCTGAATAATGTAAATAGTGTATTTCTTTTTCTCTGGTACCATTTCTTATCTTTTAACTAAAGTCATTTTCTTTTATACTTTTTCTTCTATTCGTGATGTTTTCTTTCTTTTAAGTCATTTCTAATCACAGAATTTTATTATATACAATTTATCTTCTATATATGTCTTTTCCCTTTTTATTTCTTCCGCGATCACACTTCTCCGCCCATTTTTCATCCCTTATTTGTGTTTATATTAGGTTCTTTAATTTATTTATTCAGTGCATACGCTTGCTCTTATAATTTTCATCATTTGCCTTTTGTTAGAATCTTTCCTTCATTCGCTTTATCTTTCCTTCATTTATTTCTTTCTTAACCTTCATTCTTCATCTTTCTTCACTATTTAACATTTGTCTTTCCTCCTTTCCATTAACTCTCCCCTCCAAACTATAAGTGTCTTATATTTTGCTATTCGATTCCAGGTTGCTTCTTTCACGTCTTTCCTACTGTTTACAAATTTAAAACTTTTAATTCAATAACTTCAACATAGTTTTACCTTTTTTGTTCTTTCACTATCAGCCGGACATCTATTTCATCATTCATACTTTCTTTTCATCTTTTCCTGTAACACGAGTGGCCTCGTATATTTTTCCCGTAATAATGATTGCGGACGCTGATGTGAGTCCGAGTAAGAAATTAATAACACAAAACAGTATATACAACAAACGACAATGTATGCATTAAGAAAAGTATACAATGACAATATGAGAAGAAAACATTTAATCTATAATTACATAGAAAACATTTAAACTAGAAAACGTGTTTGGTTGTACGAAATTTGTGTAGAATTCCGAGAAAAAACTAACACATTGATAGTGAAATGAACGTGTCCCAGTCGGGGCGGGCACTTTTTCCATGTGCGCCTACATCGTATTGCCGGAGATGAAAAGAGCATGACTGAGAATATCATTTCTTTATCATAGGCTTAAGGAGCGTCCCCTAGTGGCGGTTTTTAGTAAAGTCAAGTGAGGTAACTCTCACTTTCAGCATATCCCATCGTATTTTCTTCATATTTCATTTAAACATATTCTTCATTTTGCTTAGACCGTAATGTTTTTAGTTTTAATTATCCTTCATACATCCTTTTTCGAGTCTGAATTTCTAGGATGGGGAAGTGTCATTATTTACACTATTTAAATTCAGACTATTGTCTATATCTTTCTTTTTACAACAAAAGTAATAAAAACTAGACAGGATATTCCTAGACAGGGGCAGTGGAACGAGAACAATCTACTCGCATAGATTGAATAAAGGTTTCAGTTCAGAATTCCCTGACCGATACACACCTGGAAAGACCCGTAGGGCAAGACGGCTGAAAAGTTTATATAAAATAAAATAAAATAAGATATATTAGGACTAGACGATGTCCCTAGGCATAAGCAGTGGAACGAGAACATACAGGGTTCGGCTGAGGAAAAGGTCGGTGGGTACCACACTCAAAACGCTGTGATAACAAAGATGCCTTCTCTCCTAAAGATTCTTTCTTCTTTTTCATTTTTCTCTCCACTACTTAATCGCTTTCATTTCTTGCTTAATTCTCTCCTTCCTTTTTTTTAAGTAATTGCTTCCTTTCTATATCATTCCTTTATTATTTTCGTCATTTGTTCCTCCTTTTCTTCTAACACGCCTTCCTTATTTCTTTCTTCATTTTCTTTTATTGAACCATACTTCATCTTAGCAACATAAGCTACACAGATGATACAGTGTTGATAGCAGATTCCGAAAAGAATTTACTTTACAGAAGTTAACGAAGAAGAGCCCAATGAAGGGACTAAGCATCAATGACAAAAAGACGATGCATGGTCATCAGTAAAATGATGAGCCCGAAATACAACACTAAACTCAAGCAGGTTCGGAATTTTAAATATCTCGGAAGCGTTTTGACAGAGTACGGTAAGTGCGACACTGAGTTCCTTAGACGTACTGGGAAGGCCAAGGACACATTCCAAAAGCTGGACAGAGTATTGCGAGACAGGACGATTTATTTTGTAACAAAGAAAAGAATACTGAGCTGTTATGTGACATATGTCCTCCTGTACAGCAACTAATGTTGGACAGTCTTCTCAAAGATGAAGAAGAAACTCGAGGCGACGGAGATGCTGTTCTACAGAATGATGCTGAGGATATAATGGACCAAGTGTGTGAGAAACGGTCAGGTCTAAACAAGGAAGAAGATTATACTTAACATCAGGAAGAGACATTTGAAGTTACCTTGACATATAATGAGGAAGGAGGGTCAGGAGAATCTGATACAGGTCGAACAGAGAGAGAGAGACAAAGGAAAACCACGCGTGATGTACCTAGTTTGGTAAGCAAGTGGTGACAGAGCGCCGTCTGGGGGAGGTGGCAGAGGGCCGGAACTTGTTGAGAGCTGCAAGGGATAGGGGGAATTGGAGAGCCATGATTGACTACACCTGAAATGAATCGGCACATAAAAATAAAGAAAAGACTGCATTCCTTATTTTCTTCGTTCTATTATTTCTTCTTTCCTTAATTTTTTCACTCTTTTCTTCATTCTTTCTTAACACATTTTCTTTCCTTCTTTCTTTAATACTTTCTGTCTTCCATCCCTTTATTCCAAGTTAATTCTTTTTTCATTCGTTCTTTCAATTTTTCATTTCTCTCTCTCTCTTTCCTTCCTTCATTTTTTCCTTCTTTCTGTATCTTCTCTTTTCATTCATCCCATTTTTCTTCATAATATTCTCTTATCTAGGTTTCATTGCTTTATTCCTTCTTTGATTCTCGCTACAAGCGAAAACATTACGTCAAAGAAGAAGCCAACCTACTTTTACTTTATTGCAAATGACAGTAGAAAATACGTGTCGGAGTCCCACTATAAATCAATTCGTTTTAATCTAATCTTGCTTGAGCATTAGGCGATTTTTTAAAGTCCAATGTTTCGGTATTTATTTAGTGACTTTTTTTTTTCGTTTTTGGTCTAATTTATTTTATAAACTTTCGCGGATATGTCTGTTTTGTTTTTCTCTTCTTTTCTACGAGACTATCAAGTTTTTGCATTCACATCTTCCCTGACTAGACTCCAGTTGTGTGATAATCTTTCACCTCCTGTCACGACGGAATTACTGGAGATTTGTCTTGAGAAATTTGAAAGTAGAAAACAAAACAAAAATGAAGTAGTAATTTTACGATCAGAAATAAAAGCAGTCAAAATAAAAACGAAGATTGGGGTTGGATGAGCAAAAAGGCACACACACAAACACACACACACAACCACACACACACACACACACACACACACATATATATATATATATATATATATATATATATATATATGTTTGTGTGTGTGGTTGTTTCTATAACGGTTTATTTTGGATTATATCTGTTTTTTGCAATCTATCGGTCTATCGATATATCAAACGAGCCATTTAACTTTCTATATATGAGTGTGTGTGGATTGGTGTGAGCGCACGTGTGTCTTACTCTGTAAATGTATGTGTGTTCGTGTGTGTGTGTATGTCTGTCTTTCTATCTTTCCCGCTATATATCTATATACAACAAGATATCTTTCTATCTATCTGTTTCTCTCCTGCGTGCACAGACATATTCACTCTTTCTCTTTGGGTCTCTCACACTTTCTCTCTGTTTCTTTCTTTCTCTCTCACTCGCTGTATATATATATATATATATATATATATATATATATATATATATATATATATATATCAATGTTATACTATCTATCTATCTATCTATCCGTCTGTCTGTCTGTATTCATACCTACCTATTCTCTTTAATTCTCTCACACACACTTTCTCTCTTTTTCTTTCTTTCTCTCTTATTCGCTATATATATATATATATATATATATATATATATATATATATATATATATATATATATATATATATATGTTTTACTATCTATCTATCTATCTATCTATCTATCCGTCTGTCTGTCTGTATACATACCTACCTATCTATCTGTGTATTAATTTCAAACCTTACTGTACGCCTACCCAAAGAGAGGCCACACCTACGACCATACTGGCAATATTTATACCCCAACTAACGGTGTTACTATGGGTAATCTACTTCGACCATGTTTCTCATAATACTACATGTCTCATGTTGAAAACAAGGTATTTAAAAAATTTACTCAACCTGAAATATATTTCCGCTGTGTAGATGATATTTAAAAAAAACATTAGCTGAAGACAAAGAAGAATTTGATACTTACATAAAAATATACATACATTTAGCTAAAATAAAAAAAAAATCATCCTTGGTAATGTCTACAGGAATAAGAGGAAGCGGTTGCACATGCAGAACATTCGGGCACATTCTATATAATTTATCTCCACAAAGGAAAAATATCACAAGAACACAAGCAAAATTAAATGAAAAATTAACCTCAGAACGTTGTAAGTCGTTTATAATGAATCATGTATATTTAAACCTCATCAGAAATTAAATAACGGAGAGAAAATGTTATTTTCTGTTTTTCTATTGTTCGTTTTTCACTGTTTAAGCAGACCTCACGTGTATTTGTCATGTGAGGTAAAGTCTGTATCTAAATATTTACGTGTTACGACATCGTGATTCTAGTCGATATGGAATTTCTTTGGTGTGTGTCTTTGTGTGTGCCTGTAATGGGCATTTATTTCTGCCTTGTCGTCCTCGTATGATGATTTAGGGATATTTTTGTTGGTGCAAAATAATTTAAGTTATACTGGCTGTGTAATCTAAAATCCTGGCGCCCACAACCACAACCGATGTATACTATTTTTTTTTCAATGAAAAACCAACAAAAGAGAAATAAAAAAAAATACGATACTTTTCTGTTCTCCTCCATATTTAATTTCTGATGAAGCTTAAATAAAAGCGAAACATGTTAAATTAATAAAAGCTTCCTATATAAGTGTTGTGAGACCGATACTTCCCCACATCATGGACTCTCCCAGTACTATATTATTATGTGAATGTTAGTATCATGGGACTAGCACCAGTAATGCGCAACCGCGTACGATACCAATATCGGACACCACTGGATAGTAAGCTCTGCCTACTCTTACACTATTCCTTGTAACTTTTCTGTTTAATATATCTTTCTTACCTCTAACTCGTGTTCCGTGTTTTCCTTCCGTGGCCCCTACTTCGGGTCCACATCAATAAACTTGTGTAATCCAGTAGAAAACACAAAAACAAGCATAGATTGGTTCCGTAATGTAAACAGTCACAGAATTGTGAATTGATTCAAATCAGTATCTATCGAGAACCGAATGTACTCTAAATGCTCTCATCACTTCAGCTCATGATGACATTAAGACAATTACAAACCAACTACAAACCATTAAGAACAGCCCGAAGTCACTACTATTCAAAGAAAACTAAACGAATGTATGTTACAATGTCACAATGTGATGTTGTGAGGGAGCCGAAATTGTGAAATAAAAGACAATTGTATTCTACATGATGCAAGCAAAATTATCTACATAAATATTATGGACGGATTCATAATCTTAAGAAAACAAGAAATGTAATTAAAAATATCTTTAAAAATAATGACATAAAAACAAATGTGAAGGAATCAGATTTCTTAAAAAAGCGTACATATCAACCATATTGTAAACCTAAAGATAAAGCACTTTACATACTGTCACCTTACCAAACCAACAATACTAAAACGGGCTCCACAAACGATTAAATGTATGGTACAAATTTTTGGCGATGTCAAAATTATTAGTAAATACACTATACAGTATGAAAATAAAGCCAACAGAAATCGACAAAGAAACCTAGGAAAATATTGTATTCATCCACCAACATATGCTTCCAAATACGACTTCCCATAATATTGAACAGGAACACATTATACATCAGCTATAGATGAAAGAAGAACATGACACAAATAACAACAAACCACAAGAGAAAAATGACCAAGAAATCATATATACCAATCAAATACACTTGTAACTCCAGAGTATGGCATGAATGTCCCTTAAATGTGAAATGCTTGTAAAGATATAATATACGAACCTGTTATAAAACAACAGGTAGCAAATGTAAATAAACACAGGAATAATTGAAGTACCGTGGAAAGAGAGAAACTATGCACACAAAATATTTTAAATACAGTAAATACGTCAAAAACAAAAATCTCTGCAAACATATCAAAGAAATTAAAATACACCAAACATCATGGAAAAGAAAGAAAGCAGCAAAAGCTTACAAGAGTGTAAAAACTGTAAACCTTCTTTATAGAAACGACTATAAACATCTTTTCAGATCAACACAAATTACTAAATGTAAAGTCATCAAGTATCTTAAATTGCAAACAAATAATACATTTTTATTACGCTACTTAAACATCAAAAACCAAAATTATATATTGTAAATCATCATTAAAACAAAAGCAGGTGCAACCTATTAAAAAAATTAAATAAATTAAGACAGTAAATAGCAAGAAAAACTGAACTGATGAACACATATCCATTATTATACCGTAAATCATAATAAATAAAAGTCAAATCTAAAAAGAAAGAAATTAAATTATTTTAACCTATCCTATAGGGGCCAAGATAATTGTAATAGTTCGAAGCAAGTACTATAAATAACTGATCTCCTTCCAAACTTTAAATTCATTTAATTTTGGGAAAAATATCTGTTATTTAATCGCTCCCACCTCTACAATAGTCGTTAGAATATCACAATAAGCCGAAATAAAAACAGACTTTGCTATCCATAAAGTGATAATGACTAAACATATATTAATAGTTAAAATACTACCCAACACATAAGACCTGAAAATTGGGCATTCGATGTGATGTAACACTTAGCAACCTTGTCTCAATCCTCATAGTCTGCTCCAAATTTTCGGCCTTGTGCCACATCTGAGTTACGCCGAGAAAATCATTTGGTAACTTCGGCGTGGTTAAGCTTTTCTCGCTAAAGCATTGGGATGGCCAAGGACGCATTCCTGACGGTGGGCAGAGTATTGCGAGACAGGAGGATTTTTTGGATAACGAAGAAAAGAATACTGAGCTGTTACGCGACATCTCTCCTTCTTTACGGCAGCGAATGTTGGACGATTTCCTCAAAGATGAAGAAGATGCACGAGGTGACGGAGATGTGGTTCTAGAGAAGGGTGCTAAGGACATCATGGACCGATCGTGTAAGCAACGATGAGGTCTTAGAGAGGATGCAAACAAGGAGGAGGCTTATATTTAACACCAGGAAGAGGCGGCTGAAGTTTCGGGGACAAATAATGAAGAAGGAGAACTTGATCCTCACGGGTCGAATAGAGGGAAAGTGTGACAAGGGAAAACAATGCGTGACATACCTAGCGGCCTTAAGCAAGTGGATGACAAAACGTGGTCTGGGAGCGGTGACAGAGGGACAGAACTTGTTGAGAGGGGCAGGGGATAGAGGGAGGTGGCGAGCCAGGATTGCCTACGTCCTGAAATGACACGGCACTAAGAAAGATAGTGAGTTCGATCATCACTGGTTGCTTCATACTTCGGTATTGTGTCACATCTAAACTAAGATTTGAAAATCAACATGGGCACTTCGGCATGGCGTAATGCGTAGCGAGCTTCTTAGGCTAGATCGATTACGATTGAATAGTAAAGTCGATTCTAAGTGGTCCAAATATTGGGCCTTGGGCCACACCTAACATACGTTTCGAAAATCACTATATGAAACATGAAACAGAATATCGTCATTCGGATTTGATCCCCGAGTTTATACTATTTATATATAAAATTTTCTTTCCCGGACACTGAGATATTTTACCCTATATATATAGCATAGATTAAAACTATATTTTGAGTAGAATCGTTTTGTAAGAACGATGTATTTTGAATATACCGGCTGTAACTGCAGAATTGTCCAAATCATGTTACTTCATAACTCTCCATACCACAAAATGTTTAATATCTAAAAACAACTAAATTGATTCACGTTCTCCTTTCCTGGATTTTCAGAAAAGAAGTCATCTTGACACCATTTTCGTAAGAATCCTTTGTAAAACCATTTGAGTTCTTCAGCTAGAAAGAGAACAGGTTAAAATCTTTTGTTATGTGTGTCGTACCTTCTGTCTTCTCGAAATGGTGGGAGGAAAAAAATCATTCAGGCCTTCGATACTGCTACCAACATTCATACTCTGGCTTTCATTTTCAAAGTCAATTGAAGAATCATCAAGATAACGTCAAATAATTTCAAAGACGAGGGCAGAATAAAACTAGATCAGGAGGTCGCAACAGGAAGTGGGGATCATTATTTCAAATTAGAAATAAAGAGTTCAATGAGAAAAGATCCAACTCAATCAATAAACCGTTTTGCACGTGAGAGAGGAGTTTCAACTATGACATTCTAAAACAGAGTTTTTAAAAAGTAATGTTACATGGTACCTGTGAGGTACCTTGAAAGACATTTAGAAGTTGAGAGACGATGAAGATCATCTTGAATAATTGGAAAATGATCCTGGAATATATATATATATATATATATATATATATATATATATATATATATATATATATATATATATATGAACTTTATTTCATTTCTTTATGTGCTTACGATACTAAGCTATGTTTAATTATCGATAAACATGTCATTTTCGTTTATGATCAATTTCATCACGATTCTTCTGTTAAGATTGGAGAGTAATTATACATTCTTATAGCTCAGAATACAGTCCTATAGGGTTATAAAAAAAACTCAGATAATTCCAGTAAGTTTTCTTTAATCATTTCTAAGATACAACGGTTTAAACTTAATCTAACACTTAGACAATTTTGACTTTACACAATTTCGACAATTTTGATGTCGCATCCAGCATATTTTTTAAGGATTGTGAAAGGTCCATATTTTCACCCCCCCCGGTTATGGGTAAATTACAGGACAGAATGGTCCCTGTAGCTGTGGTTATCAGCCGGTCTAGGAAAAGGTCAATGCTCAATTCAAAACTACAAGTTTCCGTTAAATAACCTCACTAGCGCACATTTGGACAAGTAAATCCCTGAGCACGTTGCTTATCAGGGTGAGGTTTCTCAGACAGAAGTGAGAACGCCCTGGGTTTAGTTAAATGTGTTCTTTTAGATCAAGCATTGTTTTTATTTCTAACACCAACAATGCACTATATAATCCTAGTTGAAACTGTAACTTACATTCTAATAGTATTTTTTGTTTTGTTTTAATTTTAACCTTTTTTTGGTCACGCATTTTTCGCTGATGGAAATCTCTTTCTGCTTCTAGCTTTCCTGTCAATTAGAATCTTCAAAAATATAAATGCAATGCCAGACATTATCTTCTATCTCATTGAATACTATTATGTTAGTGGCCACTCATTGTCCTGCAATTTCACTAAACCTTTGCATCTAAATAAAATTCTAGCCCTGCCTAGGATGAGTTAATTAAAACAAAACATTCCAACCATTTTATGCTCACAAGATGAGTATTTTCATGTAAGCCTTTTTTTTAAAAAGATATCTCATCTTCAAGCGTTTTTGTTTTTGCTAATAGCTGCAGAATATATTTAGTTTGTCTGTTCCTAAATTGCTTGAAATATTACTGGCGTGCGTTGTGTGTATTTAATATTTAAGCCACCTCATATTGGAAGATTTTTTCACAGTTGCATATTATTTTTAATTTATAATTATTTCACGGACGGGCACCTCGAGGTGGTGTAATGGTTAGCGAGTTTGTCTCGTTAGAAAAATGACGATGAATAGTGAGGTCAATCATAAGCAGTGAGTTCGATCCTCACTGGTTGCCCCATACATTCGGCCTTGTGCCACATCGAAGCTACGCTTGGAAAATCTCTAAGGGCACCCCGAGGCGGTGTAATAACTATCAAGCTTGTCTGGATAGAAAAGTTACGATTGAGTAGTGAGTTTGATCCTCACTGGGTGTCCCATACTTTCGGCTTTGTGCCACATCTAAGCTTCGCTTGGAAAATAATTATTTCACGGATTCCTTCTTGTGTTTTGTTGAACAGTGTTTTTTGTAGCAAATTAACAGTCGTGACAATATAGTTACAGTGTAACCCGGATATAAGAGAGTTGTCGTACCGGAGAATTCACTTATATCCGGGTTTCTCTTTTATCCGGGTTTGGTCTATTTTGTTTTATTAACACAGGCTCTAATTTGGGACCAGAGAAAATATCTCTTATATCCGGGTTTCTCGTGTATCAGGGTCTCTTATATCCGGGTTAAACTATTGTGTAATTGTAAATATTTTTGTAGTTTTTCTGATAATTATCTGAAAGTAATATAAACACTGAAACGAAATATAAAATATTACTATTAACGAATATATAAAATAATACTATTAAAGAATATATAAAATAATACTATTAAAGAATATATAAAATATTACTATTAAAGAATATATAAAATATTACTATTAAAGAATATATAAAATAATACTAATAAAGAATATATAAAATAATACTAATAAAGAATATATAAAATAATACTAATAAAGAATATATAAAATAATACTATTAAAGAATATATAAAATATTACTATTAAGGCATATATAAAATATTACTATTAAAGAATATATAAAATAATACTAATAAAGAATATATAAAATAATACTAATAAAGAATATATAAAATAATACTATTAAAGAATATATAAAATAATACTATTAAAGAATATATAAAATATTACTATTAAAGAATATATAAAATATTACTATTAAAGAATATATAAAATAATACTATTAAAGAATATATAAAATAATACTATTAAAGAATATATAAAATATTACTATTAAAGAATATATAAAATAATACTATTAAAGAATATATAAATTATTACTATTAAAGAATATATAAAATAATACTATTAAAGAATATATAAAATAATACTATTAAAGAATATATAAAATAATACTAATAAAGAATATATAAAATAATACTAATAAAGAATATATAAAATATTACTATTAAAGAATATATAAAATAATACTAATAAAGAATATATAAAATAATACTAATAAAGAATATATAAAATATTACTATTAAAGAATATATAAAATAATACTAATAAAGAATATATAAAATAATACTAATAAAGAATATATAAAATAATACTAATACGGAATATATAAAATAATACTATTAAAGAATATATAAAATATTACTATTAAAGAATATATAAAATAATACTAATAAAGAATATATAAAATAATACTATTAAAGAATATATAAAATATTACTATTAAAGAATATATAAAATAATACTATTAAAGAATATATAAAATAATACTATTAAAGAATATATAAAATAATACTAATAAAGAATATATAAAATAATACTAATAAAGAATATATAAAATATTACTATTAAAGAATATATAAAATAATACTAATAAAGAATATATAAAATAATACTAATAAAGAATATATAAAATAATACTAATACGGAATATATAAAATAATACTATTAAAGAATATATAAAATATTACTATTAAAGAATATATAAAATAATACTAATAAAGAATATATAAAATAATACTATTAAAGAATATATAAAATAATACTAATAAAGAATATATAAAATGGTTCTCGCATTATTTAACATTGGAGTCTTCCACTACCACAAACAAATGTCGTGGGATATCTTTTTCGCACATAAGCACATATATCATTCGTAATTGTGGGATATTTTGTTAGCAGCATCCCTTCTATAAATGGTGAAATTTAAAATAACAAAAA
>OZ038502.1:19203812-19216312 GCA_964036315.1 Acanthosepion esculentum | reverse complement strand
TTTGCTCGGTTTTGTAAGCAACGGACGATCCCTTTCTTTACGCTGTATGGATGGTGGGAGTTGAAATTGAGGTACTGTCCAGTGAATGTTGGTTTACGGTATACGGATGTCTTGAACCCATGCTCTGTTCGAGATATTAGTACATCCAGGAATGGGAGTGTGTTGTTACTCTCTTTCTCCATTGTGAACTGTATCGATGGTCTTATTGAGTTCACATGGTCCAGTAGAAGCTGGACATCTTCCTGGTGTGGCCAGAGTATGAAGGTGTCATCTACGTACCTTAACCATATAGTTGGCTTGAGAGATATGGATTCTAATGCCATTTCTTCAAAGTATTCCATGTATATATTCGCCATTGCTGGTGATAATGGCGAGCCCATTGCTAAGCCCTCATCCTGTCGATATATGTGTGATCCCAATCCGAAGTGTGTTGTTTGTGTACAGAAAGTCAACATCTCCATCAGATTATCTATTGCAATACTGGTCCGTTCTTCTAGGGAAGTGTCAGAGGTCAATCTATCCCTGACTACCGAGAGTGCCTCCTCCGTGGGTACCTTGGTGAACAAACTCACCACGTCCAAGCTCACCATCTGGTTGGATAGGATGGGAGCATCTTTGATTATTTCCACGAAGTGGGCTGAGTTTCGGACATATGAAGGAGACTTTCCGATCAATGGTTCAATTATATCTACAAGGAAGCGACTCAGAGGGTGGCACACCGAGCCTTGGCAACTTACAATCGGCCTGAGCGGAATACCGTCTTTGTGAATCTTAGGGAGACCGTATATGTGAGGGAACACCATTGGAAAATTCGTAAACTTAAGGAATCAGCACATATGCTAGGCCACAAAAATCTCCTGAGTCGGCCAAGCATAGAAATAAATACAATATGGGAACCAGTAATAAGGAGTGCCAGAGAACAGCAATGATAACAAAAAAGTTGCAATATGAGATCTGGTAAAGAACATGCAATGATAACAGCAAAATTGCAATATGAGTACTGGTAAAAAATGGTTGCTGAAAAATTAGGTTTATAATACTCAGAAATTCATACCCAGATGTCCTCAAGGACACATGGTACGGTGGATAAAGGCGTTGGTTAGATCCAGTAACAGACCCAAAAAGAGTGTGAGTTCAATACCCGGTTCAGGCAGTGGAGAACTTTCAGAGGGAAAAATTACCAGGAGATAACTGATAACTGACATCCATCAAACATGGCTCGTGGAACTAGAACAGTCTACCCCAGTGATCGAAATAAAGGGTTCGGTTCGAAATTCCAACCACCTGAAGAAGGCCGGAGCGTACAACGGCCGAAACGTTGTGACAAATATGGCGACAAAGATGAGGACAATAGTCCGAATAATGTAAATACTGTACATAATACCTCATCTCAGAAATATATATATATATATATATATATATATGCGTGCATGTGTATATGAGAAAAATATAGGTTTATGTTATATTTACGGGTAAAATGTCTCAACATCAGAAATAGAGAGTATATATTTAAATATAAATGCCCTGAGGATTACCTATAATCTCATGAAAGAGACTCCTACCCCTTGTCTTATACCCCCTCATATATATATATATATATATATATATATATATATATATATATATATATATATATATATATATATATATATATATATATCTTATATATATATATATATATATATATATAAGATATGTGGTCATCGATAAGATATATAGGCATCATCCTCTTGAAACCATTATAATCATTCTTACGAAAACGGCTGTATACAAATCACGTTTTACATATTCTTTTCTCATGTATGGAATACATATGAAAGCCGAAATCTGACGAAGATATTAGAGAACCTATCTTGAGATTAAGCTAATGTTTATGTTCCGTAGAAGCTTGCAGTTTTGCCCGAATCTACCTCTAGAATAACCTCTTTTCTGTTCAATTCTCCCATATCCAGTACTAATTTTGTTGTATCTGATCCATATATATGTATCTCCCTGTGTCGGTCCAGGAGATTTTTCTCCCCGGAATCGATCCTCCAAATTTACAAATCAACCATCCGCCCTTGCATGGAGTATTGCTGCCATATATGGTCTGGGGCCCCTTTTGTTTGCCTCGGGGATCTTGATAAGACCCAGAGACGCGTATGCAATGTAATTAGCCCTGGTCTGGCTTCTCGTCTGCAGTCTCTCTCTCACAGACGCGCCGTCACCTCTCTTTGTCTCTTTTACAAATACTTCCATGCTAATTGCTACGATGAGCTGCTATCATTGGTTCCCAGGCTTCATGAATTCAAGCGTCATACGAGGCTGACATCCCGTTCCCACCCTTTCACTGTTGAAACTGTTAAGTGTAGACATCTCTTCTACTCCAATAGCTTCATATCTCGCACCTCACACCTGTGGAACTCTCTTCTCTATTCCTGTTTCCCTGAAAACTATAATTTTCAACTATTCAAATGTAACGTCAATCGACATCTCCAGTTGCATTGATCTATCCACTATCCTTCTCCACATCCTGTCCTCTATCATTCCTATCTGCTCTTGCTCCAAATCATCTGTAACCCCTTGCGTGCTAGTGGCTTTCAGCCTTCCCTAGGGTGAAAATCTTATATATATATATATATATATATATATATATATATATATATATATATATATATATATATATATACATATTAGTGCAAATTCCATTTATTATCATGGATTCAGAGTATGTGGAATCACTTGTTTCATTCTAATTCACGAAAGAGTATCAGACAAAGAAATAAAAAAGAAACATATTAAAATTTATTACTGAGATCTGCAAATAAGACTGGAAATTGGAGAAAGCCTATACCCTCATTTACGTCAATTAAAAAGTCGAATTCAAAGATTAGATCTGGAGAGCCTACCTTGACGTTGCAGAGATGCCAGAGCTTATCACATATGTTCTGAGACATAACCGGTATGGCAGTGGTTACAAGATAGATGTGGAATCATGGGGACATGGTTTGATCCACTGACTTCCATGGTAACGTCTCTATTGCAACTAACTGATGGTATCCGCTACCAATCACCTTGGATAGTCTTTTCTAAAAAAAAATCGTTTTACAGCAGATCCCAATTAGTTACTGTCTGCCAAGAGAAAAAAAACTCCAGAATTTAATCTCTTTAATTTACACTGATCGGTAATTCGGAGATCAAATGTGTCGCACATCCAAAAGCCTAAAACATATTTTCCCGTGCATGTACCGATGTAGCCAGGTTTAAAGCATTAGATAACTTAGACATTTAGGCGCCGTAAAATAAACAATGTGCGGTTGTAGTTTCAGTAAAAGAACAAAACCAGCAAGTCAGAATTAAACACTCTACATTTGGCCAATCAAACGAAGGTTCGGCAATCTGAAATTTCTGTTCATGTTGAGCCTATCTCTACCGATAAAAGCAGATGTTAATTAGCATTTAGTCAGATAGCGGTATGGCGACAAACGGAGAATGCAACAACATCAACGGAAAAGGAAGGACGCACACACACACACACACACACACACACACACACACACACACACACACACACACACAATATATATATATATATATATATATATATATATATATATATATATATATATATAGTGTCGTCGTAAATTCTACTCACTACTCACAGACGAGAAATTTGACAGGAAAACTAACGCTCAGCCGATAGATAATTTGATATATTTTTAACTACCAGTTTCTCAAACTAAAACCAAATATGAATTTAGCTCCACTTCCGGCCTATTAAAGATTTTACATTAGTTTATTTTTCTTTAGATTACTGCCAACGCTTATTGGCACTCTGAGTGCCAGAGGCCAATTAGGTAATCTGACTTCAAACGGCAACTTTATAATAGCCAAATTAGGCAATAAAAAAGTTTATGTGTTGATTTATAGCTTCAACTGAAGTTTTAGCATTGATTTTACACTAAAATTATCAGTGCGAATAGTGTCATTGTTGGTGGCAGATAACAGATAAAAATGTATCAAGAAATGCCACCCACGAGATAACGCGTAGTTCGTACGAGTAAATGCTAGTCATCGTCCTGATAAAAACTGCGAAATACGAGTTATCACAGTCAATGTGTTAAAAATAACTAAATCTATCGTTTAAATGTTGCGTCCTGGGTATGACGAGGTTTTGAGGAGCTTGGAACCAGCTCTTAATTACTGGTGTTCCCAGACCCACCCTGATCCTGGGTGGTAGCACCTGTTAGGGGGTCACGGCTTTGGCAAATAGTTAACAACCAGACTTGTGTAAAAATAGGATTTAATAACAGAAATACTTTTTTAATAAAAAAAAAATATTACCAGCAATAAATTTTGAAGGAAAAATTATTATCAGCAATACTTTAATAAAATACCCGCATAGATTCTCTGGAAAATATGTGAACATCTATAGATTTCTTCAAAGAAAAATATTCCTATTGAGGCTGATATGCCGTAAAACAAACCAAACCTTTAAATTTTGCTACATCTAGTTATTTTTCCCCAAAAATTAACCTTGCTAATGGTTTACCAAATGTATTTATTTACAAAAATATAGTTTCTAGAGTTGGTTCTCTCTCTCTCTCACACACACACACACACACACACACACACACACACACGCACGGACGCACGCACACACACACACACACACTAAATATATATCTTTTTCTCGCTGGTAATACATGTCTGGATTTCATGCACAGCGCAATCTTCAGGACAGTAGATAGCAACTGACATTACAGATTAAATTTGTCTGGAAATCATGGAGCCGGAAGGAAGTTCCACAAGCGAGAAGTACATTGGAAGAAACTGTTAGTATAGTATTTGCGGCTATGTCTCGCCAGCACAACTCTAAAGTGATGATATCTCGACGGCAAACTAGTGCTGCGCTTAAATTTAATAAAACACTAGGTATCATCGCAAAGAGCTCACCCGAAATATTGTCATGAAATTATTTATAGAAAAACACATAGAGAAGCGACCTTATGTCGATGGGAAAGTGACTGAAGCCGAGCCGCCAGAGCAGGACTAATAATATTTCTGATTCTTTTTTGGATCTTATCAAGGAGCTCAAGTTAAATAGCGGGGTTACTGGACCATATGTGACGGCAATATTTTAAGTTAGATTCTGTAGAGAAAAATTGTCTCGTCCGAAATAGTAAATCATTTTTTTCTTAGCAGCTGACCTAGCAATAGATTTAACATAGTCTTTCCACTTCATATCTGGAGAGAACTTTTGCACGAGAAGGCATAACCAGTAATTTTCCCGGAGGATAGGAAAGGCCATGCTGATTGAAGGCAGAAAGTATCTTCAGATGATTAATGGATATATATATATATATATATATATATATATATATATATATATATATATGTCTCTCTCTGTGTGTGTGTGTGTGTGTAGTCGTCCAAAGACTTGTGTGTTTCGCTGTATCACAGCTCATCAGTGTGACTAGACGCCCGGTTGCCTCTAGGTAGGATGGAAACCCGGCTGAATTGGTATCATTCTGAGATTCTTCCCATAAGCCGTTGGCACAGGGTAAGGATGAAGGTGAATTTAAGCTTATTTATAAAAAATAAATACGCTTAAATTCACCTTCATCCCTGTATAAACACGCAGTGCCTGGGAGAACTCGATTCGTTTTACGAAGTCTTGCATTATTAGAAGTAATAATCACTGTTTACAAACTCCCACTCCCCTCAGAAAGTTCAACCGAAATATATAAATATATATATATATGTGTGTGTGTGTGTGTGTGTTTGTGCGTGTGTGTCTGTGTGTGTGTGTTCGCCTGTATGTGTGTGTATATATATATATATATATATTTTTGTCATCCACAGACAGACTGTTTCGCTGTTTCACAGCTCATCAGTGTGGCTAGACGTCCGGTTGCCTCTAGCTACGATCGAAACCCGACTGATTTTGTGTCAGTCGGAATCTCTACCCGTTAAGCCATCAGCGTACGGTACGGGATGGAGGTGAATTTTAGCGTGTTTTATTTTTAGATTCGGATAAACACACAGTGACTGAGAGTGACTCAATTCTGTCGAAGAGTCGTGTATATGTATGTATATATGTGTGTGTGTGTGTGTGTGTGCGTGTGTGTGCGTGTGTGTGTGTGTGTGTATGCATTAGTTTATATATTTTCACATTTTTTGATGATATCACCTCACGGCCAATAAAATAATCTAGAGGCAGTGAATATGTGTTTCAAGAAAAGGATACTAAAATCCCATGCTGGGAGTGAGTAAACGATAAGGAATAAGGAAGTCTTAAAGAAACTCCAACTGAAAGAACACATTCACAGAATCAGAATCAGGGAATGACGGTTGAAATTACTTGGACCCACAATGAGTAAGGATGGCTTGGAAAACTTACCTCGCGAGGCATATTAAAGACAAGAGAGATGGGAGAAAGCAGCGATTTCTGAGGTGTGAATATGTGGGCGTACAGGCGGCAGTAGCATTAGGAAAGTAACAAACGACTGTTAAGAGCCCCACGAGAGAGAAACAGCTTTGATCGTCTATGTCCTGAATATAAGGAACACAAAAGAACCAGGACAAATTTTGGCAATTTTTGTTTTTAATCGTATCAAAATCTATTAAATTTAACAATAACTGTCCAAATCCTCTTTGCTTAGTTTAGTAAAATGTCACAAAGTCCTGAGAAAATGGCGAAGATAAAAATCAATACATGGAAGTAATGACCCAGGAAACACGCACGTTAGCCATCATAGAGTTGTTCTGTCGCAACAAAAGGTTCAAATTCCGAATGAATACGTGCAGAATCAAGTAAGAAATATTGATATATCTTTATCTATTTGACCCTAACGTAAATAAGACATAAATCTTCAGGCCACATCAGCGGGATAGAATCTCACTTAATCCGTTTTCCAAATACAGAGATTTCATTTTGCGAAAACGAAACCCACTTGCTTGTGTTCCCGAAAACTTAAATTTTGACCTCTGAAAATCAACGGTAACTCACTAACTTTCATCTTTATCGTCATAATAATCATTTTTATGATTTTCTATTGCTTTAAAATTACACCTTTCATTCAGCACCAATATCTTGACAGTAATCTGCTACTTTGAACGGTTTCCCAAGCCTTGGTGATTATATATTTATGACACTAGTTTGAAGCAAATCTATATCTATATTGTATATTGAAATGGATTCATATATTGCCTATCTTATAAGAGTCATAAATTCTGTTAGTTTTTAAATTTATTGCGTCTTGAATTGTACTTACAAAGATAAACACTTGTAATACAGATATCCAACTTCGTGTCTTTCACTTTAGTTGGGTCTCCGTACAATCGGAACGATTGTCCAATCTTTGCAATTATTTCCTTTTTACTACACCAGCAACCTGGTATTCAGATGTAGAAAACCTAATCAAACGGCGATTGTCAACATCACTGAAACACCAAAGCGTCACCTATCTAACCACTTGAATTTCTACAATACTTTATACAAGTTCGCAATTCACTTGTCAGTCTTGGGAGAGTTTGTAGCGGATTGTGGGGGTTTAAGTGGTGTTAAATTAGGAACACGTGCTGTTTATTCCTCCTAGAAGAAGATCCAACTACAAGAACATGGCGGACCCAAGTTCAGTCCAACCTGTCATGTTAAGAAAACAAACAAGACCGACATATATATGTCAACAAATATATGTATTAAACAACAAATTTACAAGTGACAAAGTTATGTGGACCCGAAATAGGGGCCACGGAAGGAAAACACGGAACACGGGTTAGTGGTAAGAAAGATATATTAAACAGAAATTTTACAAAGAATAGTGTAAGCAGAGCTTACTATCCAGTGGTATCCGATATTGGTATCGTACGCGGCTGCCCATTACTCGTGCTGCTACTCATGATACACATAATAATATAGTATTGGCAGAGTCCATGATGCAGGGAAGTTTCGGTCTCACAACACAAAGACATCAATATTTGTGTTCGTGTGTGAACGTAAAGACTTTGTGTATTGGTGAAAGTTCGTACGTACGTGTATGTGTGTTTTATGGCGTTTTCCCCCAAGTGGGCAAAAAATGCAGATCTCTGCGAGAGATCACATTTTTAAATGCGTCCGCTGAAATGCAAAGTAGAAAGAGAGAACGAGGCAATGAATGGCCCAGTATTTATAGTGTAGGGAGAGCGTGCCCTAGTGACTATTAAAAAATTAAGGAGGAGTTAAGTCCGACAAGTTCAAAAGGCTTTTACGGTCGAACAGATTTTACTTGAAGAGTCTATCTAGCGTCTTGATTTTTTACAATTCTCACACTCTCAGACGAATCAAATTAAACCAAATATCTTATATGTTTCGCCATGTTATGGCATCTTGATCGCTTTCACCTGACTTGCCTGTCTTGACAGTGATCGAAAGCGGCTACGCTGTAACAGTTTTTACCTGAAGAGTCTATCTTTTTATACAAATCTCTTTCACCTAACTTGCCAGTCTTTGTAGAGTTCAAAAGCGTCTTTGCGGCCTTTTACGTGATGTATTATTTTGCACCCTGCAACTATACAACTCTATTTCTATTTGGACAGCAAATCTTCGGATGATGTTTCCTTGTGTTGATATTGACAGCGAAGCAGCGCTTTACCACTTACATCGGAACAAATCAGATACATTCCCGCCCTATTCCATTTTTAAAAAGGAACTACCAATCAGATATCTTCATCCTAAGAACCGTTACATAGGGAAACAGATCATCGAATTGTAGTTTTTACCGATGACTACAATATTAACCTCATTAATTCAATAGGTAACTGTTATCTGTCTTACACAACTTACCGTGTTATGTATGGCGATAAACTACATTCGCGTCCTGGGTAAGACGATAAACAACGTCCGACAGCAAGGCTTCTGATCAGGACGTTTTGAGGTGTGTGGAACCACTTCTTCATTCCCGTGTTCCAAGATTCACCCTGACCCAAGGTGGTAGCATTTTATGGCCAAATAGTTAACCCGCGAACTTGGATCAAAATACTATGGAAGTGTAAAAATATGTTATAATAAAAAAATACATTGTATAAAAATATAAAAGTGTAAAAATATGTTATAATAAAAAAAAATACATTGTATAAAAATATTATTACCAGCAACACATTTTCGAAAAACAAATATTACCAGCAATACATTTTTTTTTTTAAAAAAAAAAAGGGAATTTTTACCAGAAATAGATTTTTGAAGGAAAAAATATTACCAGAAATAGATTTTTGAAAAAAGTATTACCAACAATGAAAATTTTGCCGGCATTAAATAACACATTGAGGTTGATATGCCGTTAAACTGAACAAACAAAATTCTTACACAAATTTATAAAATGTATTTTCAGCTCCTCTAATTTGACATCATTTACTCAGACGCTTGCTCGTGTGTTACTTAGGCCTGGTGTTGGGCGGACATAAGTACATTTGACTTTTTCGTAGAATGTATCAAAACTCAAATTGTTGGTTAACTGGCATGAGATCTTCGGCATAAATTCTAATCGAAGATTTTAGTAATGTCACAAGAAATTTAATTAAGGATACTATCGAATATATGTCATATAAACGAAAGAAAGAAAGGAGAGAAAGTAAAAACAAAAGAAAGAAAGGCGAAAAGAAAGAAAGAAGGAGAGAAAGAAAGGTCAATAGAAAGAAAGAAGTAGTGAAAGAAAGAAGTAGAGAAAGAAAGAAAGAAGAGAAAGATAGAAAGGTCAAAATAAAGAAAGAAAAAGAAAGAAAGGCTGAAAGAAACAATGAAAGAAAAAAGAAAGAATGGGCAAAAGAAAGAAAGAAAGAAAGAAGGAAAGAAAGAAAAACGAAAGAAAGGGCAAAAGAAAGAAAAAAGAAAGAAAGGGCAAATGAAAGAAAGGAACAGAAAAGAAAGAACGAAAAAAGAAAGACCAAAAGAAAGAAAAAAAGAAAGAAAGGCCAAAATAAATAAATAAAGAAAACAGAAAGGAAGCTCAAAAGGAAGAAAGAAGGAGAGAAAGAAAGAAAGAAAGACCAAAATAAATAAAGAAAAAATGCAAAGGAAGGTCAAAAGAAAGAAAGAAGGAGAGAATGAAAGCAAGATAGAAAGATATATGGAGAGAAAGAAAAAAGGAAGAAAGAAAGAGAGAAAGAAAGAAAGGTCAAAAGAAACAAAGAAAAAAGAAAGAAAAGTTACAAGAAACAAAGAAAGAAATAGAAAGAATAGGCAAAACAAATAAAGAAAAAAGAAAGAAAGGAAGAAAGAAAAAAGAAAGGCCAAAAGGAAGAAAACAGAAAGAAAGGCCAAAAGAAAGAAGGAATGAAAAAAGAAGGAAAGAAAGAACGAATAATACACATAATTTTTTGAAGAAATGAAGAAAATGATATTGAAAGAAATTATGTATAGAGAAAATAAAAAGGAAGAAAATTGATGAATTAATGAAGAATGAAATTAAGCGAGCAATATTGAAGGAAATATGTATATAATTTAAAATATAATATAAAAGAATGAAGAGAAGAAGAACTGAATGCGAGAAATAAAGAAAGAAGGAATGTATAAATGAAGGAAATCTAGTGATTAATAGTGAAAGGGAATATGCATACAGTTATATAAACGAAATAAAGAAAGAATATCAATGGATGGTTGAAAAATGAATAAAATCAAATAACATTGAAGTAAATAGCTATATAAGTTTAAAATTAAAAGAATGAAGACAGAGAAAGAAGGAAAGAAAGCTGAGGCCGATGAAAGAAAGAATGAAGGAATGCCAGCAGAAATGAAAGAAAGAAAACACTCGAATAACATTGAAGGAAAAATCTACTTATGATTTGTATAAACAAGCAAGAAAGAAAAAGCAGACGAGGAAGCAAATAAGAAAGAAAGAAAAAGTAATGAAAGAAGAATAAATGAAATGAGTAACGAAGGAAAATATGCATGGTAATTGTATAATCAAAGGAAATAAAAATGAAAGAAAACAAAAATGAAAGAGAAAGAAGAAAAGACAGAAAAAAGGAAAGCAGAAAGAAAGAAATAAGATTGAAAGAAAAAAGATATAGAGGAGGAAAAAAGGCATGGATGAAATAAATAAATAAATGAAAGAAAACAAAGAATGAAAGAGAAATAAATAAAGAAGCAAGAACGAAAGAAAAATTAAATGAATAATAATGGAGGAAGCATCTGTTTAGTAACAAGAAACAAAAATAAATGAAAGAGAAAATAGACACGCAGAAAGAGAAAAGAAAGTGGGAAAGATAGTTTTAAGAAATAAGAAAGAAAAAAAAGGGTGAAGGAAAGAAACAGGAAGGAAAGTAGAAAAATAAGCGAAAGATAGTGACAGGAGGCACGAAAGAAAGAAAGAAAAAGAAAGAAAGAAAGAAAGAAAGAAAGAAAGAAAATGACACTAAGAAAGAATGATAAGAAGAAGACAATAATAAACAAATAAATACAGCATAAAAGAAAATCAGGAAGAGAAAAATGAAGAATAATGAAAGAAAAAGAATGGCCAAAAGAAAGAAAGAAAGAAAGAAAGAAAGAAAGAAAGAAAGAAAGAAAGAATAGCCAAAGGAAAGAAAGAAAGAAAGAATAGCCAAAAGAAAGAAAGAAAGTAACAGGACGGAAAGTAGGGAAAAAAAGCAAAAATAGAGACAAATGGAGAGAAAGAAAGAATGAAACATGTGAAGTAAACAAGAAAGAAAGAGAGAAAGAAAGAAGAAAGAAAGAATGAAAGTAACAGGACGAAAAGTAGGGAAAAAACCAAAAATAGAGACAAATGGAGAGAAAGAAAGAAACATTGTTAAGTAAACAAGAAAGAATGACAGCAAGAAAGAAATCAAAGAAGAAACACAGAAAGAAAATAAAACAGAAATTAAAGAAGAAAGAAAAAAGAATGAAAATGAAAGAAAGAAAGAAACACAGAGAGAAAAAAGAAAGTAAAAGAAAGACAGAAACAAATAAAAAAGAAAAGAAAAAGCAAGTATTGTATTGCAATATAAGAAGGTAAAAAGAGTGGTCAAGAAAACGGACTTCTCGTAGATCATACATTCATTCTAAATCAGTCGAGACACCCGGGTGCTTACGGACAGCAGTAAATCAAGAAATTAAAATAAAATGTAAAAAAAAACTCTGTGTTTTTACAGATTACACCTGATGTTTTTTAATGTATTTTTATGTTTTGCCCGCGAATTAAAAATCTCCCCAGTCTACCCCATCTGCAAATTTTTTCCTGACCAGAGTAAAATTGAAAACAGTCTTACTCCAGTTCTGTTATCACCTCTTATGACCAATATATGTAAGGGAAAAAAAAAACTAGTGGGTAGAGAATTAGGCGGGAACTGCAATGATATTACAAAAAGAAAAGACCGAGAAAATTAAACCAGAAATATTTAGATTAGTCTGAGAGGAGCCAATTTTTCAAAATCGAATCGAAATGATTTGTCATGGCCGAGAGAATTACGAGTGGAATCTTATTTAAATTGCCTTTCGAATAAGAAGAAAAAAAGGCCGCATTTCTGAAAGCTATTATGAAATA
>OZ038502.1:19141312-19198812 GCA_964036315.1 Acanthosepion esculentum | reverse complement strand
GAGTGGGATGTTTGGTTACGATACCCATTGTTGCAGAAAGTACAAAGATATTGGTACGATCTTTTTTTAAAAACTATTTTGTGCTCCAAAATAATTTTTTTAATAATTGTATTGTCATTAGAAGAAATAGTACATTAGTAAACTAGAGATTCTGTAAACCATTTATTTTGCAAATGACAATTTATGGGATTTCTACTCCTACATAATTTTTTATTAATATTACTGATTTTAATTCTGGAATAACTATTATTTAGGTTTAAGTATTTATTTTAAATTTTATTATCTATTTTATATATTTTCCCAAATTTTCAGTACAACTATAGCTTAATCTTAATGTATTTTATTGAAAATCCTGCTAAGAGATTTATTTTTTGGTAAATATTTTTTAATCAAGGCATTGTGTACCAAACATATTTTTTATTACTATTTTTCTCATGGTTATTTGTATTATCTTTATTATATTTAATATCAGGGCATTTATCTCCACTCTTCTTTAAGGCTTCATTGTAAAAATTACAATGTTTGTAAAATATTTCTTCATTTACAGTGTTTACACTTATACTTTCCTCTACGGATGATGGTACATGTTTTATTATGTATATGGGTTGATCTGACTTCCGGTGGTTATATAAAGAATTAATATTTGGTTTCTTATATAGTAGGTATATATGCTTCATTAGGTCTAATGTTATTTTTTTAAATTCGTATCAATATTAACTTTTAAATTTAGACACTTAAATTCTGTATGTATCAGTTTTCTAATCTTCTCAATTTAACATTGACAAGATAAGAAAACTAATACTTAGAGAATATATCCATGTACGATCCATTTGTATTATGAAATCGCAGATTTGGGTTACATCTATCCATGTTAAACGTCATAAATTATGTGAATTTCCTCATTGAAAATATGAGTCGAGATATTGTTATTAACCATATTAAAACGATATATTAATAAACCAGTTGAGCCATTTAACAACTGTAAAATGAAATATTAATATACCAGGTTAACTCATTTTAACCTGTTAAAATGAATGATTACTAAACCAGTTATCTCGTATAACCAACATATAACGAACTATCAATCAACCATTTAATTCATGGAGCGAGGTTAAAACGAAATATTAACAATTTACTTAAACAATTTAACAATGCTAAACGAACTATTATTGACCTATTTACCAATGTTAAAACTAAATACTAATAAACTAATCATCTATGTTAAAAAGATCTATTAACAATTTAGCTAACCCATTCAACCATGCTAAAACGAACTAATAAGAAACCAAACAAATTAGTTTTCAATTCTTCCGATGTTAAAATGCGAAAGAGCCAATTTTAGTTTATTGATTCGATTACGGTGGAGTAATGGATAGCGGCTCGGATTGAGGAATCGGAGTGCCGAGATCGAATTCCAGTCGAATTTATTATATTCACTTAATACCCTTGAGAAAGATATGAATCCCCTTCATCGCCCCCAGATATGGGTAAGTAGCAGGATAGACCGGGCTCTGTAGCCTTGGATGGCAACAGGTCTACCGCACTAAACAAATGGCTAAATACTGCGGGGAAAAAATCGGCCTCATCAGTCATGTATCGAAAGATACATGATCGCCTAAGCGTCTATCATGCATGTCACATAACTAATAATACTGACTGTCCCTATTGTCGTCATCAGCTGTCCATTGGAAATGTATGAATCCTATTTTTCGCTCTCCAAATAGCAGGATAGACCGGGTTCTATCCCCTTGGAGTGCAACTGGTCTACCGCAGAAAGAAATGGCAAACTATTGCAGGGAAAAATCTGTCTTCTCAGTCATGTATCGAAAGATACATGATCGTCTAAGCGTGTATCACTCATGACACATAACGGATATAACTGACTGACTCTCTTGTCATCATCAGCTGTCCATTGATTCGTTGGCAAAGGAAGGAATCCTCTTTTTTCTCTACACAAATAGCAGGGTAGACCGGGTTCTATAACTTCTTGATAGCAACTGGTCTACGGCAGAAACAAATGGCTACCGACTGCGGGTGAAAAATCTGCCTCGTCAGTCATATATCGAAAGATACATGATCGCCTAAACGTGTATCAAGTCTGACACATATCTGATGTAACTGAATTTATTAATAGTGCAAAAGAGAAAGACTGATGATATTTGTTAGATGGAACAACCATACCGCCTTATTTCGTTTACTGCAGCGAATGTATGAATGAAAGAAAGTTACCATAAAAAATATTGGCTCGTCATCATCTTCAGATATTCAGTTGCGCTGATTGTGGCTAAATGAATTTCACATAAATACGTCTGAAAATTCAGAACACAAATAAAACTAAATATTTATAAAAAAACAGAAAAGAAAGGCGCGTTAATTTAGATTTTACGCAATTATCTGAGGTAATTAGGAAAGATAATTAAATCTCTTCTTCCAAGCTTTTTGAAAAAAATCGAAATAAAAACCATCGATTAGCCTCATTGGGCACGCTTTGCGCATAAAACCTGAATAATGGAAAACAATGATGCCGTAAATCTGTGAGATAACTCTTCAGTACTCATTTATTTGTAAAGAACTTTTTTTCTGTTTCTTAATACTTTGATTAAATTTTGGAAAGCATATTTCGCTGTGTCAATGCAACTTCGGAATTTAGTGCCGCATTTTGTTTCCTCTGTTAAAACAATTGCCAGATATTTTTTACACTCTTTCAGATTAGTTCCCTTTCTGATTCACTTCACAACAAAACCTGTCGGCGCATGTGAACGTTATGTATGCAAAACTAAAAATAATAGAGCCACTGTCTAGCCCCGAACATCACACCCCAAAAATATATCATAGAATTTGAAATGAGCTAATCATGAACAGTCTTCATATAGCAAAAGCGTATTAAAAAAGGCAGATTATTGTATACACTCTGTGTGCTTAAAAGGAAGACGGTTGTGTGACTGAAAATCAGTCGAAGTCAAGCAGGCTATTTACTCATTCATTTTTAAAGAAATGTTTGTTTCTTAATACTTTATATTAATAATATTATATTAATTATATTTTGGAAAGTATATTTAGCTATGACAATGCAATTTCGGATTTCAGTGCCGCACGTCTTCTGTTAAAACAATTCCCAGCTGTTTATACAGGCCTTCGGATTAGATCTCTTTCTGGTTCACTCCACATCAACACCTTTCGGTTGGATGGGAACTTTACGTAAGTAAAAAATAAAATAATACAGTCGTTGTCTAGCTCCAAACATCACATTAAAAAATATAAAATACAATTTGAATCGAGCTAATCACGAACGGTCTCCATAAAGAAAAGGCTTTCAAAAGAAGGTATCGTAATGTATACATTCTGTGTCCTTAAATGGACGAAAGGATTGTGTGATTGAAAATCAGTCGAAATCAAGTAGACAGGCTGTCAACGTTACCAGGTCCTACTCCTGATCCCCATCCTCCAAGTCGCTCTCATTGCCCACGGAGAGATCGTCCGCCTGGATCCTCTTTATCAGCAATACAGGTTTTATTACAGTCCATTTTTCTACTTTTCATTATGCCTCATCGGTAGTAAGTTCTTGCTTCATTTATACTTCCGTGCAGTAATATGCTTATATAACACCGCAATAATGTTTTTATAGCAATTCCTAAATTGTAAAAGTATATTTAAATTTGATTTATAATTTAAATAAATTTATATATAAATAGAATGTTTGAAATAAATCTATGAATTTAAATGATTTTAAATATACCTATAAATTTATATATATATATATATATATATATATATATATATATATATGGGTGTGGGTGTGTGTGTGTGTTGTGGATTTTAGCGTCTTTTCTATGGAGTAGAAGGTAGCCTGGAATCGAGAAATCAGTGGCAGGGGTTGACTATTTAAGGTTAGTCTCGCAGAGAACTAGTATATTAAGAGACTTACGAAAGAGGAACGATTCGACACTGTGTCTGTTAATGAACAAATATAGATCAGTAATGGATCGGTATACGACAGGATAAAGTACAAATTAAAAAAAAAAGCTATTTTCAATCTAACATGTTTCATTGTTATTAAAGCTTTGTCAGAGATTTAGAGACAAAGATCAGACATTCTGGTATTTTCAATTTTATTTGGATCTATTTTCATTGGTTAGTCGTGTATTCCGTGCATTAAAACCGTAGATAATTCTATATATACAGTGAGTCCCACCAAAAATGTATACACACTGTAAATAAGTAAAAATCACTGTTTATCAAAATACCTTTCATTTTCAAAATTTAATAGAATCTACAGACATTATTTTATTGTTTTGTCGATGCCTGTTTTCAAACTGACGTTCATTCTGTTCCAGATACTGATGACAATCAGAAGCAATGGAATCGAAACTTCACCGAACATTCCGTTTGGTATTTTTGTGCATTCTCGTTCAATGGCTGCTCTCATTTCAGCGACTGTTGCAGGTTTCTTAGCGTAGACTTTGCTTTTAAGTATGCCCATAAAAAGTCTAATAAATTTAAATATACCTATAAATTTATATATATATATATATATATATATATATATATATATATATATATATATATATTATGAAATGGACAGAGTCCGACAATTATTTTAAGACATTTTTATGCTTATACATTCTTTTTATATATACAAATATTTAAGTAAATGCTCTGTTTATAATAAACAGTATTAAATAACATTTACCGGCCTAATTATCAAAGAAATTCTCATAGAAAAAATTCGTATTCGCTAAAAAGCATATATATATATATATATATATATATATATATATATATATATATATATATATATATATATATATATATATAACTTTTATATTTGTATAAGCAATATCCATGATATTGAGCACTTTAGCACATAAATATAGCATAAATTAAAAATATATTTCAATCAAGTCCACACATACATACACAAAGACACACACACAAATATATATATATGCATACATATATATATATATATATATATATATATATATATATATATATATATATATATATATATATATATATATACAAGTGAACATTGAAGTCAGCACTTAGAGGCGACAGTCTGTTTCAGGCTAGATGCAATCGTCAGGCCACGAATTCATGGCCTGACAATTGCATCAAGCATGAAACAGACTGTCGCCTCTAAGTGTTGACTTCTATGTTCACTTTTATATTTACAGACGTTTTATCTCTGATATTGAGCACTTTATCCCATAAATATAGCACACTTTAAGACTATATTTCTTCATATATATATATATATATATATATATATATAAATATATATATATATATATATATATATATATATATATATATATATATACATGCAATGTATTTGTATCTTTAAACAATAAATGTCTGCTTGCCAGAACATTATTTCTATTAAGATAAACGTTATTTAGACGCATGAACGTATTTCATGTGATGCTACGATTTTATCAAACAGAGAATTTAATATCCATCCAGCTAGAAAATAAACTTTTATTAAAGAAAAAGTAGTATTGTCTAAAATTGAGTTCATTATTATCAATGTATTTCTTTCTGTCTTTTTATATATATATATATATATATATATATATATATATATATATATATATGAGCACAGATTAAACCAATCAAAATACAAGTGAACAAAACCATTAAACCCAACCCCCTCAATGTAAGCGATCTACGTTCTAACTTTCTAGAAATGGAACACCATCTTCTCCAAACTTAACCAGGCCTATTTCTTAAACCGGTATCAACGTCTCGTGCATAGTAGAGGCGTTCTTAGGCCCGGGCTATTCACCATTCATAGCCAGATATAAGTACCTAAACCGCCACGGCTACCGACTAGAAGCCTACATGAAGGACGAATTCCTCTGTGTCAGGGACGCAAAAAACGAGGAAACCCATCATCCTTATGTGCGCTTCCGTTTGTCACTTATCCATTCTTCTCTATCGTCCTCGGTACGAAGCCGCAGTATTCCTCGACCGAATCTCTAAGAAGAGTGACAATGTCCTCATTCAGTTCCCCTCGGCCAGTTTTCTGCGGTGAATTCAATATCAAATTAAATAGTAGCTAGTCCACTCCAACAGAACAGATATTGAAGGGATATATTGCAGATTCTCCATCGGCTATGAACTAATCCAGCTTATCGGAAAACCTACCCGGGTCCCTGGCACGACGGTACATGAATTGAACCTCCTCGACCCCTTCTTACCTTCCTGCCCTGATAAATGCCTCTCAAAAGTTTTATCCCCAATAGGTACGTCAGACCATTCCCTAATCAGTCTCCCGGTTGATTTCAAAACCCTAGGGATACTGTGATGTACCGTTACATAGAACAATTTTTCGCTATAGGACAGCTTTCGAGCTTACATTATGAAAGCTCCCATACTTCAAGAATTCTGCCTCAAAAACTGTTGTCATTCTCACTGATAGGATCCGTTCTGAAATGGAGAGTTATAGATAGTAAATCCAGCCAAAAAACAGACAGTCACTCCTGAAAGCCCTAGCGACATAACTCTCCGCAACCACTATTTCATTTATTTTTGGGTGTCGAAGTGGAACGCGAGATGAAACTGCTCGAATGAAACATACATATCAACAAGGTTATAAGCATGAATTGAGGGCGGTTCATTACAATATGCGTGATATAGAGGACCCTAACCGTGAAGGCCAGGACTGGTGGAAACTAATGTGTTTAGTTTATCAAAACACTTTCCTTAAAAACAGTGACAGATCACCCAGAGGCTTGCTACGTTCCGTCTATGAGAAAGGGTTTGTAGGATGGGAAATAATTCATTACCCGTAAGAACGAGAGTGGAAAGCGAAGACTGGGTGGATCCGGCCCATATATGTAATCTGTTCTCCATTTAATGCCTGATTGGGTTTTTGTAAATGTAAAGGATAAAAATAAAATTCGGGTACATACTGGGGCGTTACAGGGAACTGCCTATTTTCCAGCATCTTTAGCGAAGGATCGTATCTACAAGTTCCACCTGAGGTCTAGGCTAATTTAAATCCCAACAGGCGCTCAAGACACGAGTCCACCCTGAGGGAACATTCGATCATCGTAATTGTTGATAGTTCGGGGTTCGATCGGCGATAAAATCTAGTTTTGTTTTCGACAAATTGAATGTGACTAGTCATTTTTTTCGTCCAGGATGACAAAACTAAGAGAGAGGAGTTATCAATTGCCAAACTTTTATCAACTACGTTTTAAACTCAGCGGTGAGATATAAATAACTTGAATTCCACTTAATCTGAGCTCAAAATAAATTGGATTCATGCCTATATAACCGAATACATTACCGAGATATAAACTGATTCAAAAACGGAATTCGAACTAATTTTGCTGTATCCAGTTCCCGAGTTTGTATCCACGAAGCAAGTTCGCATTCCAAAAGACATGAATAAAGAACATCATAAATTCTTGTTATCTCCGACAATGTTCCAGCACGTCCAGCTAATATGGCCAATCTAAAATCACCAGACATTGGGAAATCGATATATCGATTATTTGCCCACATCGATCCTATTGTTTGTACGACTGGACGAGTTATTTCTAGTGCGCCACTGTTCAGTCTTGTTTCCATTGCTGACTCATTAAATCTTACAAATTATTCGAAGACTTTAACTATAGAATTCCCAGTAAATTTCGCTGGGTCTCTTTCCTGGGGGTCATTGCGATCGGAATTCGTTACATCATTGACTTTTTTTACAAAAATATTTTTCAATGTTTCTAAAAGAAAACCTGTTCCCACAGTCATCATGATAATATAAGCCAAAAATTGTTTTTCTTTTTAACTTCACAGCCTGATCATATTGTCTTTATAATTCTCTTTGTTGAGAGATGCCGTCCTGGCATTACCCCTTCTCTTGATTATACTTGCTTAAAAAAAAGAAGCTGTTATCACTGCAACAACTGATATTAGTGTATAGGGTTCTAATCCCAATAGAAGCGGCTGCTTTCGCTTTTGCCCAAAAGGTAAGTATCTAATTTTTTTAATATTACCGAAAGTATAAATACCGTAAATTACTGTATACAAGACGAGTTTTGAAGCCTAAAAAATCTTTCAAAACAAGAGCTTGACTTACATGGCGGGTATAAAAGACAAATCTTTACCAACGAGTTGGAAACAAGTGAAAAACCACTCTTTACAATTACCGTAAACCACATACCGTACCTCAAGCAAGCTACCTCAAATATATCCCACTAAAACTCCCCTTTAGTTAATATATTTGGCATATTAACACAGTATTGCAGTTCGCCACAGGATATTGATGTTCCCATAGATCGTTGGCTTACATCTTTGAGGCAAATGCCGGATGAGTGATATTGTTTTACAACTCCATATGATACGTCGCATTACTATAAAAAAAATACCCGTTATGATGTGAAATTTACGATATCAATACTTTATTGGAGCTGATATTGATTTTAATGGGTTTATTAATTGATCTGATTAATTTTAAAAGTTCGGTAACTTATACCAATGTCATATACGGTGTCTGCCGTTAGTTGTTTGTAATACATCGCATATGGAAAGATATTATGTTTAGTGTCTCAAAATACAGGAAAGTGGTGTGACTATATGTAGTTTTGGCACAGTTTATCGCATACTGTGGTCTAACATCATTTACCCGTAGTTCAACTGTTAGTTTGGGGATCGGTCTATGCGTTAAATAAACGCCTAACTAACAGCTAAAGTTATTGCGGTCGACTTTAACTTAAGATCGAAAAGTACACCGCAATTTACGATAGTTGTAGAGACCAAAGAGCAGTCAGATCTTGAAGAAGCATATGCCTTATATGAATAAAAATATATTACGTTTAGTGTCTCATTATATACTTATGTGGTCTGACTTAATATAGTTTTAATATAGGTTATCGTATAGTGTAGCTTAAGGTAAAATTAGTTTTGGGACACTAGCAAACATAAGTTTCGCAGTCGAATCTGTAAAGTACGTTTATTATTTATCTATTTGGACTATTGTCTTCATCTTTGTCGCCATATTTATTACAACGTTCCGGCCGTAGAACGTTCCGGCCTTCTTCAGGTGGTTGGAAGGTCGAACAGAACCCTTTATTTCGCTCACTAGTGTAGACTGTTCTAGTTCCACGTGCCATGTTTAATGGATGTCAGTTATCAGTTATCTCCTGTTAATTTCCCTCTAAAATTTCTCCACAGCTTTAGCCGGGTATTGAACTCATTCTTTGCGTCCTGTCACTGGATCTAACTAACGCATTTATCTACTGCGCTATGTGTCTTGACACATGACACAGTGCATAAGTCTACTAGACCGAAACGTCTGACGTCGACAGCAAAACAAAATGAAAACTGTAAACTTACATATTCGGATTTTGCTATGTCTTTTCCATATTTTTCATCATATATATATATATATATATATATATATATATATATATATATATATATATATATATATAATAGGTTAATTTAAAAAAAAAAAATTGGATGTACTTTTGAACTATATTAAAGTGGCCTCTATTATGATTAAATCATTTTTATAATTTTTTTTTTATTTTGATCTTAAAATACAAAACTCATTAGATTCAATTGGCCATAAGACATGGCAATATTAAAATTAATACATATATATATATATATACTTCGATTTTGACAAAAAACAAATACTACCCTAATTAAAAGACAAAATAATTCGCTGGAACGAATATGTCATGAATGCGCTTCAGTCACGAGTTCAGCTACAGTAAATTTACGTCCAGGTTCTACAATGTTTCGGCATTCTTGGCAAATACTCTATTATCACAGTGTGGGGGGGTACTTAAAAAATCACAAATGATGGAAAGAAACAGAAAAAAAAATTTAGATGAATTTGGCTAGATTGCAAAAATTATTTAAAAAATAATTCTCTCAAAAAAAAATAAAAAAATTATAAAACTATCAGCGTCTCTCGTTAATATTCACGTGTAGTCACAACAACGTCAACAAACCTAGTCCGATGAAGTCCCCACGGATGAAACGCCTCACACATATTTTTTTCACATACTGTCTCACAATTTTCTCAATATATTTTTCTATATGTGTGTGAGCACGTGTGAATAAAATTACAACTTGATTAATGTAGTTAATGGCAAAATATATTTGCCACCTTAAACTTTTTTGGTTTATATGCTTAGTTGCGATTCTTTGGCTTTTAATCTCCTTTCCTTTTGTTACATTTTTTTTTCTTACGATTTTGACGTTCACCATTTCCAAGTCAATTCTGCCGGATGACGGCACATAGAAATGTGTATTAAACAAGAACAAAAGAACGGAGAAAGAATCATATTTGTCTTTGCTTTCGCTCTGATAAAAAAAAGAAATATATATATATATATATATATATATCAAATATGTGATAAATTTCTCACCACGGGGAATAAAAAGAAACATTGTAATGTTTTATTTTTCATCTTCTCACCATAAAGCATAAAAGAGAAAAAAAGACATGAAAAGTCCATAAACACCATCAGTTTTTACTTTAGTTTTATTTGTGCAAATGCTCTGATTTTCCTTTTATATATATATATATATATATATATATATATATATATATATATATATATATATATATATATATACACGTGTGTGTATGAATGTCTGTGTGTGTGTGTGGAGATTTTTTGTCTGTGTGATCTTTAGGAATGAAGACTTAGAGCTCCAATACGTAATATACATGCCGAAAAACACTAGCGAAAATCAATAAGTTCGTAACCTTAATCATAGCTGAATTTAGATCGAAATACATGGCGCAATTTTGATCGACCTATATGAATAATAATCTACTACTGTCTTAACGCAATATAAAGGAAAGCAAGATAAGTTCTGCCATTTGTCTTGCCTTACCCATACTTGCTACCCGCAAATATATATCTCTCTCTATCTATCTATCTATCTATCTATCTGTATATACACACACACATATATGTATATATATATATATATATATATATTTCCTATATATATATATATATTTCCTATATATATATATATTTCCTATATATATTGCGTGTGTAATATATATATATATATATATATATATATATATATATATATGTGTGTGTGCGTGTGTGTGTGTGTGTGTGTGTGTGTGTAAAATTTCAAAGCAATCTTAAGGCATGAAGATTGCGTTCAAGCATGAAACAGACTGTCGCCGCATCCTGTTGACCTCAGTGTCCACCCATATATTTATACACGCTATATCCCGGATGTTTTTCACATATTCCTTAGCTTAAAACTCTTTCTCATCTTTCTCATACATACGCACGCACACACACACAGACACGTCCACCAACCTATATATATATATATATTATTTTTATGTGTGATCTTTGTGACTGTAGATCAATAAGTAATATATACTAAAATCACTAGGGCAAATCAATAAGTTCGCAATTCAAAAGGAAACCAATATAAACCTTTCTATTTGTCTTGCTTTTCTTTTTGTATGTGCCAGGACATATATATATATATAGGAAATAAATAAATATATATATATATATATATATATATATATATATATATATATATATATATATATAAGAAATTGTTAGGAGGATTTGACATAATCATAATTAAGTAATTCATCGAGTTTTAGAAGAAACCTCAACAGAATGCAGAAAGCACTGGGCGGCCGTTTCGTCCTATATTTGGGACTAATCAGCAGTGCGCATCCACTACCAGGAATTGAAACCCGGTCAATTACGTTATTAAGCAAACGTCATACCAACTGGCCCCGGTGACGAACAGATAACGAATTAAACTCGACATTGCGCCGCTCGTTCACATATTCCGTGGTGGAACGCATCCGAGTTCCTTAAAACAAGGATTGTGCCCCCGAGAGCCACGACTACTATCACCAAGCAACTCCATCCAGAGCATTAGAAGCCAGTTCAAGCAAGGATATACAAGGAATTGTTAGGAGGATTTGAGATAATCACAATTCAGTAATTCATCGAGTTTTATATATATATATATATATATATATATATATATATATATATATATATATATATATATAAGCAATTACGAATGGATCTTATTAAAAATAAACCAACACAACATGTATCAATTATTTAATCAGAAATGTTTAAATGAATATACGTATTTTTCGTTGTTTCATTATTATAATCTTCAAGGAAGGTATCAGGGTTGTATTAATTCAATTTATTTTCCCGAGAACTTTCGATGTATTTACTTATTATCGTTAGTGTTTAAGGGATAGGATAATTTGTTCTTTTTCAGAAGTTACTGTTTGTGTTTGTGGTTAAACGGTTAACGATACCGCCCAGGCGTAATAAAACAGTCGGTGACTTTGAATTTTTTTCTTTATTGTAAAGTTTATAATGACGGGGAGGTAACTATGTTCAAAATTGTGTTCTTTTGTTAGGCTATAGTTTGCATGCTTTTTTTTTTAAACTTTAGATTTGATGTAAACATTTCTAAAGTACTAATCACTATAAGCATTTCAAAACATTTGTAATATATTTATAATTAAATGGTGTTATTTTTTAATAAAGACAAATTCAATAATTTGTAGTTTCTGCTTATTAGGTTTTTTGGGAAGTATAAGGTATTGTCACCTAATATACTTCTAAATTCTGAATATGGGAGGAGTGTGTTTGCATATGTGCAATGGAAGATGAATCATTCATGTGTAGAGTGAGCAGTCTTGATAGCCTTATTGTAGGATGACCAACATATACATTAGCTTTTATGTTGGAAATAAAATCTCCAAAGGGGCAATTAAATTGATAAAGTGTTGTATTTCTGCAAAACGTAAAACATATACTAATATATATATATATATATATATATATATATATATATATATATATATATATATATATGTATATCTATTGTGGTTAAAGAATCAAACTTCCGTAGTAAAATTTAAAATCAGTTTCAGTAATAAGATGGGCCTAATTTTTAATGGAGTGAGAGATGGATTACTGCATATATTGTTTATAGTTATGTCGATCGTTTCTCTAATGGGGATATTGGCGAATAAATTTTCAACCTCATGTGAGCCTACGGTTTGATTATTTTTTGTGTGTGTGTCTTTAGGGCTTGGATTAATTCAAGAGTTGAAGGGATTACTACTTTCCCAAAACAACAGACACAACAAATGTGTTTGAAAAAATCATGGGAAAACGGCTGGATCTCTCCTTACAACAATTAAAGATGTATAATACAAAAGAACATTTCATTTTCGCGCATACAAAATGACATAATCTAAAGTCTAAATGCCCACACATTTCAGATAACCTGATCAATATTTATCTGATTCTTTAAGTTTAAAAATCCCCTTTCGTAGATACCACATAACTTCATCTAATGTCTAATGTAGACATTTCAGTTAACCTGTTGAATATTTATGAGCGTCTTTAAATTTAAATATTCTTTTGTAAGATGATATATGACGTAATCTAGGTCCTAACGCACACGGTTTTCAGTTAACCTGATGATTATTAATGAGCGTTCTTAAATCTTTCAAAAATTGAATAACTGTCAAATATATACCGGCTGAAAAATAAAACCATCACAATTAACCTTGATAAATACGTCAGTATACTTGTCCTCGTGTCTTTTCATTCATTTTGTCTTGTTTAAAGATATATATTATCTGAGAATATTTACATGTGTATGTATAATTGTAGAAAACTTGCTTTCCGAGTACACAGGTGTTTTCATTCGAGTAGCTAAATTCTTTTGGAAACACCTGCTCATTAACTTATGGGTTAGTTCAATGCCCACAGAGCCCACCTGTCGTTTATTCTGTAAGTATGCTAAACAGTCCTTTGTTACAGTTTCTGGGAGAGTGTACATAATCGTAATCAAAATATAGGGTGACCAAAAAAGAACGGGAATTTTTGAAGTGCGTATTGCCAGACATAAGCAAGTGGCAACACTGCGAGACAGTGACCTTGAGCAAGTTAACATTTCGCCATTTTAGTAACGAGAATGAAATTCACAGTCCTGAATGAAAATAATTTTCTCAACTATACTGTATATTTGAACTTTTACATAATGTTATCTATATGTTTGATATTTACAAGAAACTACGAAAGAAGGCTTTTTTTTACTCATGTTTACCTAATACAAGATCGAAAAACCACTCAAAGTTGAGGGTTACTGTGTAGGCTTATATTCGCGTAGGAAAGACCCGGCGTTAGGTATATAGAGCTGAAGAACATTTTAGAAAGAACCGGAAACCCAATCCTAAACAAGATATAAACTTGTATTAAATTTCAAAAGACCGGGAAGGAGTGTGGATCGGGCGATAGGCAAACCGATGTCCTACTAACATTTCTAGGTTTTATGTAGATAAATAAAATTAAAGTTATTAAACTAATATATGCCAATTGGCATTATGTGAGCGGACTTTTTCAACCGAGCGATTTGATATATTTGTGTGTTTTAGTTGATTTTCATTTTGTCCCAAAACTGTTTCAGGTAAAAATCTATATTTTGTTCTGGATTTTTTAATTGTATTTCATAATCTGTTGCAAACACTTATTAATATTAGGAATAAATTTTCCAATGTCTATTATCTTTTAAATATTCCAGAATTGATTTTTCTTTAATCATTTCACTCCAAGCAAGGCAATAAAGCCACTGAGACGCCAGGGAATACTGCGTCTGGAAGAAAATGGGTATACTTTAGAGGAGAGAAGGAACAATAACAGAACAGGGCTCAGGAAGTCAGAAATTGGGGATTGCAGTTGCACTTAAATTTTGGACGTTCCTAGGTGACAGGGAAGCAAGAAAGCGGAACAGATTTCTTCAGATATGAAGTACAACATAAAGAACTATGGGAATAGAACTTACAGTTACATCTACTTACTTCTCCATAAAACGGTGAGATTAAATTGGCAATTAGAACAATTGCATGAGAATAATTATAGAAAATTCACAGGGAAGCCAGTTCTAGATATCATATCACGCACCATAACATCTTTGGATTTTCCCGAGAATATTTAGATATGTAGCAAGAGCCACTGACCAAATATGGCAGCAATATTCAATGCACGAACGAATAGTAGATATATAAATGAGCAAGATGGATTGTGGTGAGAAAGGTTGTTTGGTACGTTACAGAGAACCAAAGTTATTAGCAATGGGCCTAACAATTGATTCAATATAATCAATCTATTTCATGCAAGTGGAAGATCAAGAAGGCACAGTCTATCTTCGGGGTTAACATCAGCATTGCTGATAGAAAGCAAAAGAAATCCATAATGATTAAAAATTACAGTTTCGTTTTTTTAGGTGTTAACATTTACAGACCTTTTCTTACTCCAGTTAATATCTGATGGAAGGTACTTTTTGAGAATAGCATTGTTTGACTTATATGACATGCTATTAAAACAAGAGTAAATTGTTGTATCATCAGCATAAATAGCTCTTTGGGAACTCATTATATGAGGAACGTAGTTGATAAGAATCTGAAACAACGTATGTCCAAGGATAGAATCCCGGGGATCCCGGCTTTAATATAAAAGAAACTAAAGCGTTCAACATGACATTGATTACAAAATTTGTTAAGTATTAAGTCAGATATTCGTTCAAAGACGCTGTAGATATTGAGATTGTTATAAAAGCCAGCATGCCAAGCCCAGTCGAGATATCTGAAGCCAATGCCACAACCTCCCATTTCTTGTCAGTAATAAAGATTAACATTCAGTAATAAGCTTCAAAACATTGGTAGTTGAAACCTAGAGCAACAAAAATCATTTTATCTGAAAGAAGGACGTACAAAGCGACATGCTGGACATCTTCAGAAATTATTAAAGATTGCTAGAAAGATATGCATATATATATATATATATATATATATATATATATATATATATATATATATATTAGACAACTCTAAATGTTTATTGATAGATTCCGATTTCAGTTCCACATACACAAGCAGAAAAAAAAAAGAAAAAATACCGGATTTTAAAATTAAACACATATAAACTAGGGTTAAACAAAGACTTGGGAATTTTAAAACTGTATAAATAGTTCAATAGTTAACAAAAAATCCTTTTTAAACAACATCTAAAATATTATCGTTAGATTTACGTTAGAAATATTCAAACACAATTGCATTCCACATCCCGTGACGTCCGCGTTTCGCGACGGACGCTACTTGCAAACAAACTTCTGAATACAGTTATTTAATTTATTTCTGACGAAAGATCGGGTCAGATCTGAAATATCAAATATATATATATATATATATATAAATATAAATAAATACTTTCGCAAAAAACATTCAATGTTTTTTAATTTGCAACTTTTCAGTTGTTTTCTCCATGTATCATATATATATATATATATATATATATATATATATATATATGTGTGTGTGTGTGTGTGTGTGTGTGTCTGTGTGTGTGTGTGTGTGTGTGTGTGTGTGTGTGTGTGTGTGTGTGTGTGTGTGTGTGTGTGTGCCTGCGTGCGATTCGTGCGTTGATAGCTCAAATGTAGAAACTCTGACTGATGTCTAATCGGTCGGGATTCGATATCGGCTTGAAGCAATCGGATGTCTAGCCGCACTGATGAGCTGTGATACTACGAAACAGGCGTTTGTGTGGATGACATTATTACGCCCACGAAAGAATTTGGGTTGAGCACTATTGAGAGATAGGGTAATTCTAAGCAGCAGCGGTCTCTGCTAACTCTTCTTCAGTATGTACAAAGACAAAAGAGAACCTCATTTTACCCGACTTGTTTCGTTGTCTGCTGAATTTTAACAAGAGAAATGCAAGAATTTTATTTTGCAGCAAGTATTTACAAACAGAATGTCGTGCCAGAATTTACAAACAGAAGCAAAAATGGATTTAGTTTATCAGCAATTTTAAGTTTTAGAACGTTCTAATAAATATATGGTTGAACGCAGTATTCAGGTTTGAAGATCGCATTTATGCATGAAACACACTATTGCCAGTCAGTATTGACTATCACTGTTACCGAGCAATTTTAACCACAAATATAGTATAATTTAAAAGTATATTTTATTATATATATATCTGTATGTAAGTGTGTGTGTGTGTTTGTGTGTGTGTGTGTGTGTGTGTGTGTGTGTGTGTGTGTGTGTGTGTGTGTGTGTGTGTGTGTGTGTGTGTGTGTGTAAAGAAATCCAGAGAAATCGAGACATAGTAATAAAACTCAAGTAAGTTTGACTTGAAATTTCAGTTCGTTCAATTTTAAAACTTTACCTCGTAGATTTCTCGGCATGACATATTTGGCTTCCTTTGAGCGATGAACTGAAATGAATAAAGAGAGAAAAGATACAAAAATGAATAGAAGAGTGAACTGGAAGGAGAATATAACGTCTGGTTGATAAAATAAATAGAAAAGAAATGAAACTAAAATCACATAAAACAGAAATATCGAAAGAAAAGCAAAACCTATTATATATGTATATATATATATATATATATATATATATATATATATATTACAATTTACTGTCTTGTGTAAAGAAATTCTATTTTAATGTTTTCCCACTTCTTGGCGATAGACACGATGCTCATTTATGAAAAGGAATTCTATTTGTCAGAAAAACAAAACAAAACAAAAACAGAAAAAAAAACAAAAAAAAACAAACCTGGTCACATTTACGGGCTCCCCGTGCCGGTTGAACATTTGGAGAATGCGACGAATATGGAACGAATGATAACAAATGACTAACTCTGCAAGCTTAAGAATTTCCATTTATTCCCAGGCATTTTCGACATATCTGGAAGATAATGCCGAGGAGAATAAATAAAAAATAATATATCTAGCGAATGGTAAATTTTACACTGTTAATCCAACCAATATGTGTCTCAGAACTCACTCAATGTAGAACGTTAATGAGTGAGATTGTTGTAAAAGAGGGGAACAGAGGAAGTAAAGAGATGTGTATTACGAGGACTTGTGGGATAGATATCGATTGGCACTAGACTTCCATAGATCAAGCGTGTAGTAATCTCGGAAGCACCCTCTCGAGTGCCTGTTCCAAAAAATAAGGGTTCTAGGGAAGAAGCAGCCTTAGTGAAAGTTGCTCCTTTACTAAACGAAGACGAATAGAATGTGGCATTGCAGATCGTAGCTGTGGAAATCTGAGACCGGATTTAAAGATTATTACTTGTCTGAAGATCTGTTATAAAACAATGGATTATATTTCTTCAATCGTTTCACCCCAAGCAAGTTGATAATAACACTAGAATTTAGGTGGGGTGGCTTTCTTTTCTTTTTATGTGCCATGTCTTTTCAGGATATAGGCGATTATCACTGTCCACCTCTCTCTACACCTTGCAGCTCTCAGCAAGCTCCTTCTCTTTGCTTCCTCCCCCAGACCACGTTCTGTCATCCACCTGCTCAAACTCGTCAGATATGTCACGCGCTGCTTTCCCTTGTCTCTATGTCCCTCTTTTGACACGTGAGTATCAGATTTTCCAGGCCCCACTTCCTCATTATGTGACCCAGAAACTTCACCTACCTTTTGCTGATGTTAAGTATGAGCCTTTTCCTTGTTTCTAACCTATCTAAGATCTCATCGTTACTCACATGCTCGGTGCGTGATACCCTTAGCGGAAGTGAAATTGAAAGAAAATGGGAAGATTTTGTCGGCAAGGATTCAGGAATGGACAAAAAGGAATAAGATGGCGACTGATGCTGCATTTAAATGTTTGAAGATTTTAGTCATCAGGGAAGCAAAAAATTGGAATGGAGTTCCACAGGTGCGAAGGGTGAGAAAAGAAACTGTTAGAAGTGGCGGTTGCATCTAGCTAGTTTAACAGTAAAAACGGTGAGACCTAATTGCTAATCAAGTAGCACGTTTAAATTCATGTAGTCAGGACACAAGAGGAATAAGTTGATCAGAACAATTACCATGAATATGTTTGTAGAAAAACCAGAGGGAAGCCACTGTTAAGACTGCCAGAAAGTGTTTGAAGTTGAGATAACTTGTCAAGATCGTTTAACTTAAAAAACCATGTGTGAATTTTGTCAAGAATTTCGAGATGTACAACAGTGGCACCAGACCGGAAAAGACAACAGTATTCAATGCACAGACGAATACTAGGTCTTAAAATGTGCGTGACTATTTCTGACGAGAAAAAGAAAATCTGGCACGACATTAATTGTATTTGGTCAGGACTGGTTTTTAAGGTGTGCTGAATACCTCACAACAAGTTGTACACAATAATAACACTTATTCAAAAGTCTGTGGATTCTACTTGTCACAGCTGATTGTGGGCGTCTAATGTTTAGTATAGCATATAATGTTGTATGTGTACCTAACTACTCGCTAACACCCACATAACTAGAGATGGTGAGACATATCTCTCAGTTTAAAATGATTTTAATGTACAGTGTCAAGTGTCAACGAACGAGTTGATTAATGTATTTTTTTCTCTTTTTAGCTAGGCATTTGTATTCCTGTAAGAATGCATCGCAAGTGTAAGAATAATCCTGACAGGTTCTGTTTTATCTGAGATAATGTTGTTCTATCTGTTAAGCTAACATCACTGACTTTGTGTAGAAAGCATTCATTTACTTTGGAGTCGAACTAGTGGATCAGGATATGCCATTCAGTCCCCAGGTTTTCTATAAAAGATGTGTGTGGTGAACTTGAGAGATTGGAGGAATGGTAAAATTAGAAGTATGCTATTTGCCATTCCAATGATCTGGAGATGGTCTGCAAGGAACGAAAATAATCACATTACGGACTGCTATTTCTACATGATAACTCTAAAAGGAATAAATCGCAAGAACGAGCACCATGTCCAATACCCCGATGTTCCTTCTGCCATAAGACCTATCCCTTATGGCCCAGGCCTTCTTGTCCTTGACCCAGATGGTAACATGGAATATAGATCTGAATTCAAATATAGTGACATGGCTGATGTATATGGGGATGACGCAGACAAGCCAGAAAAGGACGACAAGCCAGCACCCTTAACACAAGCAGAACCCATCGTTCTGACACGAGGCCTGAACCTTTCAAAGGAGTATGCTCAGCTGCTCGGTTCACGTCTCAAAGAGAAACATCTGTTTATACAAGGAAAAACTTTCTACTGGTATCAAGACCGTGTGAGAGAGAGAGAGAGAGAGAGAGAGAGAGAGAGAGAGAGAGAGAGAGAGAGAGAGAGAGAGAGAGAGAGAGAGAGTGAGAATTAAAACAGTTTTCCAGGTTCCAGGATAAGTCATCATTGGTTAATTCCTACAACATTTCTGGATTTATCAAATCAATTGTCTTAGAGTAAGATGCTACGGCATGGAGACTATTTATTGGCTAATCCAGCAGAAGTCTGAAAGCAGTTCTTCTACATAAGGAAAATACGTTTTCATCTATCCCTATTGGGCATTCAGTACAAATGAAATAAAACTACAACAGCATGGATTATTTGTTGCCTGCTGTTATCTACCAGGAGCACAAATGGTTGATCTGTGGAGATCTAAAGGTGACTGGTCTGGTCCTAGGGCTTCAAAGAGGGTGCACAAAGTATCGTTGTTTTCTGTGTCTCTGGGACAGCCGGGCTGACAACCAACATTATGTCAGACAAGAGTGACCATTGGACAAGGGAATAAAACCTGGTTCGCATACAGTTCAGTCTCAAATTCTCGTTCAACCGAACAAAATACATCTTCCACCCTCACATTTTGTGAAGGCAATGGACAGGGAAGGCAGCGTGTTTGCTTTCCTCCAGTAGAAGTTCCCCCAGATAAGCTTGGGGAAACTAAAAGGATGGTATATTTGACGACCCTCAAATGAGAGAACCCACAAAGAGCCCGATGTTTGACGAAGCACTAAGCGAAGCTGAACTGCCCGCCTGGCAGTTACTGAAGTCAGTAGTTACAAACTTCCTGGGAAATCATCGCAGTGTGGAATACTAGAAGGAAATTGAAAAGATACTGAAGCATTTCCGCCATCTCGGGTCACCAATATCAGCCAAACTGCATATTCTGCGGTCACACTTGGATTATTTTCCAAAGAACTGGGGCAATTTGAGTGAAGAGCAGGGTGCGCGCTTTCACCAAGACGTTTGCATTAAGGAAGAGCGCTACCAAGGCCGTTGGGAAGTAAACCTTCCCACTGACTGCTGCTGGTGCTTGAAACGGGATGCCTGGCTGCCCGGCACAGGAGGAAGTCCCTGAAAAGACATTTCATCCATGAATAGCTCCGTGTGTGTATTTTTTTAGTTTACTATGGCACAATGTAAATTTCTGCGAATATATCAGCCCTAAATTGAGCATTATTTGTTTAATTCAATAAGAAAAATTATAGAGTTATAATACTGTCCTATATACATTTCAAGTAAGAGCATGTATCTTAAAAATTTGATCTGATTAGAAAAAATGTGTATGATTTTTTTTGGATTCAGCGTAAAAAAAAACTGCCTTAAAATCAGCTATTATATATTCGACTTTGAAAACATCGAATTCCTGGCTTATTTCATAAATAAAAAAATAAAGGAGAAAAAGAGACGAAAACCCACGTGAAAACTCGAAGAATTAATATTTGAAAATGTTGAAACTGACTTTGCACCAAAAATCTCTTTGATGAATGCGTTGGAAATATGAATGTAATGAAATGATGAAAAAAAAAACAACTTAAATACGGACACGAGACAATGATCGTGGGTGCCTGATTATTAGTATAGCATATAATGTTGGATGTGTACCTAACTACAGTGTACGACCCTACTCGCTAAAACCTACATAACTAGAGGGAATTTCTTACTCAGCTTAAATTTTTTTTTAATTCTGTGTCAAGAGTCAATGACGGTCTGAGTGATTTTTTTTCATTTCAGATTGATATTTGTATCCCTGTAAGAAAGTATGGCAAGTGTAAGGATAATCATGAGCATAGGATGAAGTCCCTGGAAGGACCTTTCATCTATGAATAGCTTCTCTTTTGTATTTTTCCGATTACTATGGCACAATGCGAACCTTCTGAGAATATATCAGCGCTAAATGTAACTTTATTTGTTTAATTCAATAAGAAAATAAATAGAGTTATAATACTTATCTATACATTTCTAGTAAGAGTTTGAATCTTAAAAAATATGATATGATTAGAAAAATTGAGTATGATTTTTGGATTCATCGTAAAAAACCGCCTTAATATTGGTTATTTTTCAACCTTGAAAACATCGCAGGGCAGTATCATTAATATTATTTACATAATTTAAAATGTCCTCATCTTCCGTTGGTATCATCTAAATGGTTCTGCTTTCTGGGATGAGGAGTGACCATTATTTATTATGCATTCTCAGCTGCTAAGACATTTGGTTCTCTGTGTCCAGGAGACAATTCTTTCTCTGCAGAATTTGTCCTACATGTCTATAACTCTACCATTCGTCAATGCTTAGCTTATTGATGCCACATATGATCTGTTTCTCCTGCTATTCATCTAGAGCTCCTTGATGAAATCCAACGAAAAATTACCAATATTATTATCTGGCGGCTCCACTTCATTTACTTTCCCAACTCCGTATGGTTGCGTCCTTGTGCCGTGTCTATATATTCTTTCATGGTAATTGTTCGGATGGCTTCTTCGCTATGGTACAGTATTTACTGTCCCACCCACGAGGGATAGATGTGGCACAAGGCCGAGTTTACCGTGGGTATTCCCGAGCCCGTAGGCTCGACCAAAAAATGCCCGTAGAAACCAGATAAACGGGATCCGGTTGGTCAACCTCGTCCGGCTTCCTCTCTGTCCAGAGGCAGAGAGTTAGACTTTCTAGCCGAGTCGTCCAAAAACGACTGACTCTGAACAGTATTTACTGTCCCCCACCACACAGGGATAGATGTGGCACAAGGCCGAGTTTACCGTGGGTATTCCCGAGCCCGTAGGCTCGACCAAAAAATGCCCGTAGAAACCGGATAAACGGGATCGGGTTGGTCAACCTCGTCCGGGTTCCTCTCTACCAAGAGGCAGAGAGTTCGACCGTCTAGCCGAGTCGTCCAAAAACGACTGACTCTGAACTATGGTACCAAGACTGTTTTTAATATAATCGCAGTACGAGACGGGCGTTGAGATCTCCTCAGTTTACAGTTGAGCTGGCTAGATGTAACCGTAAATTCTATGCTAATATTTTTCTAGCACTTTCCACATGTGGAACTCCCTTCCTGTTCCTTGCTTTCCAGACAACTTTAAACTTCACACTTCTAAATGCAATGTCAATCGCTATGAATTTACCTGTTTACTCTTATTATTTCTCGCTAGTTAGTAATGTTTCTGTTTCTAATTCTTCCACACCCAGTAACCCCTTATGTCTTAGTGGCTTTCCTACCTCGCTTGGGGTGAAATCGATTCGGACTATTTTTCCTGTCATTGTTGTTATTGTGAAAACGTTTCGCCTTTCTGGGATGAAAGTTAACATTATTTAAATTCAAACTATAATTGCCACAACCTTTCCCCGGTGTTTTTCCCTTTCGACTACTTCAGGGAAGTTTAACTGAATCTATCAATTAATGTACGGGGGCGTGTGGCAGATTCCATCGACAATGTGCACATATTTCTTGTTCTATTTAATAGTGTTTATTTATTGCAAATTTTAAACGGGAAGTTTCTTTGATTAGTAAAGTGTTGATTCTGGTAATTAGTGGCATAGTAGTTGCGAGTTCAATCCCATGGTCGGATTGGAGGCACCCGTAGATTAATTAAATTCTTGAGGTCGAAAACCCTGAAGATTACCTCAATCCCAGTGATCGTAACGGCTCAAATACTAATATAATAACAATATATATATCTATATTTTAGCTGAACTGTCGATAAAGTAAATAATCCTCGACTTCCTAGTCAATAATTTTTTAAATTATTATTCTTTTTTTTTTGTTACGGAATGGCAGGATATATGTTGATTAATAATTAATATTTGAAAAAAATGGAACTATGCAGTCATGGTTATCTCCCCTTTGTTCAAGTTTACTTTTCATAACAGTGTGCAAACATGTGGCTGACGACATATTTGAAATATGGATTGAAATTATGAATCTAACCAAAGTGACGATGAAATTGTGGGACGTCAGTTATTCATCATTTTGCTAAAAGTCGCAACCTTAAAAGCGAAAGAAGCTGCCTTCAAACCAAATAACGTTAAAGAAATTATCTTAAGTCTATTCATCTCTGTCAAATACGGTTCCTGTTTAGCTAAGTCATTTTGTATCTGCTCGCATTTTTTTCCTGCTCTATATGCACCGTTCTGTTCAAATAATTTCGTTCATAATGACCGTCGTCTGTCACATACTTTTTTTTACTGTTTAGAAATGTCAGTTAATAATACATTTCTCTCTATCCAAAATTCAGTTCCTGGCAGTTTATTCATAATAATCACGTCTAGTATTTTCAGCGTGTTCTCTTTTTCTTTCTTTCTTTCATTCTTTCTTTCTTTCTTTCTACTACGTCATTGTTTCTATCTATCTATCTATCTATCTATCTATCTATCTATCTATCTATCTATCTATCTATCTATCTATCTATACGTCTGCTATAGATATATAGAGATATATATGAATCTATTTCTGATCCTCATATAATTCTCTCTCTCTTTCTCTCTCTCTATATATTTATATACTCACAGACACACACACGTCTGTCCATAGATACGTATCGATAAATTTACATATTTCAGTATACTCATACCTATCTCCCTCTATCTAACTAACTCTCTCTCTCTCTCTCTCTCTCTCTCTCTCTCGATATATATATATATATATATATATATATATATATATATATATATATATATATTACATGAATCATACATACAAAAAGCAGATATGAATGATTCATGTAATGTAACTTGAACTGCACCACATACGTGATATATATATATATATATATATATATATATATATATATATATATATATATATATATATATATATATACGGGGATATTAAAAAATTAACAGATTTCTTTAGGCAATAATTTAGGAAGGAAAATCAAAAGAAAACTCCTGTTAATTCACAGGTATTCCAATGATAATCACATGTTCAATGTAGCCACCACCTGCAGCACGAGTAACATCAATGTGACGAGAGAATTGCTCCCAGACGCGTATCAGCATTTCACAATCTACTGATTAGATCGCCGTTATTATTCGATGTTTAAGGTCATCGAAGTTACTGGGTATCCGTGGAACATAAACGTATCTCCACAAGAAAAAAATCACACGGTGAGGTGTGACGTCATCACAAGCCAAGCGCAAAGAGCAAGGTCTTGGTAAGTCCCCGAACTAGACGTAGTCTGTAAGTGTTCAAATGTAGACGTCTTCTTTGCACAAGCCAGATAGTGGATTGAGAGCGCGTAATCTCACGGGTAGCTTGATTTGTGGACTTCCGTGGTCTCCCCTCAAACACAACACGGATTCAAGGCATTTGTTTCCCCGAAACTCGTGGTCGTCCAAGACATTTTCCTTTACACAGACACCTACTGTCTTGAAATGTTTTTAAACCACCGACAAATGTTTTTAGGGAAGAGCGGATTAATGTCAGATTGCCTTCGAAAAGCAAGTTGCACCGTGACAACCGTATTTGTTTCGCGAACTTAACAAACGCAGAACGCCTTTTGCTGAGGGCTGTCCATTCCGGGGTAAGCAAAAAACTTCTGCGCCTCTCTGGCAGGCATTCAAAAATCATTTAAAAAAAAACATCTTTCAAACGGTCCCTGACTAATTCCATGACCCAGTAAATAAATATATATATATATATTGGAAAAACCTAAGATAGATCAACTTGCAGTAGAACAAATCGGTACACAAGGAAAAAATGGAAAATAAAAAAAGAAAGAACATTAAAACAGGCGAACCAATCGTCAAGTGTTTAAGCTCCAAATCCAAAGATAAAAACAACCCAAAACCCCCAAATCGAGTAAAATGCCAACGACGAAGAGTGCTCAATACGATAAGTAGAGCGATAAACTAGAATAATCCTAAGGATCCAAGTAAACCTACCTAGGTTTCACCTGAACGGATCTTCAAGGTAACGTCGGCTCAGAATATATATATATATATACATATATATATATATATATATATATATATATATATATATATATATATATATATATATATATATATATATATATATATAAAAGGGAACATAGCAGTCAGCACTTAGAGGTGGTAGGCTGTTTCATGCTAGTGGCTTGACGATTGCATCGAGCATGAAACAGACTAAGTGTTGACTTGCATGTTCACTTTTATAATTACACACGCTCTATCTCTAATATTGAGCACTTTATCCCATAAATATAGCACATCTTGAGACTATATTTCTTCATATATATATATATATATATATATATATATATATATATATATATATATATATATATATATATATATCTTCAGGGTAAAGCCGGTGTGTGTGTGTATATATATATATATATATATATATATATATATATACACATATATATATATATATATATATATATATATATATATATACACACTTCTGTTCACAGATATGTAGCTATATATCTATATTCCAGTATTCTATTTACCTCATTCTTTTATATCTAGCTGTATGTACATATATATATATATATATATATATATATATATATATATATATATATATATATATATATATATATATATATATAATTGACGTTTTTATGTATCTATCTATCCCATCCTGTGTTATCCATATATCTATCTCATTCTGTTTTTGTCTATCTATCTATCTATCTATCTATCTATCTATCTATCTATCTATCTATCTATCTATCTATGCATCTATCCATCCATCTATCTATGCATCCATCTATCTATCTATCTATCTATGTTAATATTTTTGTATCTACCTACTTCACTATTATTCTGTTCATACCTATCTATCTATCTATCTATCTATCTATCTATCTATCTATCTATCTATCTGCTGTGGTCTTGTTAGGGCCAGAAATAAAGTCACAGGCGAGAAATTGAGTTAGCCAAATTTATTAACAGAAACTGTAATACAAACATATAAAAACGTGTGTTACAGTAAGAATGTTCGGTCCTAATGTCAGAGCTGACTTCTAGAAATTTCCTTTTCCAAAAAGCACTACCTGCTCCTGTTTATAAAAAAGTCACAGGCGAGAAATTAAGTTAACCAAATTTATTAACAGAAACTGTAATACAAACATATAAAAACGTGTGTTACAGTAAGAATGTTCGGTCCTAATGTCAGAGCTGACTTCTAGAAATTTCCTTTTCCAAAAAGCACTACCTGCTCCTGTTTATAGCCGGGAGAATCCATACGTGTGGGGTTAAATTACCATAACACTATCTATCTATGTATTTATCACAACAAAGATTATTTATGTCACAAACGTCGACCTGTAAATTACTGGCCATTATCGCCTCCATGTTAATCAGCATTTTTTAAAAAATAATGTGGTCACTTCTACGCTTTTCGTCGCTTTGGTATTTATCCTAGTCCCTGATCTGCCAACCATTTACACGAGCACCCCCAGGAAGGTTATGAGCTGCTTTTCCCTATCACACTTTTCTTCAATATATTATGTTTGTGTCATTTTTCTCCAAGCATACTTTTTTCATTAAGTACCCAAGATATTTCAACAGTCTATTTCTGATTAACAATATAAGTATCAATTTTATTTCCATTTCTCTTAATACTTTGTCGTCACTTATATATTCCGTTCATGGCATTCTCAGTATCCTTCTTTAGGACCACATTTCTGTTGTCATCTATATATATATTTATATATATATATATATATATATATATATATATATATATATATATATATATATATATATATATCAATTATGTAGTGCGTATTCAATTTATGTAACGTAAATCATTCAAACGAAAAACAAATACTGAAGTTAATTATACGGCAAGAATCACTCTCGCAAACAATATTTAATAATAAAATACAATCAACTTCGAATCCGTTAATTTCAGTACAAGAACGCACAATTTTCAAATTTTAAAAATTTCAACGTCAGCGTCGCGATTGCACGTTCCAAAATTATTCTTACATTTAAAAAATATTTCATTGCTAAAAAAACACTCTTTCGGACTGCACAATCTTTCGATGTCGCATTACTACTCGGAATTTAACAAAAACACACTGAAATGTCTACCTGATGATGGTCGTTCGAAACGACTGAAAGCCCGGCTCGTAGAAAAAATAAGACCTGATAAAACCGGAATTTATAAACAAGGATCATACCATTTATTAACGGATTCGAAGTTGATTGTATTTTATTATTAAATATTGTTTGAGAGAGTGATTCTTGCCGTATAATTAACTTCAGTATTTGTTTTTCGTTTGAATGATTTACGTTATATATATATATATATATATATATATATATATACATATATATATATATATATACATATATATATATATATATACATATATATATATATATATATATATATACATATATATATATATATATATATATATATATATATATATATATATATATATATATATATATATTTAATCGGTGAGTAGATTGTCGATCTTTCACTATCATATAGGAGGACTGATATTACTTAAAAGTTCAATATTGTTTTCCCTGTTTCTACCGAAATTTTCCTGATTCTTAACACTATGCTTAACTTTCGGAATCTATCAACTTATTTCCAATGCCCCTTCGGATTTTGGTTTCACCTTTTTCCGACCTCTTCTAAAACACTTCCTTGCTCTTTAAATGTTCCTTCTCTCTTGTACCTGACGTCTCTATAGAGTATCTCGTATCTTAGCGTCTTACTTTTGCTGACAACCATATAGTCATTCTTCTTGCAAATGATGTTTAGTCCGTTCTCCGCATTTTCTTTTCTTAACTTCTGCAGAAGTTTCTGCAGTGTCCTTTCTGTATCTGCTATCATGACTTATCTTCTTTTTAAGAGCGTGGCTGCGAATAATTAATTCTGGTTGGATTTATCGTTCTCTAAGAATAGTTTTACTCAAAAGGGTGAACAAATCCGGTAAGAAGACACATTCCTGGATTACACCGATTTTGATTTTTTGTCTATCTGTGTCTATAAGATTTTTTCATAGTAAAACTTGTAATTAAAACGAAGCACGGAAGTCATTGTTAATAGATAAATAAAAATTCAAATTACTCGTCTTCCGGCGGGGAATGTACGACAAATAGAGTTCTGTTCATCAGGGTTGGGTAACATTTCTGAATTCATTAAGAGATATTACATTCATTTAAATTAGCGGATATCACAAACTTGTAAAATTTCAAGCCGACGTATTTTGTTAGGCGCAAAAAAGACATTGTTAATATTGCGAGATAGGAAAGAAACAAAAAAAAACCTCAATGAACGTGGGGGGGGAGTGTTATTTGAATTTTCATTCATTCTATCAATTCAATTCTTTGCACTTTCTACATATATTTATATATTTCAAGATGCGGCCGTCTCTCAATATATATATATATATATATATATATATATATATATATATATATATATATATATGTGTGTGTGTGTGTGTGTGTGTGTGTGTGTGTGTGTGTGTGTGTATATATATATATATATATATATATATATATATATATATATAAATAAATAAGTGTGGTGTGTGTGAGTGAGCGTGTATGTATGTATATATATATATATATGTATGTGTGTGCGTGTGTGTATATATATATATGTGTGTATGTGGGTGTGAGTGTGCGTGTATATATATATATATATATATATATATATATATATATATATATATATATTTGTGTGTGCGTGCGCACTCTCGCGCGTGTGCGTAAGCGTGTGCGTGTGTGTGTGTTAATGGTAAGAGTTTAATCAGACCAGGAAACAGTAGTATTAAAAAGTGTGAAAAAATATAAATAAAAATAACATATAGATAACTTTAAAAATCATGGAGCCAATTAAAATACGTGACCATGGTTTCGACCTGACGGTCTCTTCGGTCGATACTTTTAAAATGACCCCTTTAACACATTATTTCAGAAAACACAAAAAAAATGAGTCTTTTAGCCTTTGAAAGATAATTCCGCAGCGTTCTTTTCGTATTTTTAAATGAAGCGTTAAAGTTGTCATTTTAAAAGTATCGGCCGAAGAGTCTGTCAGGTCGAAACCACTTTTGCGTATTTTAATTTACCTCCTATTTTTTAAAGTACATATATATATATATATATATATATATATATATATATATATATATATATATATATATATCTTTTATAGATTTTATCTTGTGTCCTTCTTCTTGCTTGCACTTCTTCTTTTATTTCTTCTTTTTTCGCGGGAAAAGATGTTTGTATGCAAATCCTAATAATTGTAATAATCCTCATTTACCACCGCCTCATAGGATGTCACGATACACGTCGAAACATGATTGCATTTATGCAGCGGTTTTATGCATGTCCCAATGTAGTATCCTATAATACATATATATATATATATATATATAAAAAACAGAGAATGTCTCATATAGAGAAGATGTAACATTGAAAAGCATAAAGGAAAAAAATTAATTATTTTTAATAATTATTTTTAATAATATGTGGAAATCTCCACCCTTTACCTGAAGACGGTCGTAAGACCAGAAACACGTGTTGTAAAACTATGTAAAACTATGAAAAATAAAGAATAATATTTTTTAATAAAAAAGAAAAAACAAAAACCCACATTACAACCAAAAAAGTTTGCGGTACCTCTCTTCTTTTTAATATACACGCTTTTCTCTCGTTGGAACCATTATAACCTCTTCATTTCATTTTATATATATATATATATATATATATATATATATATATATATATATATATATATATATATATATTACTGCTCGCTCTTTCTCTTTATGTCTAATTATTTATGTAAGTTTTCCCTTTCCTCCTTGTCTTTTATCTATACATCTATGATAACAAAAACCTAGTCTTAATATATCCTATATTTATGGCTAAATGTGTTTAATATAGTGTATTTATAAATATGAAATTGAACTGTGACCTCTACACAGAGATGCGGCATTCTGTTTCGTGTTTCAACGCGATCTTCCGACTATATTTTTTGTCTCGTATCTCGACTATTTATATATGTTGGTCAATGGGGAATTATGAGTAAAATGTCAGATATTTCAACGTTTAATGTATTAATGGCAATTGACAACGTGACAATGAATATATTATAAAGGCTATTGAGTAGAAATATTTATGGGCGCGAAAACGATTATTTGTAGTTATTCTTATATTTTTTGTTTACTCATTATTTATTATTGCTTACTTGGGGTATTTTTTATTTACTCATTATTTAATTGTTTTTTAATATTATTTTTATTAAATTTACTTTTGCTTATGCGTGCATTCATAGTTTGTTTGATCCTTAAAGAAGCTTACAAACAGACAAAGGCGGTACTCGAGTGAAAGGAACAGCAACACGTGCGGAGATGAAAGAGAGGTTTATTGTAAAAGATAATGTACTACTGAAAGTCAGGGAACCGGTTATCAGGCGAGTAATTCCCGAAGAAAAATCAGCCAGGTATACCCCGTGCTTACTATATATATCTTTGATATTGTCACCCACATATACAATAGAGAGTGTGAGACATTCCATTACATCAGTGTTTATCATTTATTTAATATGTACCTTTTAAAATTAATCTTAGTTATCTTTATTTTTGTAAATCACGAAGAGCACAACCCTTTATAAGCGTATATGGGAAATAAAAAGAAAACAAAACTAAATACACTAAAATTATCATTAAAAATATAGAAAACACCATCAACCTACAATAATAAATCCCAGAAGTGGAGAAAATAGTTATAATCACCTTTCTCAAAAAATATACATTACCAAATTAGCGATCATAAATTATATCAAAATGCAGACACAAAAATATTTTTGCTGCGTTACTTACAAATCGGAAATAAAAACGAATACTTGTAAAATATCAAGAAGAAAATTGCAAATATATGTCCTATATAAAACGCAGATAATATAACATACTTTAAACAAAGCCAATACTTTAATCAAATAAAATACCCCCCCCCCCCCGCAACAAAATAAAAATGCTGTATAGGTTCATTTTTCTCGTACATTAATTCCTACTCAACTGTAACTATTGCTTCTTTTCTTCCAAGAACATATTTATAAACAAATTTACAATTTAACGATTAGATGCACTATAAGCAGTCATTTTAAGGTCCATTAGAATTTTAGAAGCCGGTTCATTTATTTACATCTTACATGAGATTTCCACTTAGCTCATATACGTATACGGCTATTTATTAACATATCACTCTAACAAAAACCTACCTGTTGTGAAGGCAGCCATATTTCCCTCAACCTCTAACTATTCGACTATAAAAAGTCATGGTCGAAACAAACATACGTGCATTGCTTGAATTGCTTTAAATAAATTGTAAAGGAACTTCAAGCTAAATTACAAGCTTAATGTTTCATCTATTTTCTTTATACTGGGATATATTTTCAAAATACTATCGATACCAAAGACTAATTTACACACGACGACGAAATAAGCGACGCCTGACTCTTTTTCGAGATTCTATTATTTCGAAAACAAAATAAATCAGAATTCTAGGTTTACCGAAAATCAAGTAATAAAAATGACCGAAACAGATTTTATTCCCATCGCCACAACAAAATAAAATCAGGATTTATTATCGGTTTATATCTAAGAGCACTCAGAATAAGTTGCCAGCAATACCGAGACAAAAAGAAAATTATACTGAAAACCTTCACGTACAACATCATTTCATTTTCTACGCAATAAAGAGAAAGCAGACATATTGTGTAAGTCTTAAAAAGTAAACCCTATCGGCACCAAAAGTATTCTCAGCAGTCTAAAAAATATACCAATCCCAGATAATAAAGTTATAACTACTACTTAAAAAATGGTACGTATCTCATATACTAAAATTATAACTACTAGTTAACAAATGGTACGTATCTCATATCCTAAAATTATAACTACTTGTTAGCAAATGGTACTTATCTCATATACTAAAATTATAACTACTAGTTAACAAATAGTACGTATCTCATATATTAAAATTATAACTACTAGTTAACAAATGGTACGTATCTCATACTAAAATTATAACTACTTGTTAACAAATGGTACTTATCTCATATACAAAAATTATAACTACTAGTTAACAAATGGTACCTCTCTCAGATACTAAAATCATAACTACTATTTAAGAAACGGTACCTATCTCGGACTCTAAAATTATAACTACTAGTTAACAAACGGTACCTATCTTGGACTCTAAAATTATAACTACTAGTTAACAAAAGGTACCTATCTCGGATACTATAACTATAACTACTAGTTAACAAACGGTACCTATCCCAGGCACTAAAAATATAACGACTAGTTAGCAAACCGTAAGAATCTGAGATACTAAAATTATAACTATTAGTTAACAAACAGTACCTCTGTCAGATACTAAAATCATAACTACTATTTAACAAACGCTACCTATCTCGGACTCTAAAATTATAACTACTAGTTAACAAACGGTACATATCTCAGATACTAAAATTATAACTACCAGTTGCAAAACAAAGATTAGGTCAGAAAAGATACTAAGACACAAAGGACTAACTTAGTGTGATAGAATAAGAAAAAAACATTATTAAGGAGCGAGAAATTACATCATTAATCAAGAAGGCAATAGATAAGAATTGACATGTCATTTAATTTTTTAAGTATCAGCGTTGGCTTGAAAACCTGGAGCCGAAGGAGAGTTCAATAAGAGAGAAAAATTGTTAGCATCGAACATACGGTTTAATTTAGCCATTTAAACTGAGAATGAGTCCTTGCCGCCGCCAAAATTGTAGTGCGCTAAAATTCATAAATTTACCATCAGAATAATTACCATGAAATTGTTTATGGAAAAGACACAGGGACAGTACTTTACGGCGGTGGGAAATTGATTGAAGCCGAGAAGGCAGGTCAAGAGCAATGGCATTGCAGATTCTTCTTTGGGTCTTATCAAGGATCTCTAGATATATAGTAGAAGCACCTGGCCAAATATGAAGGAATGTAAGTTCTTTGACAGAAAATAGAATAAACAGAGGTTCACAATTGTTTTTAATATAAATCACTAATACAAGTCAGTAAAACCACTAAGACACAAGCGGTTACATAAATTCATATAGTCTAGGTTTCATCCGAAAAGTTACCATATTTTCATTCTTCGTTAATCCAGAGAAACACCAACTTAGAGAAAAAGTACTATGATTCATTATTAAATTTTTGTGCATGCTTAAACAATGAATAATCGTACTTTTTCCCTAAGCTGAAAGGATTGTGTAGGATTGGATGAGGATTTGCCTTGAATTTATTTCAGAAAAGGCTATATATAGTTTTTCCTTTCGAGTCATTCTGAAACTGAGATGAGGATTTACCTTTAATTCGATACAAAATAATTGGGGAAATACATTAACAACTTTTGACATGTACCAAGAATGATAAAGAAATGATCCTGAATAAATATTAACGTCTTTTTAAGATTCACCCATTTTCTTTCTTCGTTAATCCAGAGCAACGCCAGCTTAGAGTAAAATTACTATGGTTCATTATTCAAGATTAAACACTAATACAAACACATACACACAGACACATACATTCTTACATGCATAGACACATTTCTTTCTTTCATTTTGGGATCTGATGAATCCTTAATTGATGAAACATGTAATTAATCTAGTTCAATGAAAGTCAAAGAGAGCTGAAAGTAATTATTATAGTAACAATATAGAAATAAATAAATTACATAATTACATAGAATAGAAATTCAAAATTACATAGAATAGAAATTACCCCATTTGAATAGTTATTTCCCTCTACAAGAACTTACTTTCAGAATTTTAACAATCGAGGAGTGAAGAAATATAATTTTATTTCTTCACTCATCGATGTTGACAAATCCTGCAAGTAAGTACTTGTAGAGTGAAATACCTATTCAAATGGGGTAATTTCTATTCTATGTAATTTTGAATTTCTATTATATGATATATATATATATATATATATATATATATATATATATATATATATATATATATATATATGTGTGTGTGTGTGTGTATATACATATATACATATATATATATATGTATATATATATATACATATATATATATTTATATACATATATATATATATGTATATATATACATATATACATATATATATGTATATATATATATATATATATATATATATATATATATATATATATATATATATATATATATATATATATATGTATTTTTTGTTTAAATTTCCTTCTTTTACCCTAAATAGTATGCATCCCTTTTCCTGTGGCACTTAACAGCCATGAGTTACCCGTGAGACTGTATATGAGAGTTTTGAGATTGAGGTAGTTGTGATTCAGAATAGATGCTCTTTCGCCACGTGGAAAAAGCACGGCCTTATACAAAATTATGCAGAAAATATGAATTAGGAAAACTTTTTAGAATATTTGTTAGCCCTTCTTTTTGGAACAGAGAGACTGCAAGAAACTTATTTCTAAACTTTATTAGCGTGTTTTCTTTATATAAAAAAAACATTTTTCATTTGCGTTTTTTCGATTTCTCCTATTCCTTCTAGTCATTGTTTAATGTTTGGTTAAATAGGTGTACCTACAGCAGGTAGTCTTGAGGCCACCCATATATTGTTGCCACCACCCAGCATTACCGTTATAGATGCATTTTTTTCTGTCTCATCGCTTAAAGGCCACAGCGTGTGTTCATGTTGCGCAAGTAACATGTATAAAAAAAATCTATTATATCGTTTTAGGTGCTCAATTAATCTTTACAGCAATATCTTTGCAAAAACGATCGCCTTGACTTTTAGGGAAGGAGTGTCGGATTAACCAGGAAATCTCGAGGAAAAAAAAAGAAAAGAAAAAATATCACAACCCGGAAGCAAGCAGCCCACCTGATTCCATTCTTGTCGAAAACAACATCTAAGATTCGACGCTGAAGGCGTGAATGCGATTGGCCAAAAAATAAATAAAAATACAAAAATGAAAATAAATAAATAAGTAAAACGCAGAATATAAAAAAGTAAATAACTACACCTCCTCTAATGTTTGCCAAAGTGAGCATTCTGCGTACAGCCATGTCTGTTATATGATGTTTGTTGGGCAAATGACAGAACAGGCATCTGCCCGAAGAGTTGGTGAATTCAAGAAAAGAAAAAAAAAGCCAAATAAATTGAGAAACGCCAAATTACGCATGCGTGTAAAGGGAAAGAAGAGGCGAATATATCAAAGATGGCGCATGCGAAGAAAGGATGATGTTGATAGAGGTCTCCGTATCGGAGAACGCTGATAGAGTAGAATGGAATGATTTAGATGAGATATGGGAAGAGAAAGGAATATGAACTTAGTTGATGAAGAAATGAGATATTGTATATCTGTACAGAAAAGAATATTAAACGAGGCTAAAGAAATTATTGAATAAATGAAGATGGCGAAAAGAAAAGTGTCGAAAATTAAAGGAAAGAAAAAGTTATCGCAATTTATATATAAAATGAAATAACCGGCTCAAATGAAGCCTTATACATTATGAATTACTTCTAAGTTACAATATGTTAAAAATATACAGGGTGTCCATAAAGTTCGTGTACACTTTAAAAAACTTATAACTTTATTTGTATTTGCGATAGAAATAATTTGTAAAAAAGGTTAGAAAGAAGTAAATCTATAATTTTTAAAGTTTTATTGAAATTTTATTTAAGTTTCCACATGTCCTCCATCATTAGCAATAGAAAGGGTAATACGATTTTGCAGTTCACGGAAAACATTTGCCAACTGATTTACAGTAATACCTGAAATCACATTAGTTATTTTAACTATACTTAAAACTAGGTACATTAAACTTTATAACAATTTTTACAGATTATTTCTATCGCAAATACAAATAAGTTATAATTTTTTTAAAGTGCACACGAACTTTATGGACACCCTGTATTTTGCTATTTTTATCTAATAATTTAAGAGAGAAAAATATTAAAATATGATTGATTTTATCATTCATTATTTTAAGAACTTAGTTTGCAAACACCAGAAAATTTAGGGTACATTATCGAAGTCTCTTACTGGTTAAAAATTAAAAATATGACTATGCAAAATTTTAATGATAATTGAACCTCTATTTTGTATAACAATTAAAACTTAAGTTCTACAGGAAAACATATGATTTGATTTACATTGCATAATCTCTCGAAGATATACAAGAAATGATGCTTACAAAGTAATAGAACAAATCCGGGATCATTGTGACAATGCGAATTATTCTTTCCTTAGATGTATAGTATGTGCCTCGCTAGTGCTATATACAGTTTTGAATTCAGAATTTACCATCTCCTAGACCTGTTTCAAACCTGTCCTGTTATTTAGCCATAGCTAGGGAGAAAAGATGGATTTTTGCCTCTCTCTCTCAATATTACTAGCACGTAATTGAATGTAAAAAGCTCAACTGGGATTCAACTGGCTCTCTCATTATGCAATGCATTATTCTACCGTGTTCCCAGAAAGAGAACATGAATTAATGAGAGAAAAACAATTAACAATTCGGAAGTATAAACGAAAGGAGAAGTCTTAGTATGTTAATGTTAATATGCGTCGTTTCCTTAAGAGGGATTAACGGCGATCATTGATCGCGGAGCTAGTGCTACACGAGTTAGTCTTTTCTTCTCTCTTTCGCCATTGGACTGTTCCGAAGATGTTAGGAATGATCTCATAATCTGTAATGGTATTAGTAATATGAGCCGTCCTTTAAAATATTCGACAGGCGTTAACCTAGAAGCCAGTGCTACTTTTGTTTGAAACGCATTCCTATTAAATCAGTCATTCGAGGAAATAGCTTTTTCAGGTCCAGTAATTCTTATCGTTCTTTCCAGTATTGCCTTGAGTTTCCTTCGTAACCTTTTGTTTGAAATTGTGTCGGACGTCAACATCTTCATGATATTATTGTTTTCTATTCGAGTTTTATGGCCTCGCCATTTTAATTGTTGCTCTTGTTGAATGTCCTCAAATCTCGTGGTTTCGCTTAATCGATGCAGTTCTTTGTTCTTTTCAATAAGTAGAGACAGTCAACTAAGATCGGCGAAGACTTGTCGTCCCTAAAATCTACAGGCTTTTCTCTTTGGAAGTCATATTCAACCAGTGTTTTTAGGAAGCGTTTATATACAACTGACAGATAAATTACTTCTGGACTAATCTGGCGAAAGGCATAACGTATATTAAAGTCTCGATTTAACGAAGTGATTTCAATGTATGGTATCTGTCTATATTTCTGGAATGAGGTGTTGTAACTAATTACACAAATTACATAGTTCGAACTGTGGTCCTCATCGTTACTGTCACATTTGCGACATTTCGTCGTTGTGCGTTTCCGGCCTTCAGAAAGAAATTCAGGTGATATTCGTTGGAATTTTGAACCGAACCCTACGAAATAAATCGAAACAGAAAATGTAAGAAAAATGTGGACTAGCCCTCCGAAAAGATTAAAGGCAGAAGAAAAAAAAATGAATGGATTAATAAAAAATATTTACAACACCAAAGGAAAAATAAACAGATATAAGGAACAAAAGAAAGAAATACAGTAAAACATGAAGATATATATGTATATATATATATATATATATATATATATATATATATAGAGAGAGAGAGAGAGAGAGGGAGGGAGGGAGAGGGAGAGAGAGAGAGAGATTAAGAAAATATTGAATTAGAAATGAATGACCGATGAAAGAATATATCGGATGAAAAAGAATAAATGAAAAAAAAGTTGTGTTAATCAATGAAAACAGAAAGAAAGAAAGAAAGAAAGAAAGAAAGAAGAAAAGAATGAAAGAAGACATAGGTAGAAAGAAAGAAAGAAAGAAAGAAAGAAGAAAAAAGAAACAAATAAAGAAAAAGAAAAAAGAAAGAAAGAAAGAAAGAAAGAAAGAAGGAAAGAGGTAGAATGAAAAAGCGGTAGAAAAAAGAAAGAAAGAGGTTGAAAGAAAGAATAAAGAAAGAAAAAAAAGAAAGAAAGTAAGAAAGAAAGAAGGAAAGAGGTAGAAAGAAAAAGAGGTAGAAAAAAAGAAAGAAAGAGGTAGAAATGAAGAATAAAGAAAGAAAGAAAGAGGTAGAAAGAAGGAAAAAAGAAATAAGACAGAGGTATAAAGAAAGAAAGAAAAAAGACGAAAGAAAAAAAGAAGGAAAGAGGTAAAAAGAAAAAAGCGGTAGAAAAAAAGAAAGAAAGAGGTAGAAAGAAAGAATAGAGAAAGAAAGAAAGACAAAAGAAAAAAGAAAAAAGAAAGAAACAGAATTAATGAAAGAAAGAAGGAAAGATTTAGGAAAGAAGAACGAAAGGAAAAAGTAAGACTGAAAAAAGAAAGAAGGAAAGATGTAAAAAATAAGAAAGATCGAAATAAAGAATTAATAAAGAAAAAAGAAAGAATGACAATAAGAAAGGGATAGGAAGTAAAGAAAGAGGAAGAAATGAACTATAAAAATAAATTATTGAAAGCAAGAAAACTAATACGATATAAAGGTGGTAAGAAAGAAATAAAAAATAAAAATGAAACGAAGTCAAAATGAAAAAAAGAAAGAAAAAGGAAAATATGAAAAAGAAAATAAATGAAATAAAAAAATAAAACTTATTGTGATAAGATTATACAAATAATGATATGAAAGAAAGGGAAAAAAATTAAAAGAAAATGAAAGAAGTCGAAAGATTAAATATAACAAGAAGAAATTATAGCGGAAACATGAAAAGTGAAACAAGAGAAAAAATAGATGATTAATGAATGAAGTAAGAGAAGATGAAAGAAAATATATAAAATGCAATATAAAAAATAAGAAGAAAAAAAGAATGAAGACGAAAAATATAACAAAATATAATATTTAAAAAAAAACAGAGAAATAAAAGAAGGAGAATTCTTACAAAATCGGAAGAATGAAAGAATAAAAGAATGAAAGAATGAAATAATGAAAGAATAAAAGAAGGAAACGACGAAATAAACAAAGAATAAATGAATGAATGAATAAAGGAATAACAAATGAAACAATGAAATGGTGAAAGAATAAAAGAACGAAAGAATAAAATAATGCAAGAATAAAAGAATGAAACATTGGAATAAAGAATAGAAGAATGAAAGAATAAAATAAGCAAGAATAAAAGAATGAAACATTGGAATAAAGAATAGAAGAATGAAAGAATAAAAGAATGAAAATGAAATAAATGAAGTATAACAGAATAAAAGAATGAAGGAATAAAAGAATGAAACAATGAAAGGAAGAATAAAAGAATGAAAGAATAAAATAAGGAAAATGAAATAAAGAAAGTATAAAAGAAAAAAAGAATGAAAGAATAAAAGATTGAAACAATGAAATAAACAAAGAATAAAAGAATGAAAGAATAAAAGAATGAAACAATGAAATAGTGAAAGAATAAAAGAATGAAAGAATAAAAGAATGAAACAACGAAATAAACAAAGAATAAAAGAATGAATAAAAACGAGTGAAAGAATAAAAGAATGAAGCAATGGAAAAGAAAGAATGAAAGAATAAAAGAATGAAAAAATCCAAGGATGAAACAATGAAAAAGAAAGAATGAAAGAATCCAAGAATGAAAGAATAAAATAATGAAAGTCTAAAAGAATGAAAAAATGAAATAAAGAAAGGACAATTTAAGGTAATATCGAACATAACATTAAAGAGAATAAAAGAGTCAATGAACAAAAAATAAATAAGAAAATTCTGAAACTGAAGACACGAGAAAATGAGGAAATAAAAAAAAATGGAAGAAATAAGTATGGAAAAGCATGTAAGTCAAAAGGCAAAGGAACGAGACGCTAAAGAAAAGAAGCAAGTATGAAATGTGGCAAATAAAAATATTAACATCCGGTAAGAAAAAAATAGTGAAAGAAAAACCAACATATAAAACCTATTAAGACTTAGGATTTTACATGACGTCATTTTATTTCCGCCATCTTTCCTTTTTTTAAGAGAAAAAATACGGCGTCGATTTGTACAGGAGGAAATCCACTTGTCACAATTATAAACGGTGGTCATATTTACTGGCCTTGTATGCTGGTAGGACGATCGCAAAAGCTTCGAAAATGGAAAGAAATAGTAATAAATGACAAAATTTCTATACTGAAATCTTCCATTTACTCCGGAGAGTTTTTGTTATAACTAAAAGCCAATACACAGCGGGATGGAAAACCCTGTTTTCCTGGATTTCAATGACAGCTGAATGCTAGAAAAAACTCATGACTAAAATTTTCCAATATATATATATATGTATATATACATATATATATATAGGTGTATATGTGTGTGTGTGTTGTTTGTGTGCGTGTGTGCATGTGTGTGTTTGTCTGTGTCTATGTCATTTTCATTTATTTATTATTTCACTGTTTGATTAATGAGCCTGGTCATGAAAAAGAATAAAGAAAAATGTAAAAAAAAAAGAGAATAATGTAAAAAAGTGTTCGGTTATCTCCCCTTTGTGCGATTTATTTAGCTACGATAATATGCGCCCATGTTAAAGACGGACGAACGTAAAAGCTTAAAGAAAAATAGAGAATTTAAACAAAACAGGCTATTGACAATGAGATTGTATAACCTCGAGCATTCATCAATCTGCTGAAAGGCTAAGTCGTGAAAGCCAAGGAAACTGACTTTAACGCAAGTAGTGTTAAACAAATTATCTTAAGTCTATTCATATCTGTCACATTCGGTTCCTGTATGTATCAGTCGTGTAGATAGTTCGATTATAATGATTACAGGCTTTGTTGTCTCATTCTAAAACTTCCTTCCTTATATATTTCCTTCCTTGCTATCTATTCAGCTATCTATCTATCTATCTATCTATCTATCTATCTATCTATCTTATATATATATATATATATATATATATATATATATATATATATATATATATATATATATATATATATATATATATATATATATATAGCTGTTTGCAATTATTTATCTATATGTAAAACTGGTAATCTATCTATCTATCTATCTATCTATCTATCTATCTGTCCGTCTGTCTGTTCAACCGTTGAAATGTTAAATTTAAGTGGTTTAATTGTGGATACTTTGCTTAGCTTTACTTGTCGAATATCCCTTCAAAGTTATAAGTTTTGGCTTTATTTTTGTTCATTTATTTTATCTAAATAGGGTCATTTTCTTCGGAAATGTCTATTAGCACTGCCGTAGATATTTACTGCTAAGATAAGCGTGTTGTTCTACGTCAGGGCGTTTTAAGTTACAAACATATGAGCAAGATAAACAGCCTTCTTTTCTACTCGATATGGAATCATTAATATTTAATTATTGTCTTCAAAATAAATTTTACACGAAACGGAATTAATTCACAATAATACCGAGTAGAATCAAATGAATTTTCTCTAAGTGAAATCTCTAACAGTATATTTTTTATTAATCTGTTTACTTGGTAACTCTGGTGAAGACGCTACAATTCACTCCTGTCTCGAGTGTTTGATCAGGTGTTATTTCAGCAGGTCTCAAAAATGACTTACAGTCAGTTGTTAACCCTTGAACACTAGCCATCAATTAAAGTTACACCACTACTAACCATGGGTATATCATACCCGATTTTGAAGATATCATAAAAATATTAAATATAAATCTTTATTTGAAATATTTTTACATGCGGGCACTTCAAACTTTTTACTTTGAGTTAACATTAATAGGAACTGAAAAACATATTATTTATGTAAAAAAGTCAGGTACTGAAAATTGTAATTAAAAATCGGAAAATTTGCGCTGGGTAAATATACACATGGGTAGTGGTCTAGAGTTAACTGGGACAAAGAATGGCTTGTAAATTTTAAAGCCTACAAGACAAAACTGCTCTTTTGAGAGACAGACCCCTTTCTGCTTTCCATGAGCATGGCTAATGCTAACCTCTAGGAGTGTGAGAACTTGTTCTTTCTGGGGCTTACTTTTCGGCTGACATGCAGAGGAAAATACAATATAGAGTCCATTGCGATGTTAGCTGCTAAGAAAGTTGGTTAAATGTATAGTGAGAAGGCAATTGTTCTCTTGTGGGGATCAAATAAAAATACAAAATAGAATAGAAATGCAAAGTAGGATGGAAATACAAAATGGAATAGGAATTCAAATTTAAATAAAAGCACAAAATAAAATAAACATAAAATCTCTCTTTTCAACGAACTCCAATATGTGACCTTGTGGAATCGTCCATGTCATTTTAACATCCCTGCTGCGTGAACAATTTATTCTTTACACCCGCGTAAAATTAAGCTTATCCAATGAAAACTTCATATTTCCGATCAGAGAATTCTATTGGCTTACAGCTCGAAAATTCGAAAGCTCACGTGAAAATAAGTAAATTGCGCCCAAATTCTCTGAGCCGATTTTGATACCCGAGAACTTATAAAAGGAAGATTTTTGACTGACCAACTCAGTCAGCGGATCGAACACAGAGAGATGCCAGACAAAACTACGCTACTTGAAACAAAAACTTTCCCGCGCAAAAAGAACGTCACTGACTCAACGACAACTGGCTCGAATAATCCTCTGTGACCAAGAAAGATTTTCGAACTTTAAACAAACTTTGCTTACGTAAAGTGAACAAGAAAATATTCACTACTAATTAAGTAAAAAATCTACGATCGAACTAAAACCTTAACTACAGTTAAGGGTACGCAACTTCAGTTGACTTAACCAAAAAACAGTACGTAAATAATTGCATACACATTCATGTGGAACCTTAAATGAACAATTACTTTACCGAAAACTCAATCTAACATAACTTGTAATATTACACGAATATATTGAACACTAGAACAATCCGGATATTATAATACAAACAACATTAAACACACCAACTTTTTGACAACATAAAAAACATCATTGTAAATATTGTTTAATTGTATATAAATGTGTGTACTATTTGAATTGAATTATTGCCTTGTGTTTCATATTTTAAACATTTTTATTGTTGAGGATGAATGTCAAGAACACACCAGCCTAACAACCAAATCCTTCTGATAATTTCCAACATTCTAGTTAAAGAAACTTATTACATTCTACTCGTCCCCAACAACCTCTCACAGATACAGCGTTTCCCAAATTCTGGGGACGCGCTAGAATAGGCACGTAGATACGAACGCACACAACACACAGACATTTTTTTCTCCATACAAACTGTGTAACTGTTCATATCTTCGTGTAACTTGTTATTAATATATATTTGTTTACCCATGTATATCGGTCTTGTTTTTTTTCTTAGTCTTCTTTGGACATAACTAAAGTCCAACATTCCCATGTAGCTGTACCTGCTAGCAGGAAATTTTAACCTCCTGATATCTCTTCATCCGCACGGTCCGCTACACTCTCTTCAATGTATCTTACATATCTATAAATCTACTATTCGTCCTTGCTTAGAATATTGCTGCCACACATGGTCCTGTATTCCTACTATATATTTAGAAATTCTTGATATCATCCAAAGACAAATCAGCAATATTATTGGTCCTAACATGGCGTCTCGGTTTCAGTTATTTTACCACCGGTGTAAAGTTACTTCCCTGTGCCCTTCTCTGGAGCCCCTGCTTATGATCAGGAGCCCCTGCTTATGGTCTGGAGGCCCTGCTGTTTGCCTCAGGGTTCTTGATAAGATCCAGAGACGGATATGCAACGTAATTGGCCATGATCTGTCATCTCGTCTGCAGTCGCTCTCTCACAGACGCGACGTTGCCTCGCTCTGACTTTTTTTACAAATACTTTCACGGTAATTGCTCCGAGGAGCTGCTTTCGCTGGTTCCTAGGCCTCATGAATTTAAACGTCCTACGAGGCTGGCACCCTGTTCCCACCCCTTCACCGTTGAAACAGTTAGATGTAGACGTCTCTTCTACTCCAATAGCTTCATGTCTCGCACATCTCGCCTGTGGAACTCCCTTCCTTATTCCCTGTTTCCCTGACAAATATAATCTCCAACTATTTAAGTGTAACGTCAATCGACATCTCCTGTTGCCTTGATCTATCCACTTCCCTTCCCCACATCCTTTCACCTTTCATTCCTATCCGCTCTCGCTCCAAATCTTCTGTAACCCCCTTGCCTTGAACGATCCACTATCTTTCTCCACATCCTCTCCTTTACCACTCCTATCTGCTCTTCCTCCAAACCTTCTGTAACCCCTTGCGTGCTAGTGGTTTCCAGCCTTGCTTGGGGTGAAAAGCTTAAAAAAAAGTTCATTTAATCGTTCCGATGAGCTCTTTGAATTTGTTGAAATTGTTAGATGTAACATTAAGTTCAATGCTAACAAATTCTTTTCTTGCTTCTTTCGCTTGGAGAACTCTTTTCTATAGTCTTGTTTACAGTTATGTTTGATCTTAAAAAGATTAAATGCAATGTCAATCGTTATCTGCTGTCTTTTAGGTTTCTCATCTATTATTCTCTCGCCTACCTAATGTTTTCTTTTTCTTATTTTTAGTCACTTTTTTCTGTCTCAGTGGATTTATTAGTCACATTAAATGTTCTAAAATATAAATTCAATGTTACACGTTATCTGTTGTCTTCTTGATTCATCTTATTGCTCTCGCTGATTAATGAGGTTATTTTTCCTTCTACTTAGTAATAATTTCTGCATAGTGGCTTTATTAGTCAACTTTAATGTTCAAATATTTAAATGCAATATTAGTCGTTAACTGCTGTCTTCTTGATTCTTCATCTTTTAATTCTATCGCACTTTACCTGTTTTCTTTTTTATTCTTAGTAACATCTCTCTGTGTGTCTTTATTAGTCAATTCTAATGTTCTAAAATTGAAATGCAATTTTAGTCGTTATCTACTATTGTTCTTTATCCCTCTTCTTTTAGCACTCTCCTTACTAATGTTTTCCTTCTCTTCTTAATAAACTCTCCTGTCTTTGTGTCATTATTATTAAACGTTAATATTTAAAATGAAATGCAGTATCGAATGTTATCTACTGTCTTCTTCATTCCACTTTTTTGTGTCTCTGTTTAATAGTGCTTAAAATTTCTTCCTAAGCCGTTTTATCTTAGTGGTTGTATTAGTCAAATTTATTGTTCTAAAATTTAATTACAGTGTCAGTCGTTATCTCCTATTCTTCTAGATCCCTCTTTTTTTAATATCAGGCATATGGCTAATGTTTACTTTTTCTTATTAAACCCTTCCGTCTTAGTGGCTATCGAGCTAGCTATAGCTGTTTATATATATTTATCTATCTGACACTGGTAAACGATCTATCTATCTATCTATCTATCTATCTATCTATCTATCTATCTATCTATCTATCTATCTATCTATCTATCTATCTATCCATATATATATATATATATATATATATATATATATATATATAGTTGTTTGTAACTATGTATCTATATCTGACACTGGTAATCTATCTATCTATCTATCTATCTATCTATCTATCTATATATATATATATATATAATTAGTTGTTCGTCTCTATTTACGTATATCTGACACTGTTAATCTATCTATCTATCTATCTATCTATCTATCTATATATATATATATATATATATATATATATATATATATATATATATAGCTATTTGTAACTATTTATCTATGACACTGGTAATCTATATATATCTATCTATCTATCTATCTATCTATCTGTTCAACCGTTGAAATGTTAATTTTAAGTGGTTTAAAATGTGGATACTTTGCCTAGCTTTAATTGTCGTATATCCCTTCAAAGTTATATGTTTTGGGTTTAATTGTATTCTTTTATTTTAAATAAATATCTAAATAGTGTCATCCTCTTTACAAATCTCTATGAACATTGACGTAGAAATTAATGTTCTAAAATTTAAATGCATTGTCAGTCGTTATCTTCTGACTTCTTGATTTCTCTTCATTTATTGTCCTAGCTCCTTACTAAAGTTTTCTTTTTCTAATTCTTATTAAAACCTTCCATCTTAGTAGCTTTATTAGTCAACTTTAATGTTCTAAAATTTAAATGCAATGTCAGTCGCTATCTACTATCTTCTTGATTTCTCTTCATTTATTGTTCTCGCAACTTAATAATGTTTTCTGTTTCTGAGCAATACTTTACGTATTTATGATTTTATTGGTCGAAATTAATATTATAATATTTAAATGCAATACAAATAGATACCTTCTGTCTTCTTGATTTCTCTTCTTTTATTGTTCTCGCTAAAATAATATGTTCTTTTTCTTAATATCCCTTCAGTCTTTGCGGATTCATTAGTCGACTTTATTGTTCTAATATTTAAACGCAATGATAATAAGCTATCTATTTTCTTCTTGGTTACTCTTCTTCTCTGTGCTTAATATTTTTTTTCTTATTCTTAGTAACCCCTTCTTTATTAATCGAAATAATATTCAAAAAATTAAATGCAATGTCAGTCCTTTTCCACCATTCTTCTTGACTGCTCTTTTTTTATTGTCCTCTCTCATTACTCTATTTTTTCTTATTTTTATTAAACCCTTCCGTCATAGATTCTTTATTAATCAAATTTAATATTCTAAAATTTTAATGCAATGTCAATCGTTATTTGCTGTCTTCTTGATTCCTCTTCTTTTATTTTTATCTCTGCTTACTAATGATTTTTCTGAGTAATTCCTTCTATCTTTGTGGCTTTATTAGTCGACTTTAATGTTCTAAAATTTAAATGTAATGCCTATAGTTATCTGCTTTCTTTTATTGTTCTCGGCCCATACTAATGTTTGCTTTATGTTTTTCTTAGTAAGCACTTTTGTCTTAGTGGCTTCATTAGTTTTTCTTCAATGTTAAATAAATTTGAAGCAATTATCAATTTTTCTCGCGCGTCAATAATGATTCTGTTTTCTAATTGTTTCACTCCCAGTAAATCTTTGTGTTTTATTGGCTTTAAAGCATTGCTTGTGTTGATTTCAATCATACATGGATTTGTTGAACGTTCATGGCCCTCCAAAATCTATTGTAATATATTGCTCTAAGATATTTTACTCTTTTTGCTTGTGTTATCATTTATTCAAAAATATTTGTTTATTTGAATAGAAATTGCTTTCATCATACTTTCAATTTTTTTTAATCATTTTACACCAAGAAAGTTTAATAAAATGAGTGAAGCACAATGGTTTACCTGATACGGAATTTCAATTTTGGGAGATCAAATTTACCTGAGAAGCAAGAAATAAATTGATAGTTCCACAATTTAGGAGTACCAGAAAAAAGACAAAATAAATAGTGTTTAAACATAAAATGTAGTAACTGTTCAAATAAGAGTACCCACTTCAAATAATGTTTGAAGTAATATGTATGTATGAATATACATACATACATACATATATATATATATATATATATATATATATATATATATATATATATATATTGTTATGGTGTTGAAACCATAGAAAAATAACACAGACTCGGATATAAAGTTAAAAGGTATATTATTCACGGAAACGTAGTACAAAATATGTTGACTGGCGAGTACTTCTCTCACTGGTGTCCTGACTCACTCATTCATACACTCACCCGGTGATACACTCTTCATGACTCACCCCTGGTGACTTCCTCCTTACTAGAAATTGGTAGCCACATTATATAAGTGTGGAAGAGTCCATTTGTAGGTATGTCAGGTTCCCACAATATATGTGTGTGTTTATATATATATATATATATATATATATATATATATATATATATATATATATGCAAATTACCAAATTCATATTTTAGTTCGTAGTCTGTAACGTGGTCTCTGAATATATCATTTGTGTAAATGCACACAAACACGCATGCACAGAGACACACTAACTCATACACGTCTAGGTCTCTGTATGAATATAAGTTTAATCTGTATATATATATATATATATATATATATATATATATATATATATATATATGTAACTTAGTTTTTGCCATTATTCTGTGTTCATTTGCCTATCAATCTTATTCTATTTACAACCAGTGACTGACTCGAAATCGATTTACACATAATTTCCGTTCGTGGTGTTTTCTTTTTTTTGTACGATAGAGGCTGAAGAATATGTTGGTTGATATGAAAAGCACAATTTAACGCCGACTTACGCCAAAACCAAAACCTTCTTAAGAATCGCCCGGGAACCGGAAATATGTGGTCCTCAGAACGGGACAGGGTTCAGAAGAGTTCAACATTTAGACATCGACTGTAACCCCCTTGGAGATGTTTTGTATTTAAGTAAATTTATCCACAGATTTTTGGAATTATAAGATTTGTGTCTCTGACACTTTTCGTTGGATTCCATCTCTTTTGGAATTTGGTTTGTTGAATGGAATTTCCTCGATTATTCAGTACTTTGAGATGAGTTGGTAGTTTTCTGCATGCTTTTTATTTTTGTTTCTTCCGATTTATTTGCTTCTTTTTGCTTTCTGATATATTTCTTTCAAATTAGCATTATATATATACATATATATATATATATATATATATATATATATATAATGCTAATTTGAAAAGAAATATATTAGAAAATAATATATATATATATATATATATATTATGAACATACATATATATATATATATATATATATATTATGAACATACATATATATATATATATATATATATATATATATTTATATATATATATATATATATATATATACATATACATATACATACACATATTATGAAATGGCCCAATCGATTAAGGCACGTCAGGCTATATGACGGTTCAGTATAGGATACATGTTCGATTCCTGTCAGAGGACACATATTCATATGAAAATTTCTCGGGCATCCAGATCGGTAAATGTTGTTAATACTGTTTATTATAAACAGACCATTTACTTAAATATTTGTATCTATGAAAAGAACGTATAAACATAAAAAATGTCTTACATAAATGTTGGGCTTTGTCCATTTCATAATGTATGACGTCATTTGTTTACATTTGGATACGCATTGAGCAGATATGAATGAAAGGGTCAATATTTTTAGTCAATTTTTATTTTTTTAAACAAACATTTGCCAATTATCTTGTAGCATAATCATGTTGCTACTTTTTTACAAACTAAATAAACGTTAAAATTCTTTTTAAATTCAAAAGACGCGATGATGTTATCACGTGCAGGGCGAAGATTTTTATCATGTGACAGCGTGAAAAAGATTTTCACTACACAAGCCAAAAGATCGAAGAATACGTTATAAAATTTAAATATATTATAAACATTGTAATAATATGTTACCAGAAATATTGTCAATAATTTCTAACCTAGTTACTAGAGCAAAACTTATCTCTTCTACCAATAAAATATTTCATAAGCAATTGACTAACATCAAGCAAACCCTTATTAATAACGGTTTTCCTAACTATCTAGTTCATAATGAATTTGATAGATACTTCTCAGACCTAACAAGAGATACACGCAGAAAATTATCCTCAATTAACCTCCTTTACAGAGGACAAATGCATAGACAATACAGCATGGATGAAAAGGCCCTTAAATCTATAATACACCATAATGTGTTTCCTGTTGATTCCAACAAGGCCTTAAAACTTAATATATATTATAGTAAATTTAAAACCTATAACCGGATAATGAGTAATAATCATTCTCCAGTTGCTGCGGTTGTTGATAGAACCAATGATGTGTATGAGTTTAAATGTCGCATGTTGTCTTTAACATTCAATACTACATGTCTAAAATATATATATATGTGTATATATATATATGTATGTATATGTATATATATATATATATGTATGTATATATATATATATATATGTATGTATATATATATATGTATGTATATACAGAAATATAGTCTTAAAGTGTGCTATATTTATGGGGTAAAGTGCTCAATATCAGAGATAGAGCGTGTGTAAATATAAAAGTGGACATGGAAGTCAGCACTTAGAGGCGACAGTCTGTTTCATGCTAGTGCAATCGTCAGGCGATTGCACTAGCATGAAACAGACTGTCGCCTCTAAGTGCTGACTTCCATGTCCACTTTTATATGTATGTATATATATATGTATGTATGTATATATATATATATATATGTATATATATATATATATATGTGTGTGTGTATATATATATATATATATATATATATATATATATATATATATATATATATAAAGACATGGCATATTATATAATTTAGACAAGATCTGTTTACTTATTTTTAATAAGATGCTCTCATATTTATGGCCACATTTCTTAGTATCCTTATTAATTAAAGAAAGAAAATTAACATGTTGGTTAATATTAATTTTATTCCAAGTCCTTTCGAAGGAGTCGTTGTTTCTTCTAAGACAAAAAGTTGTTGTGGTCATGATTTTTCTAGACAAAATCGATGTGATCATCTGAAATATAAATTTTTACTTGCAAAGTGAAAAATGTTAAGATTATGATTTTTACATTTCATGATGTAAACGACAAGGCTGGTTACTAACTCATTGGAATATCTAAATACCTTTTAAATAATAAGTTTGCGTATCAACTGCAGAAACGTGAATCAGCTGCTCTCATCCTAACAGAGTTTGACGTTTATTCCGGATAAATAAAAATGGTTAGCCGCCTGATTTGACATTTCCTATTTTTCTATATTTTATTTGATTACGAAACATTACTGTGTCATAATGGTATATCATTTTAAATGCATTCTTTGCTTACTCTTGTACAGTAATTGAACTAAAAATCATATTAAAAATAATTACTTACCAGGTAATCGAAAAGGAATATATTCTATAATAAGAAAATCATGATTAATTCCAATTAATGAGTGAAACAATTGTCGTCTCATATATATATATATATATATATATATATATATATATATATATATATATATATGTCTGAAAATATGAAAAATTGAATCATTTAAATTGTCGTTGATCATCAAATACATTGATTAATAAATATTGAAAAGAAAAAGAAAACAGATGTATATAAAAATAATGTATATCATAGACATAAATATATTGAAAACTTACATTAGACACGATGAAGTTAAAAAAGATTATTTAGCTCCAATAATCTAATTAAAAAAACAAACAAACAATCTAGCTATTTTAAACTCTAGATTGTAATTATTTTAAAACATGTATATGCATTAAGGGTTGGTCTCAATTTTTTAATATATATAGTTCCACTAACTTTTAGTTTGTGTTTATTTTTTCATTGAAAGTTATAGATTCCTATTTACATTATTCGTACTATTGCCCTCATTTTGTCGCCATTGTTTTTACAACGTATCGTCTGTTGTACGCTCAAGCCTTCTTCAGGTGGTTGGAATGTCGAACTGAACCCTTTCTTTCGCTCACTGGGGTAGACTGCTGTAGTTCCACGTGCCATGTTTAATGGATGTCTGTTATCAGTTTTCTCCTGTTAATTCCCCTCTCCAAGTTCTCCACTGCTTTAACCGAGTATTGAACTCGCACTATTGGGCCCTGTCACTGGACCTAACTAACACCTTTATCCACTGTGCGATGTGACCTTGTGTAGACAATGTACATAATACATCATCTCAGAAATATAGACAGATACTGAATAATTTTCCTACATTGAAAATGTGGACAGGCATGCTTTTGTAAATGTTAGATGCATCGTTCAAATGAAAATTTTATTTTCAGATGAACACAACAATTTTGTCTAAGAAAAATGATGAATACAACAAATATTTGTCTTAGAAAAAACAACATGCTGATGATGATTGTACCATGCAGCAAAATATGCTTAACATTAGTCATTCATGCAACTGTAGATATAAGAATAGATGTCCATTACATGGAGCTTGTAAAACCGAAGAAATAATCTATATAACACAAGTTGTAGATATTAACTGTGAGAATAAAACGTATATAGGAATGTAATAAATGTTCATTCAAAAGAAAATGGTACAATCATAGGTCGTCATTTAATCTAGTAAGTCTTAGGAGGTCTACGAAACTAACTAGGCATGTGTGGAATTTAAAAGAATAAAACAGCAGGGACCCGACTGTAAAATGTAAAATGTTTAGAAAGAAACCTTACAGCAACTACAATAACATTTGCAATCTCTGCTAGCAGAAAAAAATAGCAATAATGAAATTTCCGGATAAGAAAAAATCAACTTTTGAACCAGAGATCAGTAGTCAGGAGCTATTGCATTTAATCATAAAATTCCTCTTAAGGAATATATATATATATATATATATATATATATATATATATATATATATATATATATATATATATATATTAACCACCACCCCAACGATACATTTATAAAACCCTTTCTTTTCTTGACTTTCTCCTTTTTCTTCTATTTCATTCTTCGTATCCGACGAGCCCTCCTTTTCTATCTCACTCAACGCCGTGCATATATTTATTTATTTTTTTAAATAGTATAGCGTTCGTTGAGTTTTTTGTTAAAATGAAACGCTTGGAGGTCAATTGAGTATAGCGTAAGGTTGAAACCAAGTAAACGGATTCAAAAGTAATACTGACCTTTAAAGTTAAAAGATCTACATGTTAATTTTAATTTTAATTTTTAACTGAGAACATTATATTACTACAGTTCCCTGAACGTTAAGCTTTATACATTATATATATATATATATATATATATATATATATATATATATATATATATATATATAAATTTAAGCGGTCAACTAGGCTGGCATTTCGCCCTCAACTTTTCACTGTCGAAACTATTAAATGGAACCGTCTCTTCTAATCCAATAGCTTCATGTCTCGTACTTCTCGCCTGTGGGGTTCCACCCCTTTTCCTGTTTCCGTGATCGCTATAATCTCTAGCTATTCAAATGTAATGTCAATCGATGTCTCCAGATGCCTTGATCTATCCCCTATCTTTCTCTTCATCCTTTCCTCTATCACTCCTATGTGCTCTCACTCCATCTCTCTGTAACCCCTTACGTGCTAGTGGCTTCCCGCCTGGCTTGGGATGAAACGCTTATATATATATATATATATATATATATATATATATATATATATATATATATATATATATATATATATTGATAATATTAGTGGTCAATATATATATATATATATATATATATATATATATATATATATATATATTAACATACAACGACTATTAACACGTGCGATACACTGTCTTCATCAGCCGCCGACCAATGGTGATCTCACAGTTGCGGTGGCTATGGCGGGACCGCCACCACAGGTGCCACCAGCAGCGTTTGCCACCAGGCAGGGTATGAAGATAAAACAATTGATCGTTTCTCTTGGTAAATTCTCGTAATGAAATAAATAAACGATTGTTCCTTTTTGCAGCTTCTGTCCGTAATGAAAGTTCCTGAACGCGTTTGCCGTTATTGACGTGCTCGTAAAAATCGTTATGGACGACTCCGCAAATATTCCACTTGCGCATGTTAGGTCGTGATGTTGCGCGCATAATATTTCAGTAATCTTTGTTCTGATCGTAAATTTCCTTTCTGGATTTGTCGTCGATTTGGTCGTTTTTCCTGTTTTTAATCTTTCATTTCCATTACTGGTCCAAACCACTCAAAGCAAACGTCGTATATTATTCTACAAAAGGAACTGATCTGTTGTCCTATGTGACCCTTAAGATTGTTATTAAGGATAACAATCTTCGTCCAGATTTGTCCAAATGGTCGTCTGGTTACCTTTGGGCCACTGGATTCTTGGTTTACTTAGGATTTCTCCAGGGTGCTGTCAACTATGGAATTCTGAATGCTATGGGTGTATTCCAGATTCATAATCCCATCACTCTATTTACATTCTCCGATAGGAGAATTACGTTGTTTGCACCAGCGTGCCTTATGGATATTTAAACAAAATATATCCCTCTTACTCGAGTGGCCCACGAGCCTTTTAAAGGTTAACTTTTAATGTAATGTTTGAAATGTTTGTATGCAATATATCCTTTTCCCCCACGTATGTCCCTGGTCATTCTGTATAATTTAGTTCGTATATCTTTTTCTGTGTATTACTGTCGTCGCTGTACGGGGAGAAAACCTAAAAAAAAAAACGAAAATGATAACTTTAATCAAGAGATTCTGATAGAAAAATACGTAAGTCAAAATTTACATAATATACATCGCTTTAGTTTCTTTTCATTCTCCGTAAGGTCAGATTTAGACCCACTGGAGTGACAGGATTTAATCGATTTCTATTTTTTTTTCATCATTAGGTCATTTACCGTGTTGTGCAGTAACAGAAATCTATTTTTGGGGTGTATGATGAAATTTGTTTGGCCTTGAAAAATATTGCGTCATCCGTGCATCGGGTTTATAACACAACCAGACACCATTGTCTCCACTATTGATTAGTTATCTTACTGTCATATAGTACAGGTAAAATTACGTTGGTATATAATCCAAGTGAGGCCTAATAATATAACGAATTTAACCCAGATATTAATATAAAGAATCAAAATTATATAATAATGAATAATTAAAAATTTCTTTTTATAAAACACCTTTTATTCGTCCTTCCTTTAGTTTCACTTCATCTTTCCTGTAACACAAATTTGGGGTCTTACGGTTAATATCTGGATTGATTTTGTGGAGCTTCTTTCCTTTTAAGGCAGATAATATCCTTTCGCTCCTTACCATTACTCGAGCAGTCAGTCCTGCCGAGGTTTTGTTATGGGTAGGCTCTGTATCAAATTGTCAACTGCTGTCTTTGTTAAATATTAAATTTAAAATCTCTAGTTCCAACCCTAAATACAGTTCATCTGTATGGGTTTAATAAGACTGACGTACTTAGCGTCAAATAAAATAAATTATAGTCATGAGGTAATTTTGGAATTTTGTGTCGTGTGTTGCACGTCTATCTTATTCTCGCCTGGGGAAACAACTAACCAACCCCGTTTTATACGGGGTCTACGGGAAATTTTTGGCCGAGTGTTAAATTCGGCCTTGTGCCACATCTGACTACGTCTCCATCCGTACTGGTCAAACTCTCTGCCTCCGGACAGAGAGGATCCCCAAACGAGGCTATGTCGAAGGGTAGTCGCGCCTCGGGAAACACATACCCGACCCCGTTTTATACAGAATCTACGGGAAATATTTGGACGAGCCTACGGGCTCGGATACCCCCACATTAAATTCGGACTTTTGCCTCATCTGACCGCGTGTGGCGGTTGGTAGATATCCTTCAGTTGGTGATTCATTGTGGAATTCACTAGACTCACTTCTAGCAGCTGACTACCTCTTCTAAGCGCCGCTGACGAATCTTATATGTGTTGTTCTTGTCCTAAGCATTATCGTTCATTACCAACCTTCGTGTGATTATTCTATTCAGTAACCTTCCCTAGGTTGCAGTAAGATATATGTATGTATGTCCACACACCTTTCAACATTAACTACCCGGCCCACCCAACACCAACCTGCTGTCAACAACCACTATTGTTTCACTTAGATACTCTATGTATATTTTGTAAGTACATTTTTCTTCTCAAGAAATGGAAAATAGGAAGTGACGTTTTACATCCGGGCTTGCCTACAAACAGGATCGTTCATAACCATTTCCGACCCTCACCCGTAGATGTGCAGTTAAAATGCACTGGAACCAAGTTGCATCTTTGTTGTGAGTAAAATGGTTTTGTCTATATGATAAAATTATAATAAATAAATAAATATATATATATATAGAAATACAGTGAGTGAGAGAGAGAGAGAGATTGCCTTGACTTAATATATTTTATTTACAATTGCCAATTGCAGCAGAATACAAAGGAAACACGGCCTTACATTTCCGGACACGGTAGAAGCATAAATCTTGCAAAACCTCGACCAGCAGATGGCGCAAGGTGGCACATTCATGTTTTCTTCAATGAGAACTGAATGTATAAAGGTCCATCGAGATAATGACATATTCCTGGAGTTTCTTCACTGCATTTCCCGAAAAAAAAACGGTAATGTATAACATTTTGTATCCAAGTAAAATTCACGTGTATTTGTATACTAATCCAGGCAAAACTGAAATCTGGGTAAAGAATTATGGCTAAATTCAAAACATCTGAATAAATTTGGCTGCAAAGTAAATGATAGAAATATTTTTGTGCGCCCAGTTGATTTAGAACATCGAATAATCACCACATATGTATTCATTTCAGAATTAAATTCTGACAGTAATTTCGTCTCATCATAGTAACCTAACAAGGAAATATTTGCATACCCAATAAATACACGCTTTTTTATTCCGTTCAGTATTAAATAGTATCACTAAATTTCTATATTCAGGAACACTAAGAGATAACAATATAACGCTCAAATAAAGCACCACGTGTGTATTCACTTAGAATTGAATTATATCAATAAATTTCGATATCAAAGGAATCTAAGAATGAAACACCTAAAAACGAAAGTAATGTACCACATGTATTCACTCCAGAATTTAATTTATCGTTAAATGCCTAAAATGGAAGAAGACTCAGAAAGAAAAAAACTTAAAGTCTCAAATAAAGCCCGCATATATATTCCATTCTGAATTAACTTATATCATTA
>OZ038502.1:19116312-19138812 GCA_964036315.1 Acanthosepion esculentum | reverse complement strand
CCTCACCATTGGCGAAGGTGTAAAACAGCGACACTGAAACTGTGTTACAGTTGCACTAGTAACATGTTGAATATAGTAAAGAACCAGAATGTGAAAATTTTAGAAGCAGAAATAGGTGGAAGAGAAAAAACAAATCCATGTAACTGCAGGGATAAAATAATTGCCCATTAAGCGGAGAGTGTTGTGCGGAGGGAATCGTTTTATTCTGCGAAAGTCAGTGCAAGATTTTAAGGGATAAAAATTGGTTGTAGCGAAGGTCATTTTAAAAAGAGGTTTTTTTTTAACCATCTTAACACCTTTAGGCTAGGAAGCCACAGAAGTGACACCAAACTTGCGGATTGTATTTTGGGGTTTAGAGAAATATAAGACAGAAATCCATATGTAAATTGGAGTATAATAAGAAAGGTGAGTCCATTGCAATTGCTGCCGACTGTGTCAAGAGGAGAACTTGGCTATTGCAATATATCGTAATAGAGATGTGGTACTGAATGAGAAAACTGAGATTCTGTGAAAGTGCAGGTATTCAAGAAATATATTTTCGGTATGTATGAATCGGGATGTGCGCATTGAATACTTTTTTCTTCTTTTTCCCTCCTCCAATTTCACTTTTCCTTCTTCCACTTTTTCTTTCCCTTCCCCCTTACACCTTTCATCCCCTTTTCCTGTGGTCATATAAGTTAGTGGAATATACTGGATTGTTAATCCTTCTAATTGCCTGAGGAGACCTTGCGATCGAAACCCGGGTAGCAAGATAGACTGCTTTTTTTTATTGTTTTCGTAAATGTTTTTTTTACACCAGCCTTTCTAACACAAGGGAATTACACCGGTTCTCACCATATATAGTGCCAGTAATACCTACCGGGTCTGTAAGCAGCGACAGTACTACAACTGCCTAGCTGAGTAGTACCCGTTTCCTACCTTTGTATCTGTGATGTTAAATACACTTGTTCCTTAAACCAACCTCGACTTGATTTTCTTCTTTTTACTATTGTGCCACGACACAACAGTTTTGCTCAGTATTCTCTATTTTGATTTTTAATTGCTATACGTTTTAGACATGAGTGTTTTCAGCCTCCCACTACAGTAGATTATATATATATATATATATATATATATATATATATATATATATATATATATATATATATATATATATATGCACACACACAGGGTGATTGGAAAGTATCTGTTTATATTATGTATGAGTGGCTAGAAAGGATTCTTGACTTAACACCCTGTGATTTTGTCTCCTTCGCACTTCTGAGTTGATAATGACAATATAGATCTTCTTGTTGGTTGAAATAGCTATTCGAATGAGGTAAATTTGTATTTCTTTTCTATATAACTTATATGATCTGTTAGAATAAATACATTGAGCTCATCTTATAAATCAATTTCAATATTTTATATTTTTAGGATTCACTTGCATTATATACGAAGGGATTATTAACTTTATATATATATATATATATATATATATATATATATATATATATATATATATATATATATATATATATTATCCGATATTATTTTCTGCTACTCGAAACGATATATTTTCTGGCGTTTGGAATTAATGCCAGATAAAGTATTCATTGATTAATAAGTCTAGAGCCATCATTTCAAAGGATTTCAATTTGATGAGAGTTTTTTTACTTGGTCTATACAATCTAGGCATCAATCATTTTCTGATGATATAAGTTTGCTTTCTGTGAATTTTTTTCTCTTTACTTTTTCAGTATTTTTGGTTTTATTCGAGACTTTACCTGGATAAGAATTTTCGGTTTTGGCATGTTGTCGGTTGCTTTCACTAACAGTTTCTGTTTTTATTTAATATTTATAGCTGCCGTTAATTTGATCGTAAAGAACTCTCGTGCCTTAAAGTGAAACTTAAGGATAAACAATATGGCAGTAGAGGATTTATATATATATATATATATATATATAGATATATATATATATAGATATATACATACATACACACATACACACACACACACACACACACACACACATATATATATATATATATATATATATATATATATATATATATATATATATATATAAAAGATAATAAATCCGTTGGTAAATAATACAAGTGGATCCTATTAATATAAAATATTAAGACTGATCCAAAAAATGAGCTCAATGTATTTATCATTGCAGAGCAAATACTAATATACTGTAAAATCCAAAATCACCCTAAATGGGGAATAAGCTTATTTTGACCGACGAAAACACAATTCGTCAGTCTTATTCAACCCTGGTATACACTGAGTTCCTGTCGTAAATAGAAATGTAACTACGAAAGCTAAAAAAAAAATAAAAGTCGAAAATCTAATACAGAATATATCCCTTTCTATGTTGCAATCAGACGAAAGACACGATTCAGTAGACAGGAGATGATGGGAGGTATTTTTCGTAAATGGAAGATGTTTTATAAAATTAAACCTAGATATTAACCTTATGACAGTAAATTGGTGTTATATGAAGAATGAAATGTTAATTTAAAACTAAGAAATGAATAAAAAAGAGTTTAAAAACCTTTAAAATATAAAAGTTATATTTAACAATACAAAATCATATTTAGAAGTAGAATATCCTCTTCAAAAACAAGTCATATTTAAAATAAGATATAATAAATAAGTTATATTTAAAATAAGTCATATGTTAATTGTTTATATTTAAAAATAAGTAAAATGATATTTAATTTAATGGGTCGAAGCATTTCGTATTCAAACCTCCAAGAGATAAACCATTTACCGCATTTGTGACAAATTTGATGCCACTGACCCAATAATTGATGCCTCCAAAACTGATTGAGCCAAAACTATTTGCACATAGGACTATAATCACCTGGTTGCCGAAGCATTTTTTCACATTTCCAAAAATTCCACCAGAAAATCTAAATTTAAAACTATTTTATTTTATCTAATAATTAAAAATGTCTTCATAAAACTCATGCCACACTTCGTCAGTCAATTCTACAGGTAGCACATGTGTCAGTTGCAGGGTGTACAAATCCCAATTTCCTCAGGTGATTGGAATGTTGAACCGAACCCTTTATTTCGCTCACTGGAGGTAGACTGTTCTAGTTCCACGTGCCATGTTTAATGGATGTCAGTTATCAGTTATCTCCTGTTAATTTCCCTCTGAAGGTTCTCCACTGGCTTAACCGGGTATTGAACTCACACTGTTTGGGTCCTATCACTGGATCTAACCAACGCCTTTATCCACTGTGCTATTTGTCCTTGAGCGCAATATTAAGCAAAATCTCTGTGATTTCAAATGATAAAAAATCTAGTAAAAATGTGTTTTCTCTCGTGTAATATTTGTTTTTAAGCTAGCGAGTTCAGATATTCTCCAACACAGATACTAAACTTAGCGTAATTTTTGCATTTTTAAACATAACACAAGTTATAGAAAATAAGACGGTTTTTCCTAAAATAATCCATTATTTTTTTTGTATTTTTTAAGTATAACACACTATTTGAATAGATATCTATAATTTGTTGGGACTCTGTATTCAAAATTAAATTATTGATATCAAAACAAAAGAATAAATCGGAAATACTACATTTCGCAAATCATTTTTTAATATTTGAATAGTGTAAACAAAATTGCTCTGTGATTTTTATGAAATGTTACTATTATTATTAATATTATTATTATTAATATTATCTGCCAAGTCGTTCCTTGCAAATTGGCCACAGATTCAGCAGAATTTCCTGCATAATGTATAGTATTTTGATTTGCTCACTGGTAAGACTTGACAATACGTTTGTGCAGTGTTACAATTTTCGTACGCTTCCTTGAAGTAACGCCCATCGCAGAAAATTACCGTAAGACAAGTAATCGACAGTCGAAACAGTAGTGTGTGGGTGTGATGAAAATCTGATACAATCACGGATGACGCAATATTTTTCAAGTCCAAACAAATTTCAAAGAAATTAGATTCATATTACTACCCGCCACTGGAAATGGCCTAATCTGAGAAAAGAATAGAGACCGATTAAAGTCTGTCACGCCATTGGATCTAAAACCGACACTTTGGTGAAAGAAAAGAAACTAAAGCGGTTGTTTCAATTAATTTGCACAATGGTGTATGTATTCACATTTTATAATCGTGAAGCATTAATAGTGCATCTTACAGAACACTTTGAACTTTATTTTTAGTGTAAATAAATTCATTGTTTATTGAAAAGGTATTAAACGTTTAGTTTTATATAAAATAAGAGGTTGAAACTTGATATTTCTGGATTTTTCAAAATCAAGCTTGTTTTCCTTATGTCTAATTCCATGATAGATATCTCGGGGTTTGCGGTAAATCCAGTATAGATCTTATATATATATATATATATATATATATATATATATATATATATATATATATATATATATATATATATATATATATATTATTTATATTTATATTTATATTATATCCTACCATTTTTGCCTCACTACTATGTTAAACGTTGGCTACAGTCTAGCTAAAAATGTACACGAATGACAAATGTAACCTACTATGATTTTCCATGTAATACATGGAAAAACAGCGCTATCTCACGCAAACTTTCTTTAAAATTAATAACTCAAAAACGAATGCTTTGTGAGCATATATTTATATGGATTTTTCTCCTAGCTTTTATCCTAAGGAGGCACGGTGGGGTAATGCATAGCGACTCGGTTTGAGGAATCGGAGAGCCGAGTTCGAATTCCAGTCGAATGAATTACTTCACTTACGTGAAAGGTATGAATCCTCTTCTCCCCCCACCATCTATGGGTAATAGCAGGACAGACCGGGTTCTATAGCCTTTGATGGCAACTGTTCTACCGCCGAAAGAAATGGCATCTTAATGCGGGAAAAATCTGCCTTGTCATTCATGTATCGAACGATACATGATCGCCTAAGCGTATAAAACGCATGGCGTATAATTGACTGATCCTAGTTTTGGTGTGAGGAACCCCCTCCCAATGTTAGTAAAAAGTATTTTTGATACACCGTGTATCTCGTGCGCGGACAGAATGAGGAATGCACTTTTGCCAATTGACCAGAAAACAAAGCCAAGAAGCCAAACGGACACAATGACGAACAGGAATGAATCTGGACGGACAGAAGGACCAAAGTTCCTAATCTACGTAGTTTAATGACCAATTATCCAATGTAGTTATATTTTTTTATATTAAATTATTTTATCACCCCAGAATGACCATGGAATTCATTCAAACAACGCGTGGTAGCAGGCTTCTAGAGAGATTGGCATATAACGACTTAACGGAAAATATAATACAATTAACGATAGGATAAAAATAATTTGTAGTTCATATGATAAAAAAAGAAGAATTTACGTTTGTATGATCTTTGAATCACAATTTTTAAATACTCTTATTAGTTGTCTGGTACATTTTAATCTGTCATTTGTAACAGTTTTAAAATAAAAATCTTATCACATCATTTACGTTGTAAAGAAACCTATTTAAAATGAGTTTTATGTATCTTGTTTTTAAAATTTTTTTTTCTGTCAAATGGTCATATGGTCGGAATAAAATGGTTATCATATATTTTAATTTATACATACATATATATATATATATATATATATATATATATATATATATATATATATATATATATGTATATATATATATGTATATATATATATATGTATGTATAATTATATATATATATATATATATATATATATATATATATATATATATATATATATAGACATTGAAGTCAACACTCAGAGGCGATAAACTGTTTCGTACTAAAGGCAATCGTCAGGCCATATATTATCTGCCGTCAACATGGCAACATGAGACTTAAAACCTAATTTTAATCATGAAAGATTGAGATATAATCGTTGTAAAATAAATCTGGTGTATCTTTTTCTGGATTGATTCATTTGTTTTTTTTTTAATTAAACCCTTTGTATTTTATTTAACCCTTTGCTTGTCCCCACGCATCATATGAGATTCATTGAACATGTGATTTCCAAGTCTCTTTTTCTTTTCCACTCGCCTTCTTTTCTCTCGCTTGATGTGTACGCAGTTCTTGGTTTCTGCAATCCCAAATAAGAACTAAAAGGAAAATCAAAAAAGTCATTTCGCCTGTTTCATATTAATATTATAATCTACAGCAAAACGACCCGTTTCAATATCCACAACTCCAAATCTGATGTGCAGATCCCAATTTCCGATTTCCTAAATGATCTCCAGTCCAGAAAGCCACACTCATCGTTAGACACAAATGACTGTGTAACCACGTGATTTGACAATTAGGACTTTGACTTGATCATTGATTAGAGAAAGACAGGTAATTAATTATAAAATATGAAACGTTTATTTGGGTCATCAGACGGATATATCGAAGACTAGAAGTATAACCCGTCTTCAACCGGATGTCTCATTATTTGAGAACTTTTGCTGTTCAGTTGGAGCAGTTTAAGTTTAAAGTCAGCCCACCCGAAAATCAATATTAGTAACAATTGGGTGAAACTGAGTTACATCCCCAAATGATGAAGTTAAAAATTTGAACGCGTGGTTGCCCTGAAAAGGCCGTTTTTGCGTTCTCAAACTTGCAAGGAAGGAACCTTTTCCATGAACCGTCATAATAATAATATACGATAATTTTTATTTATAATATCATTTTTTTTTATAATTTTAATAATCGTTTGCGTTAGATTTAAAATCTCAAAAATGATTGAACTCTATTGTTTACAAACATTAAATTTTGCCTTTGATTTTTGCGCAATATTTGAAAAATCTGTTTTTTTTTTCGATTTTTCGCCTTGAAGGTTGTAATATTTTTCGCCTTGAAGGTTGTAATATTTTTCAGCCACTTTGGACACAAAAGCGGCATTGAAGAATTATCTATTAAACAAGTAGCATTCATTAAAATCGGATGAAAACTGTGGAAACGCATAAACATCCGATCACAAACACACACACACACACATGTTGAGAAAACAACATTCAATCACACACACATATACATAGACATTTTGAGAAAACAAAATCGGATCAAACACACACACACATACACATACACACACACACATTTTGAGAAAACAACTCCGATCACTCACACACATATTTTGAGAAAACAACATCCGATCATACACACACATATAAACACACACATGTTGAGAAAACAACATGCAATCACACACACATATACATAGACATTTTGAGAAAACAACATCCGATCACACACACATACATACATACATTGACACACACACACATTTTGAGAAAACAACATCCGATCACAAATACACATACATACACACACGCACATGTTGAGAAAACAACATTCTCACGCACACATATACATAAACATTTTGAGAAAACATCCGATCCCACACATACATACATACATACACACACACACATTTTGAGAAAACAACACCCGATCAAGCACAAGCATACATACACACACACATTTTGAGAAATCAACATCCGATCACACACACATTTCGAGAAAACAACTCCGATCACACACACACACACATACATACACACACATTTTGATAAAACAACACCCTACCACACACACACATACATACATACATACACACACATTTTGAGAAAACAACATCCGATCACACACACACATTTTAAGAAAACAACATCCGAGCACACATATACATATGCACAAACACATTGTGAGAAATCAACATCCGATCACACACACACACACACATACATACACACACATTTTCAGAATTATGGCTATAGATTTAACACTATCTTCTACCAAGTCTTCCAATAAATGGGACTTTACCATTTCCAGAAACAGAGTTCGGAACTGAAAGCAGTAATGGAGGAGGCACGGGGTAGTAATGGATAGTGGCTCGGATTGACGAATCGGAAAGTCGAGTTCGAATTCCAGTCGAATCCATTACATTCACTTACGTGCTAATCATCTTGGGAATTGTATGAATCCTCCTCTTCTCCCAGCTATGGGTAAATAGCAGGACAGACCGGATTCTAGAGCCTTGGATGGCTACTGGTCTACCGCAGAAAGAAATGGCTATCTAGCGCGGAAAAAAATCTGCCTCGTCAGTCATGTATCGAAAGATACATGATCGCCTACGCGTGTATCACGATTGACACATAAATGCCTGATTGACAGGGAGTATAAATCAATAAGAAATAGTCTGAATGTGGAATTAGCAAATACTAAACACTTCAAATACCTCGGTATATTGGTCATTTCTAATCAGGGGTAGTTTCGCCAAATACACAAGTTGCTACAAAACCAAAAGATTAAAATACAACCTCGCGTCATATACTTAACTTTTTGCCTGTCCTGTGCATCATATGTGATTTCCCCGTCCTTGCATCCTATGTGGTACACACGAGCCATGATTTTCAAATGTAAATCTAAAGATACATAACAAAAGAGTCTACTATTGAGCAAGACTTCTGAGGAAAGACATAATCTAATATTCTTAGCATCATATATGACCACAGGACGGTTGACTGAAAAATGTAAGGTCTCCAATGAAAGACATCTACTTTTTTCCACTTTATTTAAACGATTTTAACCTTTCGCTTGCAAAAAGAAAACTTTTAGCCCCCCAATTCATCTTCACTTTCATCAGGGGATGAAATATCACCATTAATATTTTTCTCGAGTTCTTTTACCATAAAAAAATATTAGAATATATTATATGTTAGAATACATTACATGGGTTCTTTTATTTCTCTTTCAGAATATGAAATAAATATAGATTAAGTAGTAATAATTTTTATTTTCTTTGCACCATTACCTGTTTTCTGATTTATAACTCCTGCAAGGTAACTCTGCTTATTTGGTAAATAGAATGTGCTGATATATAATGTTCCACATAATAAAAAAAAAATCTGCATCGCATGTGTTTCACAGAACGTAGTATAAATTACTGGTTTGTACATTTTTATTATGTGAAACACAATATATCAGTACATTCCATTTGCCAAATAACATGAGTTGCTTTTTATTGAGGGGTCTCCCCTTTTTACACAAATGGACTCACCCAAGGTATACATATACTACTGCCAGTGAATACCCGAGTAATAGTACGTTAAGTCAAGTCGGGTGGTGGTAGTAGTGGAACGTAGACTTGGTCGGTAGAATAATGTAGCGGCAACAGTCACAGTAACGAGCACTTAGACTCAGTAAGAAGTCATACAGCAATACGTCGATATCAAAGACTATATATATATATATATTTGTCTACTAACCCCGCAATCCTGGAACTACTAACCTGTATTACCAGTTTGTATTATTACGTTAATACATTTATTTTCCTATATTCATTCTTGGCGTTTGTTATTATTTGATACCGGGTTTCATCCCGGAATCCACAACAATTTACAATAGATATAAATCTGAAAACAAGCATGAACGTTTGGATAATAAATGTAAATTACAATGTAAATGTAAATGTAGCAGCTACTCATATCCGTAGATGTCAGTCTACGAATGAGGTTTGCTAATCCTCATTGCAGAAACCTGCCCAGACACATTTTGTGTGTGAGCAACACTCAGAGAGGCCACCTTTGGTTTATACTGCAACTATGCCGTGAAGACCTTAGTTAGAGATTCTGGGAGTGAGCGCATTATCAAACGTGATGAACAGTCTGAACAAGGCCAGCGCGCGAAAATCCTCGGTCACGATGACTTGAGACTTCATGCTAGAACAATCACCAGCGGCTGCCAACCGTTCTGTCAACCCGATTTCACTCAAAACGCATGATTCAACCTGTGGTACGGTTTTCGGGCAATTTCCAAAGTGAAAATCAAAAATAATATCAGGGTCACTTTTCTGAAAAATGGACCATGTGGTGAGATTCGAACCCGAGTCTTATGGTCAGAAAGAGAACGTCCTAACCACTCAGTCACGTGTCTATATAGTACACACACGCAATGCCCTGGACAGGCAAATGTTTAACACCGAAACACATCTTTGGTCGTATGGATTTTTACTTTTCTCCATGCGAACATTGCATTACCAAGGACTTTAGAGTATCTTCTTTTTTTCAGACACAAGTAATTCTATTTAACTTAGCGGGTGATTATAGTAAACTCAGTGTGGCTAAAATATATATAACCCGGTGCGGATCGAACTTACTACTCAGTCACAATTGATCTAGTGAGACAAGTTTTTTAACCATTACTCCACGACGAAGTTCTCCTATGTAACTGGGAAAAAAAAAATCGATTTATACCTTTTTCCAAAGGTCTTTGGCAGAAATTGAATGCAAAGAACTAAACCTAAGTTCGAACTCGGGCTTCTGACTTCTCATTCCAGTTCGATATCCATTTAATCACCCGCACATCTATTGGCCACGTGTAACTGAAACCACAGAAAGATTAACCGCGGATAAGAGGAGCAATCATTCTCTTTATAACGATAAGCTCAAAACACTTGTGGCCGGCTGTAGGTGTGGCCGTGAAAGAAGCAATCACAGTTACTGAGTTACTTGTAAGTTTCCCCCTCTCACCGCAAATGCCTATTCATTTAAACATTACTTTGAGGTAATAAATTGACTCATCTCAACGTGCGACGTTCAAGTATCATTCGCCTGTTACTTAATAGCAGCTACTGTAGGCAATCTAAGGACTTTTGGAGATGGTTATCTGTGTGGGTCTCTTCTGTGATCAATCACCTTAGTGGGGTTGGGTTAATCGGAAACGTTCAGTGTTCCGTGATGTGACAACATTGACTGCGATAGAATACCCAGAGGAAAGGCCAGCGAAGCTTGTAGAACAGAAAAGGAAAAGAAACGACATCGCTTAATTTAAGAGAGATACAGTTTCAAGACGACACAGATTAAAGCGTATTTTATCAAAAGGTATTCAAAAGTAATTGACTTTGGTGGAGGTTTCTAACGTTTTAGGTAAACTATTATTATTATTATTATTATTATTATTATTATTATTATTATTATTATTATTATACTAAACAAAATGAATGAGTTAATTCTTCCAATATTTTCAACACTTAGAGAAGAACGCAATTTACGAAAAGTAGAGAAAGTGTTTAATAATATTTCGACATCATCCCTGTCTTCTTAAAGTTTTTTTTTTTAAATTGCATACGTGCATAAGTATAAAAAAAATATTTTGAAAAATAGCAAAGTTGACAAGATAGCAATTTCCTTCATATTTCAATTGTTTTTAGTTTGCTTTTTCATTGAAAGAAATTTTGACAACATACATATTTTTACATATTCAAACTTAAACCTGCGTACGCATACATATTTATATAAATATATATGTGTGGGTATATGTATACATTTATAGATATTAAATCATTTTTGGTTGAATAATTCACACATTTTATGTGTATTTTAATGCTCTAAAATTCACGGATTAATTTCTTAGTGCTGTTACAAAACTGGTTGAGAAAGCCACCGTAGTTTTGGTTATTTCTTTTGTTCCAGGTACTTTCCATTACATCCACGACCATCTTCAGGTGTGAATTGTGAAGACAAAAAATAATGTTTTTTTTTTTTTTTTTAAGCGTATCACCCCAACCAAGGCTGGTGGCCACTATCACGCATGGGGTTACAGAAGGGTTGGAGGAAGAGCAGTTAGGAGTGGTAAAGGAAGGGATGTGGAGAAAGAGAAGGACGGAGGGTCGATCAATGCAGGGGGTTACAGAAGATATAGAGCGAGAGTAGATAGGAATGAAAGATGAAAGGAAGTGGAGAAGGGAAGTGGATAGATCAAGGCAACTGGAGATGACGATTGACACTACACTTAAACCGTTGGAGATTGTATTTGTCAGGGAAACAGTAATAGGGAAGGGAGTTTCATAGGCGAGATGTGCGAGACATGAAGCTATTGGAGTAGAAAAGACGTCTACATCTAACAGTTTCAACGGTGAAAGGGTGGGAACGGGATGCCAGCCTCGTAGGACGTTTAAATTCACGAGGCTTGGGGACAAGCGAAAGCAACTCCTCGGAGCAATTACCGTGGAATTACTTGTAGAAAAGGCAGAGCGATGCAACATCGCGTCTGTGAGAGAGCGACTGCAGACGAGATGACAGATCAGGGCCAATCACATTGCATATCCGTTTCTGGATCTTATCAAGAACCCTGAGGCAACACGCAGAGGCCCCAGATCATAAATGGCAGGAATACTCCATGCAAGGACGAATGGTAAACTTATAGACTTGGAGGATCGATTCCGGGGAGAAGAATTTCCTAGCTCGGCACAGGGAACCAACTTTTCTTGCGGTGGATGATGCAACTGACTCGATGTATTTGTTCCATCTCAGATCAGCGGACAGCGTGAGACCGAGCAGCCGCAGAGAGGAGCTCTCGAGAAGTTGGTCCTCAGACATTCTGATGGGATGCAGAGATGGGATCTTGTGGTGGTTAATGGAGAGCAGTTTTGTTTTAGAGGCGTTAAAGTTGACCATCCATTTCTCTCCCCAGTCCACAACCGATTGGAGGTCCTTTTCAATTTGAGCTGCCAGGTTAATTTTGTCCGCCTCACTAGATTTGTGCTTGAGGTAGGAGTAAATAGTAGTGTCGTCAGCGTAGATACCGACTTGGGAGTCTATGGCGTCAGGAAGGGCGTTTATAAATATGAGGAACAGAGTAGGGCCAAGGATGGAGCCTTGAGGAACACCAGCGTTAGTGGGATAGGAGTTGGAGAAGAATCCACTGAGAACAACCTTCAAATCCCGGTTTGATAGGAACGATTGAATTAGGTCAAACAATCGACCTGTGATACCATAACCCCGGACCTTGCGAAGGAGGCCGGCATGCCAAACCCTATCGAATGCTTTGGAGATGTCAAGGGCCACGGCACGGGCTTCGCCGTTATTATGGATAGCTTGGTAGACAAATTCTGTGATGGCCGTAAGCACATCGGCAGTAGACCGGGCAAAGCGGAAACCATACTGCTTGTCAGAGCAGATCGTGGGATATCAGGTGAGTAATCACTTCGGTGTTGATAATGGCCTCGAAGACTTTGCCGAAGAGAGGAAGGAGACTGATAGGACGGTAATTAGAAGGGTTGGAGGGGTCGCCAGAGTTCTTAAAGACAGGAACAATGGTAGAGGACTTCCAGCAGTCAGGAAAACAGGAGTCCTTGAGGCAGCGGTTGTACAATTTAGAGAGGGCAGGTACCAGTTCAGGTGCGCATTTCGTCAGGACAATGGCTGGTATTCCGTCGCCACCGGTAGCCTTGTGGAGATCTAAGTTAGAAATAATGCCCAGTACCGATGACGGGGTTATATGCAAGCTGTTCAGTAGGGCCTCAGTTCTGGGAGGGAAGTCGGGCAAGGGTACCCCAGAAGAGTCAAGCATAGAATTGTAAGAAAACTTCCGAGCGAAGCATTCAGCCTTGTCGGCAGAGGTGGTCAGGACCTGAAACTGATTGAACAGTGGAGGAATGGAGGGTTTGTTACTATTCAGAACGCTCTTGCAGAGGCGCCAATAGTCCTTGGAGCCAAATTTGCGGGATGCAATACGTTCCTTCATCCGAGCTGCAAATAGTGCCTTGGCATTGTCGAGGGTACGTTTACACTCATTGCGTGCACAGGTAAATAGACGTCTGTTGGAGTCGGACATGTCACTACGAAAACGGTGGAAGAAGTGGTTCCTATGGGCAATGGCGGCTGAGCAAGCAGCTGTGAACCAGGGGGAGGAGCGCGGTTTGACCTTGAATTTCCTGGAGGGGATGAAAGCTTCGATACCGGCTTTGATCCAGGAAGAGAACTCAGAAGCACAATGATGAGTGGGGAGTTTAAATACAGCATCCCAGGGGACATCGCGGAGGAAGTCACGAAACGAGTCCCAGAAGAAAGTGGTTCTGGTGGTAGGAGGCTCTTTGCAGGGGGTGGGGCTGAAGGAGATACTAACAGACACGACAGCATGATCGGAGTTACCGATAGGACAGAGCTGCGTGGCACTACAAGACTCAGGGATGGAGGTAAAACACAGGTCAAGGAGTTTGGCCTTACAGTCACGATTGTAGGAAAAACGCGTGGGGAAATCGATTATATAGGTGAGGGATTGAGAGATTGAAAAGTTGAGAGTATGTATGCCAGCGAGGTCAGTGGTAGCGTTCTGTAGCCACTGGTTGTGATGGGCGTTAAAATCACCAAACACAAATATGTGAGCGTACGGATGGACAGAGAGGGCCCTATCTATGCTGTCAGAAATGACATCGAGTATCCCGCAGTCCTGAGAGGATGGAGAGCGGTAGAGGAAGAAAAGATAGCTTACAGCATTGAGAAGACATAGACGGAGACACAAGTAGGAATGATCCGGCGATTCGAGAGTGGTCTCTCTAGCCAGAGGGAGATGGTCCTTGACGTAGACACCCAGGCCATGCATGTGGGTTAGATAGTCTTTTCTGAGGAGAGGGAGGTATCCAGGGATCGAGAGATCAGAGGAAGGTATAAAGGAGTCAAGATAGTCTCACACAGGGCGAGTATATCCGGGCACTTAGCTATGAGGAAAGACTCAACGCTGCAGAAGTTGGTTCTAATGCCACGGATGTTAGAGAAGGAGATTTTTTTTATGTAAAGGCGCAGGAAAACTGCCTCGTTATAGTCAATTTACGTTAGAATATGTAAGGGAGATAACTTAGATTAAATCTGTTATTGTTAATGTATTAAAAATACTCAACCTGCGATTCTTTAAAAAAAAAAAATTTACAATTTGAGTATCCCAAAACATTGCTTTTATAGACATTTTAAAACATTGTTACTATAATCATAATTAATTTTATTTAGTTTTGTTTACATTTTTTATATAGAGCGCTTCTAGAATTTGATGTTTTTATTTTCATGATGGAGTATGCTTATATTGTTAATTAATATTTCTCTAAAATATGAATGTGAACAGGAATGTTTTTTTTAAAGCGTGTGCAATAGAAATTGAATCCGACATCTGTAAAGAAAGTCTTCTTGATAGTGCCATATATATATATATATATATATATATATAAGATTTTTTATGGTACAAAATTTAACGATAGCTAGGAGTAAGGAAAATATATATAGCATTTTAAAACGTAAAAAAGAACAACTGGTTTCGTCTCAGCCTTATCAAATTTATTTTCTGGGATATAAAAAATATATAAGCGTGTAAATTTAATTAATATAGCGAATTGAGGGGGGAAAATGAATTTCAAGAATGCTGGAGCCCGATAACATTCAGACCCAGTAAGCATTCCCTCTTTTTACAGAGGGAAGACCCACGGGATCTGATAAACAAGGACTCTAGAATATATGGCAGTGTATGTGTGTATGTGTGTATGTGCGTGTGCGTCTCTGTGTGTGTTCGTGTATATATGTTTGTGTGTATGTGCGATAAAAATCCCTTCAAAATATTATATTTATTTACGTTTGCATACGAAACTGCGCAATCATGAAAAAAATTGGCGAGGTTTATGTCAGAAGAAATCTTGCTTGACAGTACTAAGGTCTGCTGGATTAAACGGTAACTCCCTCTAACCTGAGGGCGGAGAACATGTTTCACTTCACTATGTTGTGCTAGAAAAGTGTGTTCAGCAGATGCTATCTTGCTTGTTTATAAGTCTTACGTTTAAATTTTGGCGATGGAGGTTGAATGCGCACCATACTGAAAATATACGTATTCATCCGCTCTATCAAGCCGTTGTAAGTTGTCTGTGATGCCAATCGCACACACCTAGATAATTTGTTCCAAATGGTCACTGAATGTTCTCCAGATAAACTGTAGGAATTGATTATATTATATTATGATCATTATATTTCTGTTTCTTCTACGGTGACACTACTTACCAAGTCTGCGGGAAGACCTAAGGCAATTAGTGGTGCGTTGTTATGTCTACATTTCATGAATTGTTTTACTAACTCCCATAACATTACTAGCGTTACATCGACAAATTACCTCTTAGTGTGGACTGTAATTATCAAGACTATTTTTCCTGTTTTCTTTAAGCTGAGTTTTCCACGTATTTTTTCAGTGTGATGTTGTGTTCCATTTTTATCATTCCAAGCGCACCTACTATGACTGGGACTATAATTGTTTTCAAATCAACATGTTTTCTATTTCAATTTCCAAGTCTTTATACTTCGATAGTTTTTCAAATGCCTTGGCTGCTATGTTACAGTCCGCTGTGTGAGATATATCAATTTGTAGGGAAGCTTTTTCTTTTTGGTTTTTGGCAATCATGTCCGGCATATTTGCTTAAATCTTTTTGTATGTCTTTTCTTCTTCTTCTTCTTCTTCTTCTTCTTCTTCTTCTTCTTCTTCTTCTTCCTCTTCTTCCTCTTCTTCTTCTTCTTCTTCTTCTTCTTCTTCTTCTTCTTCTTCTTCTTCTTCTTCTTCTTCTTCTTCTTCCTCTTCTTCTTCTTCTTCTTCTTCTTCTTCTTCTTCCTCTTCTTCTTCTTCTTCTTCTTCTTCTTCTTCTTCTTATCATCATCATTATCATTATTATTAGTATTATTAGTATTTTTTATTGTTTTATTTCCTTTGATTTCTGGCGTGTACACATTTCTTACCGGGTCCCGCCCTGAGACCTAAGGTTAGAAATGGCATCATGACACTTACCACTGACAAAAACAAAATAAAAAAAATAAAAATATTTTGCACAGATAAAGCCCTTCGTAAAGTGCAGGAATCCCTTTAATAATTCTACTTGAATCTTTTCCAAACACAACAGGGATTATTGATGTTCCCATGTGTCACATTTTTGAGATTTCTATTTCAAGGTCCTTGTATTTTGACAGTTTTTCGAATATCTTCAAAGACACATTGCAGTCTGCAGGGACTGCCATATCAATAAGAAGGCACTTATTTTGTTTGTGATCGTTAATAACAATGTCTGGGCGGTTGGCTTTGATTGTTCTCTCAGTGTGTATTGTGAAGTCCCATAGAATAGTAACAGGTCGTGTCTCCGTAACCGGGTCTGGGTGGTGTTCATATTATTATTAGTAGTAGTAGCAGTAGTTGTTGTTTTTATGTTGTAGTAAATGAGTAACAGGCCAAACAGGACGCCGAGATACAAATATAGGAGGTTCAGTATGCCAGTCATATCAGCCAGCTTGATACATTATATCAAATCTACGCGACATGGCTACAGGTTTTGAAAAGAGAATCCCATGACCTTGCTGGTGGTGCCAAGCTAAAAAATAAAATACCTCTAGGCCGGATAACCTATTTCAATTTGACGGTTTACCATTGTGTTACAGAATGCGACGGTCAGGGCCACTACGAGTGTGATGATTTGACGTTGTCTGGGTTTTGAATCTAAGTCCAGAACAGCGCGAATACAACGGAAATGCCGCAAGAATTTATAAGCGTCAATACGCTTCCCACATCCAGGTTAGCGACCGGCTAAGACCTGCCACAGGGGTATGCTGATCCAACCTGCCACATGCGTTTCTTTGACGTCATTCCTCCCACTGCCTCATATAATTCAAGCTACCACCACCCTCTCCCAATGAAACAAATACAAATTAATGGTAGTTTTCGTTGATACCATTTCATGTAATAACATGGGGGCCCAAAGACGACATACAACGCAACAATACAGAAAGATATATATACCACCAAATTAATCCGATCGAGATTCCCAGTACCTCATCCCCAAGAAAAATGCTCAAGGGGTTATGGACAAGAAACAGACAAGCAGAATCTGTGGTACTGAATGTAACATTTATTCTGGACGATTTGATTAAACAAAATGAACATGTTAACAATTTCAAACAATTAAGGCCATAAGGCATGACAGCCGTCCATGGTGCCATCTCAAGCACTTTTATTATTGCTAGTTTAAAACCGGGATAAGCTCACAGTTTTCTTATTTTAATATTCTAATGAATCTTAATTCTTACGTTAAATGCTTTAATAAGCTCATGGGGAGTTCTACAAGAATTCCTGTAGGAAATTCTTCCACCGCATTGTTAAATATTTGAGATTAACAAATATACAAGAAATATAGAAATAACTAGATACATAAATGCTGCTCATTATGTTAAGAAGTAGATACCAATGAAGAGATTTGGAATTGGTAACTTTTTCCATTTAACTGAAACAGCAATTAAACATTTGCATCTTTCTTTTATTAATTTTATCAATTAAAAAACAGTGTCTTTTTTCCCGATTTCAACGCGATCAAAAAGGAATAGTCCATTATTTATGATATATTAACAGTATATGTTAACACTTCTATCTTCCTTTCTTTCTTTTTTTCCTCCTTTCTTTTGCAATGAAACCAGGTAGTGTTTTCCCCTATTTCTACGCGATCAAAACGGAATAGTCCATTATTTATGATATATTAACAGTATATGTTAACACTTCTATCTTCCTTTCTTTCTTTTCCTCTTTTATTTTTGCACTGAAACCAGGTAGTGTTTTCCCCTATTTCCACGCGATCAAAACTGAATAGTCCATTCTTTTTTATATATTAACAGTTAACACTTCTATCTTCCGTTCTTTCTTTTTTTCATCTTTTCTTTTGTACTGAAACCAGGTACTATTTTCCCTATTTTCACGCGATCAAAACGGAATAGCCCATTATTTATGATATATTAACAGTATATGTTAACACTTCTATCTTCCTTTCTTTCTTTTTCCTCTTTTATTTTTGCACTGAAACCAGGTAGTGCTTTCCCCTATTTCCACACGATCAAAACGGAATAGTCCATTATTTATGATATATTGGCACGAGACTTTGAACACGTCTATCTTACATTATTTATTTATTTCATTTCCTTTCCTCACTGATCATTTTGTGTATTTTCGTCTATTTCCACGAGATCAAATTAGGATAGTCCATTATTTACGTGATATTGACAGGAGACATTGAACAAGTCTAACTTCTCTTTTATCATTTATTTATATATTTCATGTTTCTCACTGAAATAATGTAGTGCCTTTTCCCTCTATTTCCGCGCGATCCAAACGAAGTCGTTCTATAATTATGAGGTATTGGCAGACGTAACGTTCGTGTAAACTAAGGAAGGGACAGCCAAGCACAATTATATTAGGATTATTATTTGCTTTGTGACTCTCTGATGTTTCGGCCTAGAGATGAGCATTATATCTCAGCTCCTACCCGCAGCTTAGAGAAACGATATTTTTTCCCAGCACATGGCTTGTTCTAAGCAGCGCTGCCACGTGCACGCTCCCAAACGTGTGATGGTAGACATTCTGAAGGTGACTCTGCGTGGCAGAAGGATTCCTGGAAATAGTCTCGAGTGCCCCAACCACAAAAAAAGGGGACAAACTGAGCTGCAGCTTTTTATGTTTATCTGATCTGACCTACCAGCTCTTGGTGACACTGTCATATATTTACCTGCTCCGCCATCAGGACGAACAACCCAAATTAACGCAGCGTTCTACCAGGATCTATTCATGATATCTGTTGTGTGATATCGCGGCGATTGCTCACCAAGCGCTAGTCATTCAAAATAGGCGTATCACACATCAACCCTATCGGTTGGGGCTTCAGAATAAGCTGACTGCACCTCTGGAGAAGGGTAAGACCCCACCGCAAATGAGGAGTCCCGGATAAGACGATAAAGTGCATCCGACAACAAGGCCTCTGACCAGGAGATTTTGGGGAACGTGGAACGATCTCTTAATTGCTGGTATTCTCAGGTCCACACTGACCCTGAATGGAAGCACTGGTTAGGCCCCCATCTATGGGCAAATAGTTAACTCCAAACTGGGGTCAAAACGATATGTATGTGTATAAATAGGTTTGAATACCAGCAATACTTTTTTGTAAAGAATTATTATCAGAAATAAATTTTTGGAGAAAAAATATTACCAGCAATATATTTAAAAAAAAAATTACCAACAATACATTTAAAAAAATATTACCGGCAAAACATTTTAAAAATATATTACCAGCAATACATTTTTTAAAAAAATTCCCAACAATACATTTAAAAAAAATATTACCTGCAAAACATTTAAAAAAAATATTACCAGCAATACATTTTTTAAAATTCCCAACAATACATTAAAAAAAAATATTACCTGCAAAATATTTTTAAAAAATATTACCAGTAATACATTTTTTTAAAATTCCCAACAATACATTTAAAAAAAATAATATCTGCAAAACATTTTTAAAAAATATTACCAGCAATACATTTTTTAAAAAAATTACTAACAATACATTTAAAAAAAAATTACCTGCAAAACATTTCAAAAAAAAATATTACCAGCAATACATTTTTTTAAATTCCCAACAATACATTAAAAAAAAATATTACCTGCAAAATATTTAAAAAAAATATTACCAGTAATACATTTTTTTAAAATTCCCAACAATACATTTAAAAAAATAATATCTGCAAAACATTTTTAAAAAATATTACCAGCAATAATTTTTTTTTTAATTCCCAACAATACATGTGAAAAAAATATTACCTGCAAAACATTTAAAAAAAATATTACCAGCAATACATTTTTTAAAAAATTCCCAACAATGCATTTAAAAAAAAAATTACCTGCAAAACATTTTTTAAAAATATTACCAGCAATATATTTAAAAAAAAAAAATACCAACAATACATTTAAAAAAAAAAAATTACCTGCAAAACATTTTAAAAAAATATTACCAGTAATACATTTTTTGAAAAATATGACCAGCAGTACATTTTTAACAGAAATATTTCCATCATTAAAAGTCTTGTTGGCATTAAATAACCTATTGAGGTTGATGTACCGTAAAACAACAACAAAAATAAGTATATCACATGAGCTTAAGATGCTCATTCTAGACGACTAACGGTAGGGAAAACTTCCTACCTATTCTTTGCGCATTCGATGTCACACTTCCTTATTATTACCATTCCTCTTTCGCATTTGTCATGCGTTGTTACAATCTAGATTGTTACGAAGTGCTAATTACTTAAAAATTATTATTATTTTACTAATCATGTGTTACGTCTACTGAACTGAGAGCTTAAGGGATGAGTAAAGAATGATTGATTGAATTTTTGCGTTTTACCTACATTTTGCAGGCTATTTGAAAAGAGAAAATATTTTTAGATTGTAAGAATTTTATGGGAGATAATGATGATTTACTGATACAAGTTCTACTTATTAACCCATATGAGGTGGAGAAGAGATGGGTTCAAGCTGGAATTGGAACACGACTCACCGATTAGCAAGGGTGTGTAAATAAGACCACAAACGACTATAATTGTATCTTATATGGAAGTATTTGTGTCATATAATGGCTATCATATTATGATAGTGATTTAAATAAGTTATGTAAAATGTGTTTAGAGAGAGAATGACGTCATTGCTTGAAGTCACTTCTGTTGTCAGCCGTATAACGGGAATTTAATCAATAATTTCAACTTCGGTGAAGTAGTATTCTTGATATAAGAAGTGCAGATAGATAGATAGATAGATAGATTTATTTATTGATTGATTTTAAAATCAATAAATAGATAGTGAGAGATAGAGGGATAGATATAATAGATTTTGAGAAAGAAAGAAATAAAGAAAGAACGAACGAACCAACGAAGTAAAGTAAAATAAACAAAGAATCAGTTATTAAATAAATTTAAGAAAAAACAGAAATACATAGATTGAAAGAAGAATAGATTTTGGAGGGGGTAGAATTTGGAAGAGATAGATTTTAGATAGCGTGGTAGATTTATATATATATATATATATATATATATATATATATATATATATATATATATATATATAGAGAGAGAGAGAGAGAGAGAGAGAGAGAGAGAGAGAGACAGACAGACAGACAGACAGACAGACAGACAGACAGAGACAGAAAGAGATACGGAGATATATTTTGAGAGATAGATAAATAGATTGATAGAATTTGAGATAAAAAAAATATATATATATATAGATATTTTGAGATAGAAATATTGAAAAAATTAAAGAAAGAACTAATGAAAAAGAAATAATCAATTAATTAAGAAATTTAAGTAAGAAAAAAGATAGATAGATAGATAGATGAATAGTAGATAGTCTTTGGAATCGATAGATTTAGACATAGCTTGATATATATATATATATATATATATATATATATATATATATATATATATATATATATATAGAGAGAGAGAGAGAGAGAGAGAGAGAGAGAGAGAGAGTGACATAGATAGATAGATAGATAGATAGATAAATTTTGAATGTGATTGAAAGATGGAGTTGGAGATGGATGGATTTTGAGAAAAATAGATAGATATTAAGTGAGTGAGTGAGTGATTGAATGTGTGAGTGAGTGAGGGACAGAGATAATATATATATATATATATATATAAAAGTGAACATAGAAGTCAACACTTAGAGGCGACAGTCTGTTTCATGCTAGATGCAATCGTCAGGCCACCTTTATATATATATATATATATATATATATATATATATATATATATATATATATATATATATGAGCTTTTGAAAATGTATTGCTAAACATGGGCTTGCTTCGATCTACGAATAAGAGGGAGATGTGGGGACCATACGAATGAGACACGGCACGTAGA
>OZ038502.1:19073812-19111312 GCA_964036315.1 Acanthosepion esculentum | reverse complement strand
GCACATCCGTCTCTACTGAACTATCCCCACGTTTGTCGACGTAATAAAGGTCAGACAGTCAGACACCTGCACATATGATTTGATTAAAGCGGCGAATGTTTTTGATTCGAATAGGAAATCGAACTCGGCTCTCCGATTCATCGATCCGAGCCGCTATCCATTACTCCACCGTACCTCCTACGGCTTCGGTTTATTTTTAATATGTTTTATTGTCATAGGTTATTTATATATACACAAGTATTTATGTAAATGATATTGAGAACTTTACCCATAAATATAGCACATCTTAAAACTATATTTCTTCGGACACATTCACACACACACACACACACACACACACACACACACACACACACACACACACACACACACACACACACACACACACACATATATATATACACGTTCACACACATGTGTATGTATGTGAGCGGTTGTGTAGCTGTGTGGGCGTCTGCGTGTGTATGCATACATACGTAAATACATACAGTGAAAAAGCACAAAAGATGGATAGATACAGATAATAAGCAGGGCCAGCTAAACAATATATATATATATATATATATATATATATATATATATATATATATATATATATATATATATATATATATATATGGGGGAGAGAGATAGAGGGCGTAACAGATGGGTGGATATATAAATATATAGATAATGAAAACTATAAATGGATACATGTAGAGAGATAAACATGAATAGATTGAGATAGATTAACAAATTGATAGAGAAATAAATCACGTACGGAAACAGATAGACGCATAACAAAAAGACACACACATGTTTTAAGACATTTTATGTTTAACATTCTTTTTATAGATATAAATATTTAAGTAAATGCTCTGTTTATAATAAAGAGTATCAACAACATTTACCGCCCTAAACGTCCGAGGAATTTCATAGAAAATATAAAATAAATATGAAGTAATATCAGTCCTGGTATATGGCATTGAATGCTGGCCGGTCTCCACATATATGAAGACAGACTTGAGGGAAAAGGAATGTGGTTCTACAGGAGGATACTGAGAATAATATTTGCTGAACTGAACATGTGAGGAACGCCGAAGTTTTAGAGAAAATGGAAAGAAAATGCATACTCATGCTTAATACCAGAAAGAGACAGTTGGGACTTTTATTGCTAGTGAGGAAAGACATCGAAAGCAAGAAGACAATAGTGCATAACCCACCTAACCTGTTTAGAAGATATAGCAAAAAAATATATCCTTATTCTGAAATAACGCATGTTTTTAGTGGGCATCAATGAGTCTCAGGATAAGATATCATCTACTAGAGTGCTTAGCTAATCCCTGCTTCAGATGTCTGCTTATTAAGTCTGGTTTCCTCCAAACCCACAGGTCACCCTATGTTTTATAATGAAGCTATGCCGTAGTAATCTTACTAACATGTCAGGGACAGAACACTGAATCTTGCGTAAAAGTTATTGGAACATGATCAGCTACGAGGACTTGTGACTTCTTTGTCAGCCTATCCATAGACAGTATTTGATCAGGTTCGTCTCGGAACTTTTACTCAGTTTTTGAGTCGTATGTTTTTTAGGCCACAGTGCCGAACGTTGGGACAGATTCTTGCAGTCTAGATATTATAAACAATGATCTATTTTACAAATCGATCATGACGAGATTCGAACTAGGGACTCATAGTTGGAATATTAATATTATAACAGCTGTAGTCTTATCATTTCACCCCAAGCCAGGCGATAATGTCGCTAGAATGCAATGGGCTGTAGGGAGAGAAAAAAAGAACACTTTAATGAGGAGAAATGACAATAAAAGAACACTTTTCTGCAAGACAGAAGATGGTGATAGGCATTTCTTTTAGATTTTTGAAGATTGTTTATAGTAGAGAATCACAAAATCACAATTTCCTTGGGCGGCAAAATATAAAAAAGAACATACTGTTTCATCTAGCTAGTTCAACGGCAAAAACGGTGAGAAGTAGTTGCCAATCACGTATTACGCAGTCGAGGTTCTAAGGAGAAAAGTTCATTAGAAAAATTGATATGAAAATATTTGCAGAAAGATTGCATGACATTTCTGTGATAACGTGTCTAATCTCAAGGTGCCAGATCACGAACCACTGCATTAAGGATCCTTCTTTGGATTTTTTCAAGGATCTCAAGATGTACAACAGGAGCAGCAAACAAGATATGGTAACAGTATTCAGTGCAACGACGGTTTACTAGATTTATAAATGTGCAAGATAGATTTTGACGAGAAAGATTTCTAGCACAACAACCATTCCTAGCAGTAGATAGAGCAAATTATTCCAAATAATTTTATTCACTCAACTTAATCTCAGAGGAAAACGTGAGACCACGAATGCAAAAAAAAAAAATCCTCTGTTGTTGGTTAGCATCAGCCATACTGATGACAGGTAGAAAAAGGGTCAACATGGTGATTAAATGAAAAGCAGATTTGTTTTGGAAGCGTTAACATTAGCAAGCCATTCTTAACTAGCTAACCACTGGAGTTCCATTTTGAGAGCAGTTGCCAGTTTTAATTTGTCAAACATATTGGACTCGCTATTTATGAATAAATAGTTATGTCATCTTCAGAAATACCTTGGACATCCAATGATAATATTGAATATAGTTTATCACTAAATATCTTAAAAAGATTTAAAAACGTATAGATTTACCTATACCGATTTCAAACCTCCTATTGTCACAATGCCAAATAGCTGCATTTGTGAAATCAATAGTCAGTGTTGTTGTAATCTTTAAATTTCGTTCTAACATTACTGACGCACAAGTACAAGTGATGACGCATTTTCTTTTAGGCAATGTATAGGAAAACGAACTGTTTGTAAGCAATGGAGATGCCCATAATATATAGATTTTGAATTCTCCCCAAGTTTATAGCGTGAATTCGAGGAAAAGTCTTGCAACAACTTTCTAACGGAAGATTAGCGGGGAACTAAATAAATGTTTGTGGTCACTGACGTTTGTTCGACGAAAAAAATCTATTGGAAGTGTTTATCTACAACGCTACGAAGAATTGCTCTGAACATATATAATGAGGTTTATTTATAAAAGGGAGGTCCTGTGCCAATATTATAATCCCAAATAAAAAGTTTAGATTTAAACGCAGTTACCATGCAAGAAGCGAAGAACAGATAAAACACAGTGAAGAAGAACTTTCTCTAGTGGCACTGGCTGCTCGGTCAATGAAGAACGAATATTACATTATGAGAAAAGGACTAATATGACTATTACAAATAAGAACAGATAATGCAATTTGCGAGCTTAACTCGAGTAGCACTCGCTGTAAGGTTAGAAACTAATCCCCCCAAGTTGTCCGAGACACTTGAGAGATAAAATATAGTTTGTCCACCCGAGGACAAATATTACACATTGATCTCAGCAATATTCGCATGAAGTGAGCAAAAGCGATACTCGATTAACTCTGTCTCGTCGCTCAATTAAAACGAATATTTCCTTATAAGGAAACGGCTAATATCATCATGCCAAATCAATCACGATGAGATTCGCACCCGGGTCTCATAGTTGGAATATTAATACTACGACAATTTTATTTTTATCATTTCACCTCAAGCAACGTGTTAATGTCACTAAAATGCAAATGGTTGCAGGGAGAGAAAGAGAACACTTTAGTGAGGAGAAAGGACAATAAAAGAACAGGGTTCTGCAAGACAGAAGATGGTGATCGGCATTGCATTTAGATTTTTGAAGATTGTATATGACAGAGAAAAAGAAACGACAAGAAAAGAAATGATTCGTACCTACAGTTTCATCTAGCTAGTTAAACAGCAATATTATCATTAGAGATGAGCAGAAAAGATACTACACTTTGATCTCAACTCAATGCTCAGGGAGGGAGTAGCACTGGTTGTTCTGTCATTTAATGCCGACTGATTTACTGTAAGTTCGAAGGCAATACAGACGGACTTTGACTATCAGGATTTACTACGCTGATAGGCGTGAATCCACCTGCAGCTCAAATACGGTGTGTTTTCAAATTTATTATCGTTTTATTATTTGATCTATTAGCATAACCTTATAATATTTGTTTAGGTCATGCTCGTTTAGACCGAAAAGTCATCATGAAAATATTATTACAGCTTATATACTTTTTTTGTGTACTTTATATGCAGCTTTTATCATCTCTTGGCGGAATTTGAAGTATAGTGTTGTGTGATGTCCTGATTTTGAATAATTCAAACCAGTGAAACTAAGATCAAATCTAAAGTCGTTTATGTTTCCTAATTACTTCACAAACAGGGCAATAATTTCACTAAGACGTAAGTCGTTAGTGAGTGCAAAAGATTATGAGACAATGAAAAACAAATAGTAACTGCTTAAGAAAAAGATATGCTTTAACTGACAGTGACAAGATTAGCATCGCTAACGATTTTACTAGTAAGAAAAAGACCGTCTAACATTCTCGAAAGCTCATAAGAATAGTACAGTGTAACCCGGATATAAGAGAGTTGTCGGGACCGGAGAAGAAGTATCTTATATCCGGGTTTCTCTTGTATCCGGGTTTGGTCTATTTTGTTTAGGTATGTATGGGAACACTTCATATAACGCTTTTTACGTACAGAACACTAGTTTATTTAACAGTTATAGACATAAAAAACACAAAACACAGACAAAAATACATTTTCAATCAGTTTTCACAAATAATTCAATCAAGAATTACTTTTTCTTGAAATCTCTTTGTTAACATCATGAACACTTTCATACAGTCTGTAAATCATTTTCAATGCGCCATCAGGATTACTGCTTTTTGCTTCAAAGTAGGCTGTCGGAGTTTCAAGCGCATTCAATGCAGCCAGAGAATTTGGCAATGGTTTGTCACTTTCAGAAACTTCAGAACTTACGTTTTCAGCATCATCATCTTCGTCAAAATCTTGATCATCCGATTTTATACCACGTGTGATGTCCGTGTCAGTCAGTTCTCCATAACATTGTGTACGGTCGTCGAAGCTGGTAAATTCGTCAAAATCTGTTTGCTCCATGCCCGATGGTGGAGAAACTTGATCATTTTCGTCGAGTATTTCTTCCACTTCAGCCTGTGATTCAATGACAAAGCCGGCCTTTTTAAAACAATTTTGAATTGTTGACGGTTTGACCATGAAAAGTGCTCGTTTCATCATGTGCATGGCCTTCAAAACAGTCATCGGCACTGGCGGTGTAGCATCGATCGCTGCGATTTGCATTCGAACAAGTTCCCGACGATAATACGCTTTGAATGAACGAATGATGCCTTGATCCAAAGGTTGAATGAGACTGGTGGTGTTTGGTGGCATGAACGACAATTTGATGTTTGACAGATTTGTACCCGGCAGTAAATTATGACAAGTTGCATTGTCCAAAAAGAGAATAATCTTTCGATTTTGAGCAATCATTTTTGGATCAAGCGTTTTCATAAAGTCAGTAAACAGCTGACTAGTCATCCAGGCTTTACGATTAGCGAAGTAAGAAAACGGCAGTTTTGACATTTTTAAAGCGGCGTGGTTTTGCCGACTTACCAACAACTACAGCTTGCTTTTCACTGCCGTCCATGTTTGTGAACTGAAGCATCGTGAGTCTGTCTTTGGGAACTTTTGTCCCATATGACTGTTCGTCGCCGGCAAATCGCAAAGATCCAGGCGGCATGGCTTTGTGGAAAATTCCCGTTTCATCACAGTTCCAATCATATTTTGGATCATATCCACGAAAAAGTTGCGGCAAAACGTTTGTCACCCATTCGTTGGCAGAACCGTGATCTGCTGACGTTGATTCGCCGTGAAATTTTTTGAACGAAACGTTATTGGCCTGCTTCCAGCGCATGAGCCAGCCATTGCTCGGTTCAAAATCAATTTCAAGATTTACGGCCAGTTGCGATGCTTTCTGCCTGATGACGTGATCGGTGACGGTAGCTCGATGAGCACATGCTTGCGTAAACCATTGTGTAAGCGCTTCGTTAACGTCCTTGTCCACGGATTGGCGCTTTCGTTTGCGATTAGTGTTTCCGTTCATTTGCATGCAAGATCTGAGATCGTCTTCTTACTTGAGAATTTTTGCTGCTGTTGAATAACCGATTCCGTACTTTTTGGTTGCAGCGGCCAGTTTGAGTTTCTTCACTTTGACATCGTCGATGAGCTCCAACTGTTCAGAAATGCTCAGAGTTTTTCGTTGAGACGCCAACGCCGACATCACTAATCGCAATGACCGGAAGCAAACGGTTTTCAGTGGCAAAATTAACAAACAGACAAATTTCTGACTCAACAGAACAGTGGGTAAAGTTAAAGTGCTGTCCAGTAAATGCAACGACAATCAAAGTCGGCAAAGAAGCGGGTGGCGCTACCCTTAGACACACAAAGCAAAATCATAAGGTAGAGGGTGTCTCCTACAGACACAGATTGGACACACCGTGTCTCTAGACTAGTCAAGATTAAGTCATTGAACTTCACTCTCTCTCTAACTGACCTCTGTTTGACCGATTTACGACATCACACTGTCACTCAAAACGAACTCTCTGATATCGGGGAGAACGGGACCAGAGAAAATCTCTCTTATATCCGGGTCTCTTATATCCGGGTCTAATTTATATACATTAACACAGTCTCTAATTTGGGACCAGAGAAAATCTCTCTTATATCCGAGTTTCTCTTATATCCGAGTTTCTCTTATATCTGGGTCTCTTATATGCGGGTTACACTGTACTAATATTTCTGTGCATTAATAAATGAAACAGTGCATTTTATTTCAAAAGAAAAAAATTAAAAATGCTCCAAATTGCGACACTAACAATGGGGATAAGTACATATAAATATTACCGTAATTCTCCATGTATAATTAGCCTTCATCCATAATACGCACCCCTAAAATTGTGCTGAACGTGTGAGAAAATGCTTCTAATCATCTATAATACGCACCCCTTGTTTGGTAATCAAACGCTATAAATTGTATCTCTCCAATTTCATTAAGGCCATCGTATCCTGCTCTTATTAAAAATGGTTTTAAACATAGAATAATATTATTCTAATGTGGTTTTATGATAATTCTTATTTTATTTTACATTTGTAAGTATTGTTAAGTACATATGATTGTATTTGACATCCTTATGGGGTCGCAGTCGCCGAATGTTAGGGTCAAATTGTCGCATGTTTGTGGTGAGTAGTCATTTCGCAGCTGGAATTGACCTATGAAACGGTATTTATTTAAAGATTTTTGTAGCTGTGCATAATACGCACCCCTGATTTTGCTTATATTTTTTTTTTAGAAAAAATGCGTATTATACAAGGGGAATTACGTTATTTCATTATTATTTTTTATATTATTGAAATATGTTTTAATAGTCAGACAAATATCATCATATTTTTGGATATTATCATAACGTTTCAACCAGTGTAGCGACCGTTTGGGAATATCAGGCGCTGTAAGCTTGGACGTGCGGGTGGTGTAAATGATAAAGGCCAGGTATTGAAAATCAAGAAACAGAGTTCCAGTACCAGTCGGGTTTCTATCCAAATGAAAACAATGTAATTTTCTTATTGAAGCTTTCTTTATCAGTCCGACATATTCTTTATCAATCGTTACATTTTAGTAGATATTCCTTTTTCAGTAGACGCTACGTTTATTTATTAAACAGTATATTGATTTATTTTCGTCTACAGCCCTGAATATTCGAGAAATCTTATTAATGGAAAATGTGCACTTCCCGGCAGAATTCGAAATCCCTGTTGATTTAGTTAATGCAGCGATCTAGTCTTCGATATTACGAGACAGAACAAGAAGCTAAAAGCCAAACCCCCAAAGAGAGAACGAACTTTCACCCGACATCATTCTAAGAACATCTGGGACGACGTCGGTGCCAAGTAGCATCTGCTCCTGCACTTTCAAGGGACAGCTTCGGCAAATTAGAAAGGGGAAACGTAATCAATGGGCAAATCTAAATCTGCCAATAATTAATTTCCTCCATAGTCTTGCGACAGCATCAAATCCCTGCTGCAGACAAAAAATGATAATAATAACAAAAAGATGCCTTACCTAGTTATAAGCTAAGCGTCAATAAATAAAAGCTGCATTACCATCAACAACGGAACCAAATAGACTTATGAGAATATTTTATTTTCCAAACACGATCAGCGCACTGTGGCCAAGTTCGGAGCTGATAATTCATCAATAATTATACTTGATATACGACAACCTTTTGAAATGTCCGTATGTTAAAAAAAAATATTAATTAAAACCTATGTTTAACTATCTACTGTAAACATTTTAAAATATTTGTGCTACAGTATTTACATTAGTCGGACTATTGTCCTCATCTTTGCCGCCATTTTTGTCACAACGTTTCGGCCGTTGTACGCTCCGACCTTCTTCAGGTGGTTGGAATTTCGAACCGAACCCTTTATTTCGATCACTGCGGTAGACTGTTCTAGTTGTGACAAAAATGGCGACAAAGATGAGGACAATAGTCCGACTAATGTAAATACTGTACATAATACCTCATCTCAGAAATATAGACAGAATATTTGTGCTGTATTCATAATTAATTAAGATATACAAAGATAAAGAATTAGAAAAATAAAAATATAAAATACAAGGAAAAAAAAGTTATGACCGTCTTTAAAGTATAAAAAGAAAACTCTTCACAGTATGTGTAACTTATATTTAGTCTTCGAAGTAATCGGCATTCAGCATCTTCTGCCAACGTGTCTACAGCTGTTCAATGCCCTTGCGTTAGAACTCGGGGTTTTAACGCAAAGAAGTCCGTGAGGGCTTTGCGCAAGTCTGCTTCATTGCTGAAGGATTTCCCGCGAAGATGATTATCCAGGGAGTGGAAGAGGTGGTAATCGGATGGTGCAACGTCAAGTGAATAAGGTGGATGGCACAAAGTCTCCCACCCAAGTTGCTGTATGGTATCCCTGACCACTCGCGCGACATGCGGTCTGGCATTGTCATGGAGAAAAAGCACACCTTTGCAATTCACCAGTGCTGGCTCCTTCTGGTGCAATACCTGTTGCACAGGTTTCAATTGCTGCGAGTATAGGTCTCCAGTGACCGTTTGGTCCGTTGGTAGCAGTTCATAATAAACCACTTGACGACCAGTCCACCAGACACAAAGCATAATCTTGCGTGGGTGCATAGGAGGTCTTGCGGCGTGAGGGACAGCATCCTGAGGAGACAACCAATGTCTGGAAAGCTTGGGAGTTTCGTACAGAACCCACTTTACATCTCTGGTAGGCACTCATTTGAATAAGGATGAGGGTACGGTGGCGAGAAGTCAGCGATACGCAGGCTGCCACTCGTTGTCCCTTGTGGACATCCAACAGCGTTTGCGAAACCCACTTGCTCAGTTTGTACGTCTTACCTAGGCGGTGCAGGTGAAGTCTAACTGTTTCATCGGAAACGTTGAACTGTCTTGTAAGTTCACCACACGTTAGACCACTGTCTTCTTCAATGGCCGCTTTCAGTACTCCGTCATTCAAGACCTGTGGTCGTCCAATGTATGGCTCATTATGGAGAGACATACCTCCCGTCTTGAATTTTCGAAACCAACGCCTTGCAGTACGTTCATCCACAGCACTATCCCCAAATGCTTGACATATGAGGCGACTTGTGGCAGCTGTTGATAAGCCAACTTTAGAGTCGTAAAGCAAACAGCCCCGAACGAGATCTCTAGACACTTCGATACTTCTCACAGCTGCCCGGCTTATAACTGATGGCCGGGCACGGTGCGCGTGTTTTTTATAACGTCTGATGTTCCTACTTCCGGCTGTCCGAATTTGAATACAATTGCTACAGGCTTTTCGTATATATTTCAACATCATTCAATGACTAATCAAAAAACGGCAGCACATTTTTGGTTACCTTATATAAAGAATAAGAAAATATATACAAAATGAAACAATAACAAAATCAACTGAACCAGTAAAGTTTTCTTAGAGGGGTTTATATTAAGAAAGGAGAAAAAGATAATATGACACGTAGGGGCAAATAAAGAGATAGCAAGGTCAAATTTAAAACTGAGTTAATGCAATACAGGCAATTAAATTGGTTTCTATTTAGACGGCACCATCATCATCATCATCATCATATAATAAAATATATATAATATAAAGCATAAATATATACATAGGTATAACAAAAATATAATTATAATTTTAAAAAATAAAGATAATCATAATAATCATCCAATACTATAAAAAATATAAAAAAAAGATAACAATAATAAATAAGTGAAATAGGTATATATATATATATATATATATATATATATATATATTTTGAACGAAAAAAATTATTAAAAAAATCAATTAAAATCTTCAGACATACTGGGTTGTAGATTAATATTCTTATGCTTTTATTATTATTATTTCATTTAGATTCCTAGACTAGTTTCGGCCAACATGGCCATCACCGGGAGAAAAAATGTTTCTGCTTGCTGGTAGCAGTAAACTACAGAAATGAATGTCTTGATGGAGAAAATGAACTTTTGTCTTTAGTTTTCATTTGTTTTTTTATCTTTTTAACATGAGTTTATTAACATTCCTTGTGTTGGTCAAACAGTCTCTTTTAAGTTGTCATTTGAGATAAGAGCTATGTTCCCTTTTTCCTCTGGTCAGTTCAGCAGTTTTATTGGTGTCTGGGGAAGGGAAGGTAAGTGTGTTTGTGTGTGTGTATTTGTGTTATTTAGTTTAGTGTGTGTGTTATTTAGTCGTTTAGTCTCTGGTAAGTGTGTGTGTGTGTGTGTGTGTGTGTGTGTGTGTGTGTGTGTGTGTGTGTGTTATTTAGTTTTTAGGGAGTGAGTGAGTATGATATGTGTTAGCTTGTATATTGCTATGGGTGTGTCATCATTTGGCTCATTAGGAAAGTGAGTGAGTATGATGTGTGTAAATGTGTATATTCGTTTGGGTGTGTGTATAAGTGTGAGGCCTCAACACCTCCGTAAGCATGTCGGTTTTGTATGGGTGTGAAATGTATATATATATAAAAATAATATCATGGAATATTAACGTTTTCGTTTTCTTAATCATTTCTTTAATTTATATATATATATATATATATATATATATATATATATATATATATATATATATATATATATATATATATATATATATATGGAAAATGTTAAAAATCCGTTCGAATATCATCCAAGGGGATCCTAGTAATATAAAATATTAAAACTGATCCATAAATATATTTATTATTACAGAGCAAATAATTAATAAACAATAAAATCCTAAGTTACCTCATATGGGAAGAGCCTATTTCCAATTGACTATTCCGCATAGGATGTAATTTTGTATTTCATTATTTATATATATATATATATGTGTCTGTGTGTGTGTGTGTGTGTGTGTGTGTATGTGTGTGTGTGTACGCGTGTGTGTATGCGTGTGTGTGTGATGAATTCTTATTTATTGAAGTTTTATGTCGTTAAATGTTATTTTTAGTGGATACTCAAACATGGCTAGACACAAAAAAGTCGAAAGTGATAAAATATATATTAAAAAGGGTTGTTCCTTACTTCTCGACGCAAGTCAAACTTTAAAGCTGCCTCAAAAGAATTATGTCCAAATCACATAAGACGTATTCATATCTTTCTAATATCATATGTCCATATCTGACTATATCTCTATCCGGTAATTTTGTTAGCTGTTTATCTATTTAAATGTTGTCACAAAACTTTTAGCATCACCGTGATATAAGTAAAAACAATATAAATCATAAAATAAATGCATGCAGGCAAGCATTGATATATATATATATATATATATATATATATATATATATATATATATATATATATATATATATATATATATATATATATATATCAATGATTGCCTGCATGTACATATATATATATATTTGTGTGTGTGTATGTGTGTGTGCGTGTGTGTGGGACAGAGTGTGTATATGCATGTGTGTGTAAAATTTCATATATAGTATATATGTAAAAAGACAATAGGTCTAAAAACAAAATCAAAAATTATCTTAAACGACAAGTTTCGTCCTCTTGGTGGCATCTTCAAGGCAAATTTAAGGTTTATAAATAATTGCTACGAAATAAAACCATTGCATTTCCCTTGATACTTGTTTTCCTTTTGCCTTTATTCACATATATATATATATATATATATATATATATATATATATATATATATATATATATATATATTTATATATATATATATATATATGCATATATATATATGTATATGTATATGTATATAGATATATATGTATATCTGTGTGTATGTTTCTGTGTTTGTGATCTCTTCCTATCTCCCCCCACTCTCTCTCTCTCTCTATATATATATATGATGTTTCATTCATTGGCATATTATACATATTGTTAAGACAAATATATCTGAATATATATATATATACATATATGCATATATATATATTTCTGACTATATACATATATATATAAATATCTATATACATACATATATATAAATGTATATTTTAAATATATATATATATATACATATATATACATATATACATATATATATATATATATATATATATATATATATATATATATATATACGTATGTCATCGATCTCTTATTGATAAATAAATGATGTGATAATTTCAATGAAGCCTTCTCTGTGTGTGTTTGTGTGTGTATATATATATATATATATATATATATTCCTATATATTAATAAATATCTGTATCCATAAAGAACTTCATAGCAGTTTCTCTTTATATTCAGTCTGGGTTCAGATGTATAAATCTGTCTTAATCTATTCCTCCCTATATATCATTATCTCTATTTGTCATTACTATATATATATATATATATATATATATATATATATATATATATATATATATATATATATATATATATACCTAATTGAACGCACGTGTATGGTTGTATGCGTGTATGTGCGCGCTAGTGCACGCTTCTTTCCGTTTTCTCATTCATTTTTCTGAGTCATCGCTAATATAAATTTATCACATGGAAACCTATAATCAAAACCATTAATTTCTAAAATGGCGGTTGCCTCGTTCCGGTTAATAAATACACTATTTCCTCTGACCGCCATTAAAAGGCGTCCATCATTGTTTTATTCTAACAAAGTGGTATTCATCGCTGATTTTCTTACGATTGATATATATATATATATATATATATATATATATATATATATATATATATATATATATATATATATATATATATGTATTTATAAAATATTTTTTAGAGTTTAGATATTCAAACCATATTCAATGTGTGTTAGCGTCGTCTGCTTGATGTCAATTTGGGGAAAAATACATTTCATCTTCTGCGGTGCCTCAATTAAGTCACGGTGGCGAAACGCCTGAATGAAATTGAAATTGATTTGATGAGATTCCTATATTTCAGAGATTTATACGTGACATTCTGAGTCTTCAAGCCGCCGCCGGGCATGTAGGCAATAATTTCGAAGTATATTAAATAGTCAGAAAAGATTAGAATTATATTGTCCTTACTCTTCTTTTTTTTTTTTCATTCGTATTCATAATTTCTGGGAGAACCGATCTGAAATCAATGCAATAAACCTTTTTCATCCCTTTCACTCAAATTACCGACTTATGCCCACGTAAACGCGCACACACATAAACACCCACCCACCGCCACGCGACGCACGCTTGTATATGAGGGGGTGATAAAGTCTAGAATATTTCTCTTGGTCATATACAATCAGAATTCTTATGCTGTATAAAAGTAAAATTCCTTGGACCAATTAATAGATTTTTTTTTCGTTCAATAGTGATGTCGCTCTCGTCTTTATTATCAGAGAGACGTCTTTATTTTTGACATCCGAATTTATACGCACATTCAATACAGACATATTCTCCAAAATACACTCGGACATAAAGACACGCATATACTCTTCATACCCCTACACTTACACACAAACACACACACATCTCTCTCTCTCTCTCTCTCTCTCTCTCTATATATATATATATATATATATATATATATATATATATATATATATATATGAAGTGTGTGTGTGTGTGTGATAATTCGACTGAATGATTTGCAAAAAAGTTCTAACAAATTTGTCATGTTTTGCCTATTCATTTTTTATGGAATTTTCTCGTTGGCTTATGATTTGCCGTAAAAATGAATATCATTTACGGAATGGCTGGCCAAATTTCCCAGTATGTCTTCTAGGCCTAAAACTGTCTTTTCATTATCAAGAACATTATTATTAAAGTTATATCTTTCTACTCGAGAAAGTTTCAGATTAATTCTATCCAGGATTTTTTTTTTATTTTATTATAAATATTTTTCTTCTCTGTACTGCGTTTTTCCGGGACGAGGACGAGCAAAGGTCTCCACCATTTCCTGTACCTTGTAACTCTTAATAACATTTGTCTTTGCTATCGCTACAAATTAATTTACATTTAAGAAATTTCTTTACATCGATTATTACCTGATTTCATCTGTCACTCTTACTTTCAATATTTCCTGTGAGTGATTTTCTAAATCCTCTTTTCTCATGATCTTCGCTGGAAATTTCTGAGACAGGGTACTGGAAATTTCTGAGACAGGCTACTAGAAATTTCTGAGACAGGGTACTTGAAATTTCTGAGACAGGGTACTAGAAATTTTTGAGACAGGGTACTGGAAATTTCTGAGATAGGGTACTGGAAATTTCTGAGACAGGGTACTAGAAATTTCTGAGACAGGGTACTGGAAATTTCTGAGACAGGGTACTAGAAATTTCTGAGACAGGGTACTTGAAATTTCTGAGACAGGGTACTGGAAATTTCTGAGACAGGGTACTGGAAATTTCTGAGACAGGGTACTGGAAATTTCTGAGACAGGGTACTAGAAATTTCTGAGACAGAGTACTTGAAATTTCTGAGACAGGGTACTAGAAATTTTTGAGACAGGGTACTGGAAATTTCTGAGATAGGGTACTGGAAATTTCTGAGACAGGGTACTAGAAATTCCTGAGACAGGGTACTGGAAATTTCTGAGACAGGGTACTAGAAATTTCTGAGACAGAGTACTTGAAATTTCTGAGACAGGGTACTAGAAATTTTTGAGACAGGGTACTAGAAATTTCTGAGACAGGGTACTGGAAATTTCTGAGACAGGGTACTAGAAATTTCTGAGACAGGGTACTGGAAATTTCTGAGACAGGGTACTAGAAATTTCTGAGACAGAGTACTTGAAATTTCTGAGACAGGGTACTAGAAATTTTTGAGACAGGGTACTGGAAATTTCTGAGATAGGGTACTGGAAATTTCTGAGACAGGGTACTAGAAATTTCTGAGACAGGGTACTGGAAATTTCTGAGACAGGGTACTAGAAATTTCTGAGACAGAGTACTTGAAATTTCTGAGACAGGGTACTAGAAATTTTTGAGACAGGGTACTGGAAATTTCTGAGATAGGGTACTGGAAATTTCTGAGACAGGGTACTGGAAATTTCTGAGACAGGGTACTGGAGAGTTCTGAGACAGGGTACTGGTAATTTCTGAGACAGGGTACTGGAAATTTCTGAGACAGGGTAATCTTTTTCTTTACATTTTCTGTAAAACCTCGGCATTGATCATTTCAGTTTAACCCATTGTATGATATGTTTATCGTGTTTGCTATTTTCTGCTACACATACTGTACATAAACAGTATTATTTAATTTCCCCTTTGTTAGGTCAGATACTTTTTAGATTGGTCACCGATTTGACCACTTCCGTTCATCCCTCACCCCGAAGCATTCTACGCTATAAGGCATTATACCATGTTTGATGTTCGGTAGTTTAATCTTCATAATCTCACCACTAGATTAAACCATCATAGGTTTGTAGCATTTGATAACTTTCTCTCTCATTCGTCTATATTATTTCCATGTTATTATCTGAACATTTCTGTAAACTAGCCGTAATTTATAAGTTTTATCTCTCCATGTAGAATGCTTTCAACACATGTCCACTGTCCACAGACTTCTCTTTTTATGTGACATGTCCTTTCAGGGCGTAGGCGATCATGGTTCTCCACCTCCTTCTATCCCTTGCAGCTCTCAACAAGTTCCTTCCCTCTGCTTCCTCTCCCAGACCATGTTCTGCCATCCACTTGCTTAAGCTCGCTAGTTATGTCACGCTTTGTTATCCCTTATGTCTCATTCCCTGTATTCGATCTGTGACTATCAGATTCTCCAGGCCCTACTTCCTTATTATGTGTCCCAGAAACTTCAGCTGCCTCTTCCAGATATTAATTATAATCATCCACCTCTCTAAGATCTCATCGTTGCACACACACTCGGCACATGATATCCTTAGCATCCTTCTGTAGAAACACATTTCTGTTGCCTCGAGTCTCTTCCTCATCTTTGAGGAAGTTGTCCAACAATCGCTGCCTTAAAGAAGGACAGATGTCACGTAACAGTTCAGTAGTCTTTTCTTTGCTACCAAAGATATCCTCCTGTCTAGCAGTACTTTGCCCAACTTTTGGAATGTGTCCTTGGCCGTCCCAATACACCTACAGATCGTAATGTCACACTTACCGTCCTCTATCAAGACTCTTCCCGGGTATTTAAACTTCTACGTCTGCTTGATTCTAGTGTTCCCGACCTTCAGATCGCATTTCGAGCTCATCCTCTTACTGACGACCATGCACTCCTTTTTCGTGTAGGCTATGCCTAGTCTCTTCTCACTCTCCATCGCTAACCTCTGTAGAGATTTTGTAATTTTATTTCCGTGTCTGCTACTGTTTCATAATGTAACCTTTTCTAAATATCCTTTTTCTTGAAATCACCACAACATTGAAATGAATTCCTCTAGCAAATTATATGCATATTCATATAAACAATGTATTCGTTACATTTAGCCGAATCGCATTAGTTTTATGTTGTGGTTGAATAGCTTATTTTTTTCTTATAGATATCGGTGGTCACCGGACTTTTGTGGGGGATTGGTTTACATCATAGCAGCAGAAATTTGCTTCGTATTCACGGAGATAAAAGCATACTTAACATGAAATAAAACGTGCGGAAATAACAGGAAATCATAGTAAATTGTATGTTACTTTCATACAATTTATTTAGATTTTTGTGTATATTGGTGTGTGTAATATTTTAGATTGCAATTGTTTTGTGGTACATGTAATAAGTGGGATAAATTTTCGCCATAGTATTACAAGCCGGATCAGAGAGAGTAGTTGGACAAGTGTTGCCTGTACGAAGGTTCGTGTTGAAGAGATTGAAATTAACGTCTTTTGGCGAGATATCATTATTTTCGTAAGGAACAGTTTTTGTTGCAAACTGGAAGCATTTTTTATTATTTTAATTTTTTCTTTAATTTAATTAATAAATGTTTTTAAGTTATTTTTTTATTTCATTTTCTTTATAATTTTCATTATTATTATTATTATTATTATTATTATTATTATTATTATTATTATTATTTTATAGTATAACTTTATTTATTTTTAATAATAATATTCCTACAATGTTCAAACCTTTGTTATTTCTAGTTATCCTTGTTTATTTGTATTTTCAAACTAACTAGTCTTATTTATATGTATTTAATATTTTTTTCTAGTCTTACCGTTTCTGCTCTTAATAGACATGCCGCTATACGAGACGTTGTCTTCTTCAGAATTTTAATTGCCTTTCGGCGTTCAACCAGTTATCTTCGAACGCGTACGACACGGACCTGTACTCTCTTAGGCAGAAGAAATATATTTTCACATTTTCATGGAATATCATATTCAGTCTGCTAATTAGCTATTTTTTTTATGCCAAATAACCCTGAAACTGAATACATATTTTTACAGGCTCGCCCAAGTGTTACATACTGGTCTGAATTTGTTTTAAATAGGTATTTATATATATATCAGAATTTACAAATAGGAATGATCAGTGAGCTTATCTTCATACCCTGCCTGGTGGCAAACACTGCTGGTGGCGCCAGGGGTGGCGGTCCCGACATAGCCACCGAAACCGTGATATCACCCCTGGTTGGCGGCTGATGAAGACAGGGTATCGCACGTGTTAATACACGTTGTATGTTTTAAAAAAAATTGATTATAAAGTAGGCATGGGGAATTAATATTTGTCAAAGAAGAAAAATTGTAGAACTCTTTCTCCTAAAACCAATGATCAATAATTAAATTCCACGGGCATATTGCGTCCGTTGTGAAAGATTCTCCAAGTCTTGTGTGTCAGAGTTCAGTAAATGACCTTCCCCGAAATAGCAGACAACGTTCAATCTCTGCCATTGAGTGAAAAACGAAAGAGATGTTAGAACAGACACTCGAATTGTGTATCGACAGGTTTGTACAATCTGTTTCCGTGCAGCAAGGTATGTTTTTAATCATTTCACCCCTAGCAATTTGGTAATGCCACTAATACGCAGGGGCTTATAGAGAGTGAAATGTGAATAAAAAGAATGAGTATAGGGGGGGGGGCATTGAGGAAAGGACAAATATCGGGATTCAAAGAAGATAGAATATGGTGATTGACGTTGCATTTAAATTTTTCAAGATTATAGTTATCGGAGAAGCAAGTAAACGTTAGGGAGTCCGACGGGTGGGAAGTGCGAGAAATAAAACAGTTGGAGTAGATGTAGCGTGTTGTATTTGTTATGGTGAAATACACCTAGTCTATAGATAATAGACTCTCCCATCTATTATATGTAGGAGTCAGTAGGAGTCGAAGACGAGAAAATGTAGTCAGCGACCACAACTCGATTACTCTGCGTAATACTGATTATTACAAGTTCCTAACGGTTTTGTACGTTGAACCTATTTAGGACGATTTTAGTCCAAATACAGTTTCCACTGAGGAAATAACTCCACAACAGTATTTTAGTTATTCATACAGTAAATGGGTCTGACCTCGATGCAAATATAGTACAACGCTTAAATTAATATTGTCGGGGTACCAAGAAAAAAAAAAGCTATTCAGACTAGTTGCCATGAAAATATTTGTAGAAAAAACAAATGAAATCCATGTCATGTCGGTGAGAAATTGACTGAAGCCGAGATGCCAAGTCAGGATCGATTATATTGCAGATCCTTATTTGGATTTGGTCAAGAAGCTCGAGATAAACAGCCGAATCACAAGACCAGTGGGTGAAGAGGTAAACGAAGGCTGTTACATGGAGTGAAAGTGAGAGCAAAGAATGAGTATAGGGGATATTTAGGAAAGGAAAAAGATGAAAGGGATTCAACAAGAAAGAAGATAGCGATTGACATTGCATTTAAAATTTTGAAGATTGTAGTTTTCATGGAAGCAAGGGAGTTCCACGTGTGGGAAGTGTGAGAAGAGAAACAGTTGGAGTAGAAGTGGGGGTTTGTATTTAGCTATTTCAACAAAGAGTCCGGGAATAGATACCAGTCTATTAGCATGATTAAATTCCGGTAGCCTGGGCACCAAGAAAAAAGTTTTTCAGAGCAGTTGCCAGACAATGTCTTTATGGTACTGCCTGCCTTAAATGCGTTATCCTCCGGCACATATATATATATATATATATATATATATATATATATATATATATATATATATATATATACATGTATGTATGTATGTATGTATGTATGAAGTGGAATTGTCTGAGTATATGAGTATGATTTTTCTGAAATGGATTAATTCAAGTTAGTATATTAATAATCATTTTCTGTCACCATTTTCTGAAAAAAAATCATGTCTTTATTACATCGTGAGAAATAATATGACATGTTAAGAAAAGTAACCATTTCCTAAAAAATTCGTAAAAATTACGAGAAAATTAAATTTTGGCTTTATTCAGATTTCTTGAATACGCAGTTCAGATTTCTCGAATACGTAATAGACATTGTTTAAATTAAAAATGATATTGGGCGTCTTTTTCAAATATGAGCATCCACTGTTTTATTTGACGTGGATATAGACAAAAACACATATTTCGAAGAGTTCGTAGTTGATTAAATCTACCCCACACAGAGGAATTTGCAGGGCTACCACATTAATTGCTTCTGTAACAAATGTGTTATTTTATTTTAATAGTTTTTGTGTGATGTTCATAAATTACTTTTTAGATGTTCTTTTTATATACTTTGCCGGTTTGTCTGTCTTGAGGTCTTATCAGCTTGATACACATTGATGCAGCGTCAATCGTAGTCGGTAACTAGATGGTTGACCTCTTGCCAGGTGCGGTAAGATTAGGTGAGCGTGTGTGCTGTAATGGATAATAGCTAAAGATGAGAAATCCGTAAATACGAGTTCGAATCACGGTCGAATTCCTTACGTTCACTTAGGCAAATTCCTTTGCGCTCCTCTGAATGGAAAAGAGACATGGTCGTCCAAACGTGTCCCATCAACTCTCTACTAACAAGTATAGGGCTACTCCGTTTGGGTAATGAACCAATCCTCCACCATGAATACGGTTAACGCATACGTCTAACAAGGGACATTTATAGGCTGCGAAGAAGAGATCCGTTTGCCTATCGTATTTACAATTTTAACTTTTACAAAGAATGTAGCATTTTTCGAACCATTAAATTAGTGATTGGCAATGAGAATTACAGTATATTTGTGATTCTCTAGTTCATCCTCCGTTTCTTCCCGTTTAAATCTCGTGAGACAACGATACGTTTGAAAACAGTGTTTGGTATCAGTTTAATGACTTAGTGATTCTTCAACGCTGTCTGTCAGCAATTTGGCTGCGTTCCAATTCCAATCTTGTATAAAAATTTGACACATATTGTCCTTTGAAACCTCAGGTTAATTGAAATATAATCCGTTTCCTTATAAGGACTATTTCGGCATTAATTTACGAGTAGCCGCTGCTAAATCCATTTGTAATATATAAAACATTTTTATTCCAATGACGTTTAAGTGAAGCAGTTTTCTCACGTCAACTAACTGTTATAGCTCTTTCCATTACTGACTAGGGCTTACATCCTATTTTTTTTTTAAAGTAGTGTGGAATTTTGTGATTTACATGTTGGACTGTTCTTTTTCCCAACAACCATGCATTCTTTCGTTTTGTATTTGATATTTTTTTTTTCTCTTTCTTCTCACTAGATTCTTTTGGAGTTCTTTTAGTTACTTTTATGTGTCTGCTATAAATATTATATCATGTGTATATCTTCTGTTCTTAAGACTGTGACCGTCAAAAATGAATCCTTGTAGTTCACGGTAATTGCTCCGAGGAGCTGCTTTCGCTGGTTCCTAGGCCTCATGAATTTAAGCGTCCTACGAGGCTGGCATCCCGTTCCCACCCCTTCACCGTTGAAACTGTTATATGTATACGTCTCTTCTACTCCAATAGCTTCATGTCTCGCACATCTCCCCTGTGGAACTCCCTTCCTTATTCCTGTTTCCCTGACAAATACAATCTCCAACTATTTAAGTGTAACGTCAATCGACATCTCCAGTTGCCTTGATCTATCCACTTCCCTTCTCCACATCCTTTCCCCCTTTCATTCCTATCTGCTCTCGCTCCAAATCTTCTGTAACCCCATTGTCTTGATCGATCCACTATCTTTCTCCACATCCTCTCCTTTACCACTCCTATCTGCTCTTCCTCCAAACCTTCTGAAACCCCTTACGTGCTAGTGGCCTCCAGCCTTGCTTTGTGATAAGCTTAAAAAAACAAAAAAACATAATTCTCTCAAAATCGCTACACTATATACCTTGAATAAGTCCGGTAAGAAGACACATCCTTGTCATATTCTCCTTTCTATTATTTTATATTTTCTGTCCGTATGCCCGGTTGACTCTCAGTATAACTTCTGAATTATTCTAAGAACTTTACCAAATATGTTAAGGTTACCTCGCAGAAAAATCAATGTTTTTTTAAGTACCGTATTTAATACAATTGAAAAACCAGGAAACCATGCTAAATAATGCAGAAGACATATAGATTATATTGTAATTATATATTCGATCCATAGTTGGTTCACTTTTGAATATTGCGCGTCAATATGCACAGAAATGTTTTGTTTTGTTTTTTGTTTTGTTTTTTTTTATAGTTTTTAAAGCTGTCCATAAGCTTTGCCGGTTGCGGTAAACTATTTTATATTTCTATGCTTTTAAAATTAAAATATCTTACACAGTTATATCACAAATGGAAAAAGATCTAAATAATTTAAATAGCCTATAAATTGCATAGATCGTTCGTTTCAAAATCTCTCTTGGTGCAAGGATACAGTCTTCAAAATATTTGTTACGTGTTAAATATTTTTATTATGTAATGTCGTTTTAGTACAAATATTTAAAATTACTGTATTATCTTTTAAGTTAGAACATTTATCGTTAGGCAATAAATGGACAAATATTGAATAAAGAAGTTTGTAAATACATTATTTGTCCTTTTATAAATTTCCAATTTCAGCAAAGGCAAATCAAGAAAAAATGTGTAATTAGTATAATTAGTCAAATTATTAGTAAATGGTACAGCCGAGACTATATTTACGATGCATTATTTTGTTCAAACAAGCCATGATTACAATTAAACGAAAAATAATCGGGAAAAAAAGAACACGAGCTTATAAAAATGTTGTCACTTTGTTAGGGCCAGAAATAAAGAACCAACAGAGCAATTGATTAAACAAATATATTAACAGAAGTATTAATACAAACTTATACAAACGAGGTTGTTACAGCAAGAATGTTCGGTTCGACGATCAGAACTGATTGCTGGAAACTACAGCCCTACAAAAGGCAGGACCTGCTCCGATTTATAACTGGGAGTGTCCATGCATGCGTGGGTAAATTACCATAACACTTTATTAGGGCCAAAGATAAGAAAATAAATTAAAGATCAAGCAATTATTGCAATTGAGCAAAACAGTACAGTTACAATTAAAATTCATTCAAAAATTTTCATTTATATGATCTGTAAAACCTGCGTCGTGTAAATGTTTTATTAGAATGATTAGGATATCAACATTCAGATTATATTTATACCGATGCAACCGGAATTTATCGCAAAAAATATTAATGAAAAAAAAATATTTTACAGATATTTAATTTGAATTTATTGCATACAATTTTAGTGAAACAAAGTACTCATATTAAACTTGATGAATTTAATATAATGAATATTATCAATGATAACGCTTTTAATCTGCATAATAGCCTTTTTAAATAAAATATGAAAGTCACCCTAAAGTCTAAGCTAATAGTGGTGGCCAAGTAACTAATTTCGGTCGGCTATCGTGAATTTTAAACCTACATATGTCATATATGATGCAGGGGAATTATAAAACATATTTTATTAAAAAACGGTCACTTTCTATGCCGTCAAATATGGTAAATCTCGGTATACATGGATAAATTTGTTACGACCTTGAAAATAGATTTCAAGTTTACAAGCTTTTCATAAGCTTTGACGCTTTAATGCAATATTTTTCGTTAAGAATGAAAATATTTAAGACCATTAAATCACAGCTAGACAATGTGCTAAATCATTTAGATAACGTGTACATTATATTACTTATTACATATTCCATAAATTATTGTTTGTGTTTAAGTCTCGCGAGGCATTACGATACTTTTGATAACGTTTTCTGTTCTTGGCTTGCTGACTCAGTTATTCTTCTTAGTTGTCTGTCAGCAATTTGGCTGTGTTCCAAGCTCAGACATAAAAAACATTTATCACAGATCGTGTTTGGAAACGTGATGTAGCAATATGCTAAAATTGAGTAAATATAATGAAATTACTTAATTTATAATCAATAGCTTGTTTTTTTTTTAAATATATTTGTAATCTTTTGCGTTGCTTTATTAAGTTTTGGTTATTGATTTTGTTCACCTTTAACTAAAATATTAGGGCGTCTGTGTGTTAAAATAAGAGTTCGCCTTCTTAGAACAGTGACAACGTAAGACACAAACAGGCTTTGAATGAAAGTACACAAAAGCACTGAAGATAGCGATTGGCTGCGGTTCAATTTCAAGCTAATGACAACATTGTATATTTATTGTATTTGGAGATGTGCTAGAAGTAGCAATATAAAAGCAAACAACAGGGGGATTGTATGAAATTTACTTTATAATTGATTTAGAATTTTGAAAAATATATGGTCATTAATTTTAAATATTTTTTTATTCTTTTCCTTTGGACGTTCATTTTCTTAACCAAACTAAAAATCTTGCATCTTTGATCGGCGGAGCATTAGTTTAAATATGTTGAATATCCGGTTTCATTCTTTCTATTGGAACTAGACAATGTGTTTGATCTTCTCCGGGACATGATTTTCCAAAATTGATGCGCTTTCTAAAGAACAAGCCTGGGGATTTGCATCATTATTTGTCTCCCAGTTCTCATATGATATTCAAATATAAATCTGTTGCGGTCGCACTGCGATATTCAAACACCTCGTTAGTGTGTTGCAAGATCTGTGAGCAGATTTTTAATTAAACTATATTTGAAAAACCAGTATTTTACATTGTGCATTTTTTTTTCATCATTAGTCTATTTTATTCTGACTTTATTTTGTAAATCTTTTCACTCGAAAGAATGCAATGAAGCCACTAAGACACAGGGGGTTAACTGAAGAATATCATTAGATGAAAACATTATTACTAACGAGAACAATAAAATATAGAGACTTAAGACAGAAGATAACGATTGACATTTTATTTAAATTATGAAAGATTAAAATTGACTAGAAAACCAGAAGCCTCGGAGATTTACACAAGCGAGTTGTGCTAAAAAAGAAAGTGTTAGCATAGAACTTACGGTTAGATATAGCAATTACCAGTGTAATATGATGAGAACTTGTCTCAATTTATAAAGGCTAGGTACCACAGAGGAAAGCTCAACAGAGAATATTATCTAGAACATATACATGGAAAAGGCAAAGAGAAGCTACGTTACGATAATCAGAAATCGATTGAGAGCGGGATGCCAGGTCAGCACCAATAATATTGTAGATTATTCTTTTTATTATAACAAGAATATCTAAATACATGACAGAAGAACAGATATGACAGCGTCGAATGACATGTGTATATTTTATTCTAGCGAGAAATTGTGTATAGCACAGTGAACGAACACGCCTAGCAGCAAACCTACAACTTGATACAATATAATGTTTCCACTCCATGTTAACAGAAAACGTTAGTCCAAGAAGCTGCAATGAGTCCCTCTCTTGGAGTTTAGCATCAGCCATGAAGACTGAAGTGAAAATGTTTCGCTCCGAAAGAGAAAAGTTTCGTTTTGGAGACGCTTATTTAAAATTAACACGATACAAGTGTCTTTATCAGCCGAATAATTTTTTGTCTGCCTCGTTAGTATGTATAAATTCCTCTTTCGTGTTATCACGTCCTGCTAGGGCAACATAATATTAGGTGATTTGGGGCTGATTTGGTGTTATTGCAATTGTAGTGGGTCTTAAAATGAATACAGTACAAGAGGCATTAGTACTCAGGAATAATTCTGAGTAGTAACTTTTTTAAAAAAACAGTAACTCGAAATTACAAATCTTGAAATCTCAAATTTAGTAGAGATGGGCTCATATTTGCCAACTCTAGCCATGATAACTATTATCAGACGGAATCTATTTTAGTTCCCCAACTACTCAATGTGGGTTAAAATTTCTTCAAATTTGATAAATTATATGTAATCTAATTCATAGTATTGAATTATGATGATTCCAATGAGATTCGTTATGTAAATATACAAGTGATTATTATTGTGAGTGAAAAACACACAACGCTCATGCGCGAAATTAACATATAAAATGGGGAGAAGTTACCGCCCGCACCATGTAGTAACCTTCCAAGCGTACTTTAGATGTGGCACAAGGCCAATAGTATGGGGCACCAAGTGAGTATCGAATTCACTATTCAGTCGTAACACTTCTAGCTAGACAAGCTTACATTGCCTCGGGGTGCCCTCGCACCATATGTGATTATTATTGTGGATTATGAAATAATGTTCTTTTTTTTCTTCAAATCATAACAGAAATCGATCAGTATATTCCTTTTTTTAATTGTGTGCTTTGTTAATTGTCTAATTTTCCTACTAACGATTAATATCGTGTTCCATGCCACCAACACACGCTTTTGTTTATGTAATCAGTATACTAAAAGCAAAGGAATTACGTTCAGCACGTCTTCTTGAATCCTCTTCTTTTATAGTTCTCGCTTCATAATAATGTTTCTTTTTGTTTTACTCATTCCGTCACCATCAGTAAGCCCTGTGCCTTAGTGGCTTTACTCTGATTGTTGGGGTGGAATTATTAAGAAAGCTTATATATGTGATAAGGAATAGCATCTATTTGTTTCTTGCGAGAATGCTCAGTATTTATTAGCATGCCGCCAATAACCGCCTTTGACTATGTATGTCAGGTTGGTAAAAGACGGATCATTGTATTCAGCAGGTATTTTGTATATGCTATATAAGTTTAGGTTATATGTGTTATGTTTTTTAAGGCATATTCAGTATCAATTTTGAATTATTATAATGTTTGATGACCGTCAGATTTAGTTATGACTATCCCATTACAAGACGTTTTTTGTTAAGGTAGATTTTCTGTTTGAAAGTCTTTTAAGAAGGGTACTTAGGCGGCATATTGAAGTAATGGATAGCGGCTCGCATTGAGGAATCGGAGAACCGAGTTCGAATTCCAGTTAAATCCATTACATTCATTTACGGGCTAATACCCTTGGGTATGTATGAGTCTTCTTCTTTTACCGCCAGGACAGATGGGATTCTATAGCCTTGGATGGCAACTGGGCTACCGCAGAAAGTCATCGAAAGATACATGATCGCCTACTCGTGAATCACGCATGACACATAACTGACTGACTGATTTAGGTTAATGCGTTTGTTTGTAAAATTGGTTTCGTAAGACCATTACCAGTTGGCTACGATTCCTGGGCATGACTATAAACTGCATCCGGCACGGAACCACTTAATTACTGTTGTTCCCAGGTTCACCCTGACGTCGTGTCCCAGCTATGGCCAAATAGTGAACCACCAGACATAATCAAAATAATATGAAACTATACAACTATACATTTTGATAGCAAAAATACCAACAATGCATCACTTAACATGAAATATGTTTCCTGCCACTAATTCATATAATATCCTACTGTTTCTCAAAAAAAAATCAAACTGTATTTCAAAATATAACTAAAAAAAAACTTCAAAATATAACTAAAAAAAGGTTCAACATAAAATACGCATGCCACCGCCTCAAGCAATTATGGCCACTCCAAAATTTATATGGACAAAAGATGAATATCATCTACCATGTATTCAATTGTGAAAGCAGAATAATGTATATCATATTCTTTTTATTACCTCAACGCTCCCAACAAAATGAAATTTGTCCATTAAATGAACTTAAATGATGTTCATATGCCATTAAACAAACATATCAAATCAATCGGTTGTCCGATATTATGGTTGACAATTGATAACTTGTATTTGATAATTATAACGATATTTTTGTCTTTGTAGTAAAGTTTCTTCTTCGCCCTCTTTGAATAAGAGCAAAGGTATTTCACAGTCTTTCCCATGTATTGAACTCGAGAAAAGTAGACATGAACAGCCGTCGATTTAACCAGCTTCAATATCAGCAACACGTCTTGAATAACTGTAACTTCTAAAGGTTATAGTCCGTAGAGTTATGTTCCCTCAGCAACTGTTCAATTGATTGATAATAACGAACATTCAAAAACACGGTCTATGCTAACCATTTGATGTATCTTGGGTTAAAATTTGGTGTTGCAGTCTACGTAATGTGTCACTTTTATCGCCACGTTTTTTTTTTTTATCTTTTTATATCTTGTGTGTACGGGTGTTCACACAGTGTTCTACCATTTGGTTTAGTCCCCAGGCTGATCAAATGGTGGTCGATCTGTTTCAAGTAGAAGAAAAAAAATTTCTCAGTGAATTAATATATTTTATATCACGAATATCATTTACTCTACATAGATCGGTTCATAGAAAGTAGTTGGTTAGGTTGCAAGTAGCAAAATTTGCAGTCCTGTCGTATCGGAATTTGAAACGAGCCACTCACAATTCGGGATTCTTCATCTTTTATGTGCCTTGTCCCTTCAGGACATTAGCGATCATGCCTCGCCACATCTTCCTGTTCATTCTAGGTCTTAATCTTCCAAATCCTATTCTACCATCCATTTACTCAAGATCATCAATTATATTAGGCACTGCTTTATTTTGTCCCTCTTTCTCTCAATCTGGCCTGTGAGTATCAGATTTTCCAAACCTTCTATCCTCTATGCGTACCCCAGAAATTTGAAATAACTCTTCCTTTTTTGTTTCCATTTTCTACAAAACTTCCTTGTTGCACATATGTTCGGTCCATGGTTTCCTAATTGTTGCTCCAAGTGCCTTTTTTCATATTTTCAGAGATGGATATGCAATATTGTTAACCCTGTTCTGGCATCTCATTTATAGTCGCTCTCTCACAGACGTGCCGTCGCTTCCCTCTGTCTTTTCTACAAATACTTTCACTGTAACTGCTCCGACGAGCTATTTTCGCTAATTCCCAAACTGCATGAATTTAAACGTGCCACTAGGTCGGCATTTTCTATGAAAATTTCTCGGACATTCAGGCCGGTAAATGTGTCTTAATACTGTTTATTATAGAACAAAGCATTTACTTAAATACTTGTATCTATAAAAAGAACGTTAAATATATAATAAATGTCTTTATACAATGACTTGTTAACACTTATCAGGTAGCTCTTCGATATGATTTTAGTTAAATAACACTGGCTTTTGATGCGAAAAAATTTAACGAATGCTTGAATCTGATTTCCATTAGAGAAAGTCTTCGCCATCAAATCGTTTTGCAAATATTGACAAAGGTAATAATAACTTTGTACAATTTCAGGTGAATATTTACGCGCTGAGTGGATCAAACAAACCAAATTTAAATTATTTTCATGTTATCCTTGCTGTATAGAGATTTGCATTTTCATCGATGAGATAAACATTTTTCCCTATTGAAAAGCAAAGTACGTTTTTCGAATAAACGTTTAGGGACAAAGTATAGCTGTTGGACCTATGATTTGTCATAGAGTGTTTCACTGAATTTTAGGAAATAAATAAACACAAATAAAAATAGGTGTAAGACAAGGATGTGCCTTCTCGCCAGACTTCTGAGAGAATTACCAGGATTCTTTACGGGCGACCATATTTTTAACAAAATAAGATATGCAGATAGCACTTTGTTGATAGAATGACAACACGATCTGATACAGAAGGCAGTGAAAGAATGCGAGAAGAAAAGATTAAAGATTAATTGAAAGAAGAAAGCATTCAAGATTGTTAGCAAAAAGAAGATCCCAACATAAAAATTACTGCTTTTTTGTTTTTTTAAGGCATATCACGCTCAATGGGTCATTTACTGCCGACAATTTTTTTTATTGCTGATAATACTTTTTTTTCCCAAAAATGTATTGCTGGTAATTTAAAAAAAAAAATATATTGCTGGTAATATTTTTTTCCAAAAATATATTGTGCGTAATATTTTTTTATTTTTTCAAAAATGTACTGCTGTTAATAATTTTTTTCAAAAATTATAATTGATATTAAAACCTATTTTTAAACTTTCATAGTGTTTTGACCCCTTTTGGGGGGGTTAACTTTTTGTCTATAGCTGTGACTGTGACAGGTGCTACTGTCCCGGGTCAGCGCGGACATGCGAACACCAGCAAATAAGCGGTGGTTGCTTTCTCCTTAAAACCTCGTGATCAGAAGCATTGCTGTCAAATGTAGTTTATCGCCTTACCCAGGACGGATCACTAATTGGAGATATCGAAATATAACAGTTGCAACGATTTAAATGTCTGGGAAGAGTTATAACAGAGGACGTAAAGTGCTGACAGAAACCTGTAGACGCATTGGAAAATTGATGCGATTCCTTCCAGAAGTTAAGCAAATTATTAAGTATCAGAAAAAATATCCCTTGAAACAAAGAAAAGTGTACTGAACTGTTACGTAATAGCGGTTCTTCTATATTGCGATGTATGCTGGACAATCTCCTCGCAGATGAAGAAGAGAAATATGGTTCTATAGAAGGATGCTGAGTATATCATGGGCCGAACATGTGAGCCAAGACGATATTTCAGAGATAATGAGAACAAAAAGCAGGTACTTAACAGCAGGAAGAGACACGCAGGAAATATTGAAGGTTAAAAAGTCAGAAGAAATAAATGAATAACCGACCCAGTGTGCTTCAGCCAATGGATAGCGGGGCAGGTTTTGGGATAGATGGGAAAATGACAAAAGTTATTAAAAACTAAAAAGGACGGGGAATTGTGGGAAAGGACACAGCACAGAGAAGACGAGATGAAAGGAACATTGGTCTGACGATTCCATCACACGCTCAACATTATATTTTTTCAGGGGACGAAATAGAGGGTTCAGATCGAAATTCCAACCGGGAGTACAACGACCGAAACGTCTTGAATATAACAACAACAAAGATGAGGACAACAGTCCGAACAAATGTAAATAATTAACTTTCTCCTTTTTATCTCAACTTGTATGGTCAGTTATTGTAAATTATCCACAGCAGATTTTCTAATCTGCCATGATATACTTAAATAAAGTTTCGATAGGATTATGCATTCGACCTTACAGTTAATTCACTAAGCGAATACTACTGTTTAAAGATGATAATCTGGAAGAAGATCTGGCGTGCTTTTTTTCATTTTTCCTTGGTGCTCCCCGTCCCCTGGATATGACGATAAACTACTTCCAACAGTAAAGCCTCTGTTCAGGTGGTTTTGAGGGGCGTGGAACAAGCTCTCAATCGCTGGTGTACCCTAGTCCGCCCTGACCCGGAGTGTTAGCATCTATTAGGGTCCCACCTATGGGCAAATACTTAACCCCGAAACTGGGGTAAAAACACTATGAAAATGTAAAAACATGTTATAATACCAGAAATACTGAAAATACTGAAAATTATTTCCAGCAATAAATTGTTGAAGAAGAAAAAAAATTACCAGTTATCAATAGTTTTTGCTAAAAAAAAAATATTACAGCAACACATTTAAAAAAAAAATCTTACGAGAAATAGATTTTTGACAAAAGAAAAAATATTACCAGCAATGAAAATTTTGTCGGCATTAAATAACCCATTGGGGTTGATATAACGTAAAACAAAAAACAAAAAAAAAACAAACATTGGTGCCCGACCACATGGATTGAAACGGAAATATTAGACCAAGGAAGGAAAAATATGATTGAAAGAGATTGAAAATGATAGAGAATGAAGGAAGGAAAAACGGAAAAAGTAAAGATTAAAATAGCGTGGGAAAGAAAGAAAGAAAGAAAGAAAGAAAGAAAGAAAGAAAGAAAGAAGGGAAGAAAGAAAGAAAGAATAATAGAGAAATAACGAAAGAAAGAGATCCCATCATTTTACCGTTGAATTAGTTAAATGCAACTGCCATTTCTACTCCAACAGTTTTATTTTCTGGCACTTCCAGACAGTGAAACTCACTTCCGCTTACTGGCTTACCTGATAACTACAATCATCAAAAATTTAAATGCAACGTTAACTGCCATCTTCAGTGTTCTTGAAACCTGTTCATCTTTTCCACTTTCCTCAAACCTCTCTATTCTCAATCTTCTCTTTCATTTTCACTTTCTGTAACCCACTACGTAGTAGTGATATTAAGGCCTTACCTTTGGTGAATTGATTTAACAAAGCCTGCCGTTTTGAGGCATCTAGTAAGGATTGAAATTTTTCATCTAGTTAACATCAATATATTGAAAATAAAGATGATAATAATAATAATTGACATTAATCAGCACAAAACTCATTGAAATCATTAAGTTGATTCAAAAAGAAATTCGGTATTATATTAAATCTATCGGGTAAATATAAAATGATTTAGATATGATTCACTAGTATGGAAACTGGGCGACAGCAAATCTGAAATTTGTTTCATATATTTTATTTCGTTTATTTGAATTATATCTTACTTGTGATTTTTCGCTGGCTTCTTTCAAAAGAGAAACATTAATTCCTCTTGTTGCTTTAATTTGTCCGATAAGTATCCTGCCATAATTACAATCGATCAAATATCTTTAATTTCTTTATTTTTTTTAACACCAGTTATGATTTGTCTTTGGAAATTCATTGATTTATTTCGTCAGAAAAGATCAATACGACTTTTTATTCTTTTTTTCCTTCACTTCTTCAAGATTTGTGATCAGATTAAACTTTGGCCAACTCGTCATTGTTTCTTCTGTCTTCTCCACATTTATTATAATAGTTCATTCTCTCGATATTTTTCCAGTTCTTTCTTTCTTTCTTTCTTTCTTTCTTTCTTTCTTTCTTTCTTTCTTTCTTTCTTTCTTTCTTTCTTTCTTTACTCCGCTATTATTGTTTGCTTCTTTCTTTCTTTCTTTCTTTCTTTCTTTCTTTCTTTCTTTCTTTCTTTCTTTCTTTCTTTCTTTCTTTCTCATATGATTCCACTATTTTCTTTTTGGCCATTTTTCTTTCTTTTAGCGTTCATGTTTTCTTCCTTTAATTTTCTTTTTCTTTCTTTCTTTCTTTCTTTCTTTCTTTCTTTCTTTCTTTCTTTCTTTCTTTCTTTCTTTCTTTCTTTCTTTCCACCTCTACATTCTTTCATTCTTACTTTTTTCTAGATCTTTTTCATCTACCCTCGCTTCTTTCTTTCTTTCTTTCTTTCTTTCTTTCTTTCTTTCTTTCTTTCTTTCTTTCTTTCTTTCTTTACACCGCTATTTTAATTTTTACTTTTTCCTTCCTTCTTTTTTCTCTACCGTTTTCTTTTCATTTCTTTCTATCATTTTTCTTCTTTCTTTTTTCTTTCTTCATTTCCTTCTTTTTTCTTATTACATCAATATTTCTTTCTATCATTACTTGCGCTTTTTTCTTTCCTATTTTTTGCTTGTTTGTTTGTTTGTTTGTCTGTTTCTTTCTTTCTTTCTTTCTTTCTTTCTTTCTTTCTTTCTTTCTTTCCTCCGCTATTATTGTTTGTTTGTTTCTCTATTTTTTCTATCTCTCTTTCTCATAGGATTTCACTATTTTTTGTTCATTTTTCTTTCTTTTAGCGTTCATTCTTTCTTCCTTTTTCTGTCTTTCTTTCGTTCTTTCTTTCTTTCCTTCCACCGGTATTTTCATTTTCACTTTGCCCTTCATTTTTTCTCTACCATAATCTTTCACTTTCTTTCTATCATTTTTTTTCTTTCTTTGGTCTATTTCCATTTGCATCATCTTTCATTTTTTTAATCTCTACACTATGCACATGATTGAAAATAGCGCACTCAAATCAAACTCCATTGAATGGTTTCGAAATGAAGGCTGCAAAATAATTAATCTTTTTACAATCGACACTGTAAGTGCCTTTTGTAAAAATCTGTCGCTTCTTAAAAAGTAGACAATTACGAATTGTCTGCATAAATCAGAATAGCATTTTAAAAATTCATAAAACCAGGCCACGTCATAATGTTGATGACTTCTCCGCTATTGGTGTGGTTATGAAAATAAAGATAATAATACTGACTGACATTCATCAGAACAAATCTATCATTGAAATCATTAAGTTGATTCTAAAAGAAATTCGGTTTCATATTAGTCTGTCGGGTAAATATAAAATAACTTAGCTATTCTTCAGTAGTATAGAAACTGAACGATGTTGACTAATTTTATTCGAAAATCTAGTCTTTGATTAGAGTGAGATGGCTGTTATAGCAGCGAGTATTAGAAAAACGCTGGGTGCATTATTTGCTCGTGGGCAGTACGCAGCTATCAGAAAATATGGCGAAAAAATATGTCTTGTATACTAGCCACTGAGATTTAGAATGTGTTTCAGCTACAGAAGGAAATGTATACTCGGGTTTAGCAACTGAAGAAACTCTTGAAATTTACGAGAAACCTTTTGAGCGTTTGAGGAATTTGACAACCGAAAACGAGCTGGACAGAGGCTTATCTGTGATTAAACAGATCATTCTGTTTGGCAAAACATGGGCTGGGAGTAATTCTAAAGTGACAAACGTACCTAGAATTAGGAAGGATAATGATAATAGAAATATTAGCCGTTTCCTTATAAGGAAATTTTTCAACATTTATTGATCGAACGGCCAGTGGTACCGTTGATGGAAATACATAAAATTATTCTATTAAAGCATTCTTTTAGCAAGCGCAATTCTCTAGTCCAATAGATGTTATCGCAATCTCAAATATTGATTGGATTATTGGCTAGGTTTGCAGTTAGGAAATTAGTTCACACTGTCGTGCTAGGCATCTTCTTCTCGCCAGAAGGAATCTTATATATTTATAAGTCTACAACTCGTATATGCATCGAATATTGCAGACACACCGGGCCTGGTTCTTCTGCTACTCATTTAGTGATACTTGATGAAATTTGAAGAAGAATGTGCAATGTTATTCATCCTGAAAATGGCATCTTGGCTTCAGTGACATTCTTACTGCCGTAATGTAGATTCCCTTTACCCTTTCTATAAATATTTTCATGGTAATTATTCTGAGCATTCCTCTTTACTACCTTGACTATATGAAGTTAATTGTAATACTAGATTGTCAACTATGACTCATGTATTTACAGTTGGTATGGATAGATGTAACCGTAAGTTCTGTACAAAAACGGACGTCTCTCATACTTCTCACCTATGGAAATTTCTTCTGGCCATTCGTCATCGTTCTTTCTGTCTCCTCCGCATATATTATAATAGTTCATTCTCTAGATATTTTTCAAGTTCTTTCTTTCTTTCTTTCTTTCTTTTTCACATCGGATTCCACTATTTTCTTTTTGTTCATTGTTTTAATTATTCTGAGGATTCGTCTTCAGTAGATCGAGTTTATGAAGTTAAGTGCAGTACAAGATTGTCAGTTGTGACTCATATTTCTACAGTTGAAATGGATAGACATAACCATAAGTTCTATAATAAAACGTACTTCTCTCATACTTTTTACCTATGGAAATTTCTTCCGACCTTTCGTCATCGTTCTTTCTGTCTCCTACACATTTATTATAATAGTTCATTCCCTCGATATTTTTCCAGTTCTTTCTTTCTTTCTTTTTCACATACGATTTAACTATTTTTGTTCATCTTTATAATTATTTTAAGCATTCCTCTTTAGTACCTCGACTTTATGAAGTTATGTGCAGTTCTAGATTGTCAGCTATATATGTCATATTTCTACAGTTGGAATGGATAGACGTAACCGTAAGACCTATACTAAAACTTACGTCTCTCATACTTCTAACCTATGGAAATTCCTTCCGATCTCTTGCTTTTCAGTCACGTTTAGTTTACACAAATGTAAATACAAGGTGAAACGTTACCACTTGTCTTCTTCATTCGTGTCCTTTTATTTTTCTTTCTCCTATATAATGATTTTTGTTTCCGGATATTCTTTCATTCTCAATAATTTCCTGCAACTACATTTTCTTTCTGGGAGTGAATAGATTAAATACAATCCGTGAGGGCTTTTCACCTTCCGTTTTGTTTGAAGTAGGTTGTCACGTCAACATAGTGATTAGGCGTTACATGAGATATCCATTTATGCTATTCCTGCTGTTGAGGGTCCTCAAGTATTGCGGTTTCTCTTAACAGGTACAGTTCACATTCTGTTTTTATTCGTTTTTTTTTATTCTGTAGCACCAGTTACCGATTTTCGAAGACGGATTGTCCTCACTGAGACTACGGGATTCATTCGCTGGAAGTTATCACTATCTATAAAAGGTAGGCTGTATGTGTGTAACGAATGCAAGGCCGCAATTTTCGACGGATTTGCATCAAAATTTACATGCACATGCTCCAACTTAGCGAAAAGACGAAGTCCGATTTTGCATTTCCCAACTCCTATCGATAGTGGAGATAATCGATTTGTTCATACTTCTACGGTTGTTTACATGTAGTTTGCGGCCATTTTTTACTGGCCAGAGTGAGAGCCTATAGCTGGCTGCCACGAATAGGCAGGAAGATTCTATTGGCCAGCGTGAGAGCCAACAGCTGACTGACACGAATGTTAATTAGCATGCAAAACACTCGATAGCTGCATTCGTCACAAGTCGGAAAAATTTAAATCTGCATGGTACTTTACTGCAATTGGCTCATTCGCTTGCTTATACTCAACGTTGATTCTGATTCCTCAGAACTGGGTTGGATAGGAAAAATTATTTGTTGTTAACATTCTTTTTTCATTCGGTTTTTCCAGTTACGAGTTCATTTTTAAAGCTGATCGTTTTGTGTTCATTTTGTTTAGTTCTTTTTTCGTAATAGATTTAATGTTTACTACAGAGCTTAGAAAAAATTCTCAGTGTGAGATAGGCAAGAAGTAAGGGATGTAGCAACATCAGTACGGCAAAGGGCACTCCTTTAAAGGCAAAGTAGGGCCAAAATATTTTAAGTCAAGTGATAGCGATTGCTGTATGAGTCGTATGATTTTTGAATCAAGCACGGGCAATGACGGGCCATGCTGCTAGTTTTTAATAATTATTCTGAGAAAGCGACAGTATACAGCTTAGAGTTCAGATATGTCTGAAAGGTCTTAGTGCAATTCATGACATCCATATAAAATTCCTGATCTGACGAGGTATTTACGAACATGATTCCAGTTTCGATTTAATGTTTTGATTTTTATTACAATTTAAGATTTGTGCAACACTACCCCTAGCATAGCCTATACCATATTCACTTCCCTTATCTTCTAAATATGTATGAGTCTGTATAGACCCTGGGGCTCATTGTAACATTACTGGGTTACTCACAAAAAATAATAAATTGTTGGGGGTAAATTACTCATATATTGTAAAGTGTGTTATTATGACTTATTTTACTGGTGTACCTAAATTTTACCTAGAATTTAGTTGTTCAATAAAACTTTATGTTCATTAAATTTGCTTTCCCTCAAAATAAAGCATATGCCCTTACTATTTCTCTTAGACAATTCCTAAGCGTATCTATTAGTAGTGCCCTGGGTGTAACGATAAATTACATCTGAGAAAAAGACCTCTGGTCGGCAGGTGTTGAGGAGCGTAGAACCACCTCTTAATTGCTATTGTTCCCAGGTCCACTGTGATTCGGGGTGGTAGTATCTGTTAGGGTTCAATCTATGGGCAAATATGCAAACCCCAAAGGCGGTTTAAATCTTTTTGAAAGTATAAAGAATTTTGTAATAAAATTACCAGCAATTTATTTTCATAGTAAAAAGAATATAGAAAAAAAAGGCCCGCAATTCATTTTTGAAACAAAGAAAATACCAGCTATATATTTTATGCCGCTAAAGAAAAAAATCTATTAGTAAAAAAAAAAAAAAAAAAAAATCATGCTTATGGGTGTCTACCAAAAATATATTTAATAGTAAAAAGGGTCCCTGGGTAAGAAAAATGTTGAGACCCAATATTATCAATTAAGTTTGTATAAATGAGCTTAGACTGAGTTATTAGTGGTGTTTAGAATTTACCAATTCCATATCCTGCACTTTTATTATGGTTTCAGGGTACATAGCACTTCAACTTTAATTCTAGTTCATGGTCGTAATTTCTGCTTTGGAACGGTTTATCTTGAGTC
>OZ038502.1:19068812-19071312 GCA_964036315.1 Acanthosepion esculentum | reverse complement strand
TAATATAATCATGAGATGCTGATATGGATATGTTCCAAATTATTAATTAAGTAATTTCATTATGGAGAAAAGTAAACGTTATAATAATATAATATAATCATGAGATGCTGATATGGATATGTTCCAAATTATTAATTAAGTAAATTCATTATGGAGAAAAGTGAACGTTATAATAATATAATATGATCATGAGATGCTGATATGGATATGTTCCAAATTATTAATTAAGTAAATTCATTATGGAGAAAAGTAAACGTTATAATAATATAATATAATCATGAGATGCTGATATGGATATGTTCCAAATTATTAATTAAGTAAAGTCATTATGGAGAAAAGTAAACATTATAATAATATAATATAATCATGAGATGCTGATATGGATATGTTCCAAATTATTAATTAAGTAAATTCATTATGGAGAAAAGTAAACATTATAATAATATAATATAATCATGAGATGCTGATATGGATATGTTCCAAATTATTAATTAAGTAAATTCATGATGGAGAAAAGTAAACATTATAATAATATAATATAATCATGAGATGCTGATATGGATATGTTCCAAATTATTAATTAAGTAAATTCATTATGGAGAAAAGTAAACATTATAATAATATAATATAATCATGAGATGCTGATATGGATATGTTCCAAATTATTAATTAAGTAAATTCATTATGGAGAAAAGTAAACGTTTTAATAATATAATATAATCATGAGATGCTGATATGGATATGTTCCAAATTATTAATTAAGTAAATTCATTATGGAGAAAAGTAAACATTATAATAATATAATATAATCATGAGATGCTGATATGGATATGTTCCAAATTATTAATTAAGTAAATTCATTATGGAGAAAAGTAAACATTATAATAATATAATATAATCATGAGATGCTGATATGGATATGTTCCAAATTATTAATGAAGTAAATTCATTATGGAGAAAAGTAAACATTATAATAATATAATATAATCATGAGATGCTGATATGGATATGTTCCAAATTATTAATTAAGTAAATTCATTATGGAGAAAAGTAAACATTATAATAATATAATATAATCATGACATGCTGATATGGATATGTTCCAAATTATTAATTAAGTAATTTCATTATGGAGAAAAGTAAACATTATAATAATATAATATAATCATTAGATGCTGATATGGATATGTTCCAAATTATTAATTAAGTAAATTCATTATGGAGAAAAGTAAACATTATAATAATATAATATGATCATGAGATGCTGATATGGATATGTTCCAAATTATTAATTAAGTAAATTCATTATGGAGAAAAGTAAACATTATAATAATATAATATGATCATGAGATGCTGATATGGATATGTTCCAAATTATTAATTAAGTAAATTCATTATGGAGAAAAGACTAAATATAACATGGGAACCTCCTGAAATTGTAGAATTAAGGATAACTGCCCAGTAGAGGACAAGTGAAGATACACTAGGGTAGTACACCAGACAACAATTACCCCTAAAGAAAATACGACAAACCATAATATTTACATCGGCATTTCTGCAGTAGAATTTTAGAGAATCAATACACATAGACACTCTTTCATCAATCCGAAATTAAACACCAAACAGCACTTTCGAAAAAAACAAAAGAGAATTGAAAGAAAAGGGTCTGAATCCTCAAATAAATTGGAAAATTCTAGGTTTCGCGAACCCCCAATAGTTTTAATGATAGGAGCAAGCTATGTTTAGAAGAAAAAAATCAGGATAATAAAATATAAAGATCAATGCAAGCTATTAAATCGACGGAGAGAAATAATCACGAAATGTAGACATAGAAATAGATTAAAAACTACATAATGTACATGTGTATATATATGTGCGTATAGTGGCATATATATATATGGAGATGTAAATATACATATACAGGGGATGGACAAAATAATTGGAATAGGTGAAAATTCCACTCCTATATTTCAAAGACCTATTATATTAAGAACTTTAATTAAAACTTCGTAATTGCAGGTTATATCGATTGTAAATACGTTTATTTATCTAATTCAATGTCTTTGTTTTATTTTTAAGATTTAGTAAAATTTAAGCTAAATGCGTGACCTCTCCGAGTTCGAAAAAGGGCATGGCAGGAGCCTCGATCACTAAGGTTGCTGAACTGTTTGGTTTTTCAAGAGCTACCATATCAGGAACTATGACGCAATTTCAGAAACAGAGCAAAACTTCTAGCAACCGTAGCAATTCGGGCTGGACTTGCAAACTTACTGACAGGGACGAACGTGCATTGAAACGCAATATGGCAAAAGATCATCGGACTACTGCGGCCAAAATTACTGCTGAGTTGAACAACCATCTGAATCGTCCAGTTTCTGCTAAAACTGTTCGCCGTGAGCTCCATAAGGCTGAATATCATGGAAGAGCTGCCGTAAGGAAACCTCTTCTCTCCACTCGCAACATTCAGAAGAGGTTGAAGTAGTGCAGAGATCACAATGCC
>OZ038502.1:19061312-19063812 GCA_964036315.1 Acanthosepion esculentum | reverse complement strand
TTATTTTGATACACCATATATATATATATATATATATATATATATATATATATATATATATATATATATATATATATGTGGACACTGATGTAAACAAACAACGATACTTGTATATTAAAAGCAATTCCTTAATAAGACTATTTCTATATCTCAAAATATCTGCCGAAATATACGTATCCAGTAAATCTCTCTCTCTCTCTCTCTCTCTCTCTCTCTCTCTATATATATATATATATATATATATATATATATATATATATATATATATATATATTAAGTATTTAGGATTTACTTATTAACGTTTAAGATGGTAAAATAAAATTGACTTGTTTAGACTTCGAAATGTCAACACGCAACACATGCATTTCGTAAAAATATGGCTGTGTGCCTTTATATTCTGTGAGGTATCGAGTGTCAAGCCATTCTGAGCTTAACAATTTTGTTTTTATAGGTTAGGGAGAGAGAGAGAGAGAGAGAGAGAGAGAGAGAGAGAGAGAGAGAGAGAGAGAGAGAGAGAGAGAGAGAGTGAGAATATGAGCGAGAGACAAATTGAGAGAGAGACAAATTAAGAGAGAGAATGGAAGTTATATTGTAGTGAGAACGAATGATTTTGGACAATGATTTCAATAAAAGTTACATATCTTCCTGTTGAATTTCTGACACTGATTCAAGTTTTTAAATTCGTAAATGTAATCCCTTTTCTTGTTTTGTTAAAATTGCCCGTGTGTTTTCTCATTATCATCCTTCATTAATCTACTTGATGTGGATAAATCAACTGTTCATTTTAACCCCTACTATCCAAGCCACTATATGTTCTTACACACTTCGTTATTATAAAACAGTATAGGATGGGAAATTTGGGGTGTTGATTTCAATTTCCGGTAGAGTCTATCAAGTTGAAAAAAAGTACTAAAATCCTTGTGAAAGTAATGAATAGATCTTTTATTCCTCCATTGCTCAGTTTGAATAGGCTCTCTAGGCTTGCTTAGTAGAAGAAATAAGTTTCAATTCAAACCCTTTGGGTGTACATATTTCTTGAATATCGTTAGTTGTCTTCCTTCATTTGAAATCTTGTCTGCAAATTATCTACTAACTCATTTCCTAAAAACATTCATCTACTCTCGTACGTCTTCTGAAGGCAACCATCCTTCTTTTGCTAAGGATAACGATATAGCTGCATATTCATTTTTAATAGCTTTGATAATCCGTATTCTGTATTTTTTTTTTAACAAAATGTCGCCAGTTTATCTGCTAGATACCACCATTATAATCTGCTGTAATCTTCTGCAAATCCAGAACGAGGTTCGGCTACACGGACGGATAAAAGATGGCGACGACTTGATACAAAGATTTCTTCTTTATATATATAGATAAAAAGAAAATGTAAGTATATGAAGAAAATATTACACACGCAGATATTATGATGAAGAAAGTAGTTCGCGTTGACTTTTTATCTATGTTTGCGCATTGTTAAAATATATTTTAGATTTTTTTCTGTTGGTTTGGAAGAGGATTACGATCATACGTGAATCCGATTATGTTTTAATGTTTTGTAAAGGTATAGAAATTTATTTTTCATTTAACTCTGCATCGACTTCGTGTCTCAAATATTGTCGATTTAAGCTCTTCAATATTCACTTTACGTGCAAAATATTATGCAGAAGACAATGAGATAAACGAACAGGGAGAATTTGGAAAATCCTAGACTGGACAAATGGCACAGAGGATAAAAGCTTTGGTCAGATTCAGTGACAGGACCCAAAGAGTATGAGTTCAATACCCGTTTAAGGCAGTGGAGAACTTTCAGAGGGAAAAATTAACTGACATCCATTAAACATGGCACGTGGATCTAGAAAAGTCTAAAGCAATGAGCGAAATAAAGGGTTCAGTTCGACATGCCAACCACCTGAAGAAGGCCGGAGCGTACAACGGCGGAAACGTTGTATTAAATATGGCGACAAAGTTGAGGACAATAGTCCGAATAATGTAAATAGTATACATAATACCTCATCTCAGAAATATAGGCAGATATTGATGGATCATTTCTTGTTCGTAAATCTTCTTCCATGGGACACTTTCTTTTGAAGATGTGGGAGATCGTGGCTCTACACAACCTCCAATCACTTGCAGTCATTTTCAATGTTTGCCTCTTGGCCAAGCCTCTCCAGATTTCCAAACTCCATTGATTCGAACGTGTTGCTTTTCATTGCCCATTTTTGCCTTCTGTGTGTCCTTTGAGTATCGACTTCTCCAAGCCAACCAGCCGTATTATGTAGCCAAGTAATGTCAGCTGTCTATTTTTCGATTCTGAATATAAGGTTATCACTACTCAAATGTTCACTCCAAGGGCCTCTCAGCATATTTATGCTACCACCCTATTCCTCTTCGTCTGCGAGGAAATTGTTCAATGTGTATTGCCATATAGGAGGATTATAGCAGTTCCGTGTCCTTTTTGTTTACAATTTTCTTAAGATTTCTTCCTTGCTTACGGGTTCAATCC
>OZ038502.1:19046312-19056312 GCA_964036315.1 Acanthosepion esculentum | reverse complement strand
ATTGAAGACCGGAGCGAACAACGGCTGAAACGTTGTGAATATGGCAATAAAGATGATGATAACAGTCCGAATAATGTGAATAATTCTTGTAATTCTAATATATAGACAAATATTTTATTATTTATTGTTTGGTTAACGAGTTTTTCATATCTTTACATACGTGTGTGTATTTCCTTTAAGAATAGTTTGATTTTTTTTTATTTCATCGTTATGAAAATGATGGTTAAATATGAATTTTTAAATATGAAATCGTTAAATTTTAAACTGGATAATATCTTTCACCCAGTTAACGGCTAATGAGACACTTTAGATAGGAATGTACAGGATACAAGAAGAGGTACGTTTTATGAGTATATGCTTGATATATTCCATAACGGCTGATCCTTGATTTCACGACGTTAAGAACGTAATGATAGAAGAATCATCCTCTCAGGAATCGCTTCCCTAATGTAATAGTTTTCGGAGAGAGTAGTAGCCTCTTCCTGGGCATTGGCATATGAAGGTAAATAGGATAAGTCGACTTAGTGTACGTGGCCTCGTTGGTCTGCACTGCTGCAAACACGTATTGTAGCTCGTCCGAACGCCTCACATGAAAATAACGATAGAAATTTGAAAGGCAAGCAATCTTTATACTTCATAATTTATAGGCACCAGGAGATCACACATACATCACTGAAAATTATGCTGTGGGTGCAAGAACATAACAAAAATATGCAATTTTTAACACTGTTATGGGAATTTACCTGTAACGACAATGAACTCTTCCTGACACTATAAAGACAGCGCCACTCAAGAGAGGCGATAGAATGACGTGGAACGAGTCAAGACGGATCGAGTCGAGATATTAGTAGTTCACTCTAAGCTAGACCAACAGTCATACTAACACCTTCCACTTCTTGTATTATTATTATTCTGTTTAATATATCTTTGTTATTCCTACTCTTGTGTTCGTGTTATTCTTCCTTGGTCCTAACCTTGGACAATAACAGTGGAACGAGGATATTGGACCATAACATAAACGAAGGAAGATTTTGAAAATATAAGCCTCTATAAATAAACTAACTAGTGTTGAAATCCTCACAGAATTTAGTATTGTGTAAATTATCCCACCGTCCTGATAGTGTGTCGCCTTTGACTTGGTAGGACGGCTTGCGTGCTTTAACGACCCCCAGAGCTATGTAGGCTGGGGCTTTGAGACAGACGAAAGGCACACCCTGGTCCTCCAGGTTGGAGGGTGTGCAGTAGGCTAACAACCTACACATTAAAAAAAAACTAACTTGTTATATAATCCTCAAAGATATCTTCAAACGACGACATGGTCGAGGAAGAGTCCTCCAATGCAGAGAATATGACGCGTGCTGGTGAAAATCCTCAGAAGGACAGCCAGCACGAAATTAGCCGAACTGAAGAGGACTGCCGAGAACAGGGTCCGTTGGTGAAGTGTTTGTGCGGCCCTATGTTCCCCAAGGATTTAAGAGGCATAATGAAAAAAAAGAATAATGAAAATTATCGCTAAAATTTTCTGACTTGTTTTACAAAATCTATGTAAGCAGTGGCTTCGGCCCTTAGCATGTCCAACCAAGCTCAACAGGTTTGTGCGGTAGGAGCCAACCGAATGACACACTCTGATCTTCCAAGTTGGGGTTTGTGCAGTAGGCTAACAGCCTACTCACTTAAAAACTATTTGTTACAGAAACCTCAACGATATCCTCAAACACCTATATGGCCGAGGAAGATTCTTCCAAATGTGGAGCGTGTGACGCGTGCTGGTGTAAATCCCGACACCCGGGAAGGCAGCCGACACAACATGGGCTGAACTGAACAGGATCGCCCGGAACCGCGTCCGTTGAAGAAGTGTTGTTGCGGTCTTATGTTCCCCAAGGATTTAAGAGGCATAATGAGAAAAAAAAATGAAAATTATCACTACAATTTTCTGACGAGATTTACAAACTCTAAGTTTCGTTCAATTTCGCAAACCAATTGATAAAATTTGACTAATCTGATTTGTTCGGTAAAATGATTTGGCAAAAAACTTACTTAAAATTCTTTAATTTAATTTTATAGGATGTCATAGTAAACAATATTTTTTTCCAAAATTTTCTTTTTTTGCATTTTCTTTTTTAACAGCGAAGAATAAATTGTTAGGATTTCTTACTCTTGAGCATGCAGCATGTTTGAACATATCTTCCTTGAGCCACATTCCGTCTTTTTAACCGTTTGGCCTTGTGATTTATTCACAGTTCTCGCAAACGAACAAGAAACTTACTGAACACATTTATATTTATTAAACGCCATGTCCCTGCAGAGAGTAGGCGATCATGATTCTTCACAGCTTCCTTTTGTTTCCTGTTGCTTTCGCTTTTGTTTTGATTTCAGAGTAGTTCAACTAAACAGGTTGATACCTAAAGCAGTAATATCTAGTGTACCGTCATATTTAACAATTTTTGTTGAGAAAATATAAATATATATTGCCCCCCCCCAAATGCTTTAGATCGAACGTGAATAGAATTAACGAGATAGAAATTTGATCTTCGATTGCTGATTCCCTGTTCGTTCTAATAACAATGAAGCGAAACACACATAGTTATTATTTTGAGCAGATCATGTTTTTCATAGACTCCGTATTATATTAACTATGTATCATCATGCCTTCTGGTGAAATATCTTCGATTCGTCTCCCGATGAATTATCCATTTATTTAAAAGTCACTGTTCTACATCTCATAACCTGACTGTCCCTCCAGTCTAGACAGCCTTCATTTCCCTTAATGTGAGGGCAGACTAGTTGTTGGGAGAGAAGAGAATGATTCATATATTTGCAAAAATGCCATTTGTGCACTAACGGTGGGGCTTTGAAGAAAAGTTTATTCTTCTATATAAATTCCCCCATTATAGGCATCATCCATGGCATGGGCACGTGGCTGAGGGGTTAGAAAGTTCGATTTCTGACAATGTGACCCATGGTCGATTTTTAAGGAAGGTAATTTCTTGATGTATCGGTCTTGATGTGATGATCCCAGCGTGCTGCAACTTTGGAATGTGCCTGAAAATCTTTTGAGTGAAATTGGGTAGATGGAATACTGTGGTGGTACGGGGCGTCGATATCTGTGCTAGCACAATGTCACAAGTCATCGTGACCGAGCGTTTGGGCGTTCTGACCTTGTTAGACAACACGCTTCTCTCAGAGAAAATGTAACTAATGTCTCCTCAGCAATGTTGCAGTATAAACAGTATAAACAGTTCGGTTCTCTGGGTGTTGAACAGGCACAAACTGCTCCTTAGCAAGCGTATGGGATTAGCTAGCCGCCCTAGTAGACAGGTATCGTCGAATACGAGTGCCCAGCCATTAACGTTATATTCCTGATAAATTAGCACATTATTTCTTCGATAGAACGGAAAAGAAAAGGGAATGAATAACGTTTGTTCTCAAAGAATAACGTTGTTCTCTCTCTCTCTCTCTCTCTCTCTCTCTCTATATATATATATATATATATATATATATATATATATATATATATATATATATATATATATATATATATATTACACCTATCCAACGCAGATAAAATAGTAAAATAGCAAACAGAGTAAAATGAGTATATTAAATATAAAAATAAAATTCATCTGTGTTTCTGGAGAAGCTATGTTTAGGACTGCAGATTAAAAAAAAACCGGATACATCTACTATGTCGCAAGCGAGGACATAAACCACGAACAGGAAACTGGGAGTTTTGTTTTAACAAATTAAGTACTGTTAACCGGAGAGAGTTTCTGTTTATATATGGGGAACATATATTCCCAAAGGGAAAGGCCGCCATGGACATGTAAGCCGCTGGAGACGCAGATTTATTCTCAGCTCAAGCCGAGAGGCCCGATAACCCCACCCAACCAAAAATGGATTCGTTTGATTACAGTAAGCTGAATGAATGACAGGCTACTTTCGTAACTGTATGAAGTGACCCACGTGACTCCGTCTCTACCACAGGGAGATGGTTGTTTTTTTTTATCATTATAACAATGCGAAAGTAAACGCAACAAGCTAAAAAGAAATTTGAACACATAGCCATCGATAATGATTACTACATTACATTATATATTTTTTTAAAAGATTTAATGTTTTCCATAAAATCCGTTTATTATATAATCTAGTAATTGCAATGAAATCGTGGAAAAATAGTGGAATGCTATCCCGTCGCATGATCCATAGTTTGGATTCTGAGTAGTTTTTCTAAACTGTCTGTCACCCAAATCTAGCAAAATAAATTTATAAGGACACAATAGTTACTGGGCTACAACAGATGAATACATCCATTTCCAAAAGTCAACTATTGCGAAAGTGAAAGCAACTGACTAGGGCAGAAATTGAACTAGGCTCACTGATTAAACACTCCGCGTCTATAACATTTATGCTATCCTCAAACCGATTTTTGCCGATATAAAAAATATAATGATTACTCTATTCTGACTACGGAGCTGACCGTTTGTATGTCAATGAATAAACATATCCTCCAGCATGGCAGACAGAAAATAACTTCTTTAATATAATCACTATATTTATATGTCCATTAAGCAATTTAATTAAATTTCACAAGATATGCCGTCGGAATATTAAAGAAACCATAACATTAAAATAAGAAATATTCTCATAACTAATAAATGCTAAATTAACAAGGGAACATCATAAGCGTATTTTGTTATTATTTCAATCTTTAAACAGACCATAGTGCGAAATGAAAGACACGAGATATTTCGAGAATTTAATCTCGGTATTGTGGACAATAAATGGAACAATGATTAAAGATCATTCACTCCTTGGACAAATGTTATATTCCGCGTTTTAATATTTGATATTAGATATTGTTGATATATATATATATATATATATATATATATATATATATATATATATATATATATATATATATATATATATATATATATTAAAAAGAAGAGAGGTACCGCAATCCTTTTGGGTTGTAATGTGGGTTTTAAAAAAACTATTATTCTTTATTTTTCATAGTTTTACATAGTATTTTACATACTATGTAAAACTATGAAAAATAAAGAATAATATTTTTTTTTAAAACCCACATTACAACCAAAAAGTTTGCGGTACCTCTCTTCTTTTTAATATACACACTTTTCTCTCGTTGGAACCATTATAACCTCTTCATTATATATATATATATATATATATATATATATATATATATATATATATATATATATATATATATATATATATATATATATATATATATCGGGGTTATCAGGCCTCTCGGCTTGAGCTGAGAATAAATCTGCGTCTCCAGCAGCTTACATGTCCATGGCGGCCTTTCCCTTTGGGAATATATGTTCCCCATATATAAACAGAAACTCTCTCCGGTTAACAGTACTTAATTTGTTAAAACAAAACTCCCAGTTTCCTGTTCGTGGTTTTCAGATATATATATATATATATATATATATATATATATATATATATATATATATATATATATATATATATATATATATATATATATATATATATATATATATATATATATATATATATATATATATATATATATATATATATATATATATATATATGCGTCAAGCTAAATGACGGCTTCCGCATTGGACAAGGGTTCGATTCCTCTCGGAGGTCGCATAATTTCAGATATATTTCACGAATATTTAGGCCGGTAAATGTTATTAATACTGTTTAATTAAAAACAAAACCTTGCTCAAATAAGTTGCATCCATAAAAAAAACAAAGTTATGAACGGAAAATATATTAAAATATATTACGGATTTAAAACATTTCATATAAAATGTCATTGTTTACTTTAGGTTACTGTCGGAGCAGAAATGAATTATCAAAAAAGGTCGTCGAATGCGTATGTATATAAGGAGTAATTTGAGATTTGCTAAACTGGAAGTCCTCTGTGGCTGAACAAGTTAAAGTCATGTCAGACTAAATGACGTTATGTGAATGGGTTACAGGTTCCAATAAAAATAACTTATTTTTATTTATTACGAATGTCATTTTGGGCTTTTTAGAAGTGCAGACGTTTCCTTGTATAATGATATCGTAAACGTCACTGTATTGTGTGTTGCTTAAATTTGGATGAGGTTAATATGTGTTTCAGGTTTTTAGATTGGCATTTGCTTTTAATTATTTTGTTTGGTTTTAGTATATTTATCAGTTTATCATTCTTGTTAAGTAGGACTAGATTTTGTTTATAGTTTCTGTAAATAGTTCTGGATTGTTCTTGTTGTATGTTGACACATATGCTAGAGTTTGTTCGGCGTTATGTTACTTTTGGATTTCGTAGTTGCCTTGAAATTGGTTCTCATGATATCTCCAAAATACTGGAACCAGGAAGAATGATTTAACAACTTGATCGGGAGAGAAATGCAGACGAATGGATACACAAAAAAGAACAAGATTGAATTAGTGACAGAGGAAAAAGCTAAGAACTATTTGAATTTTTTTCAGCAGGAGAAATGGAAGATAAACGAGATGAAGATTATAACACAAGTACTATAACAAATACAATTCCCGCTTCTGTCCTTCGAAATTAAAAGCATCTGTCTTCCTCTTATAAATGTGGCCCTGGCTAATGTAAGTTATTGAGTTGAGCTAATATCAACTGCAGCCATAAACAATACATTCCTTATAGATTAGGAGGTTATTAAGTAAAACAAAAACAATCTGAGATAATTGTTAAAACGAATTATAGAGCGAACAAGAAATAATTAATAAAAAATAATTGATGAATAATCTATATTAAAAATTATGTAAAAGGAAATTAACTATCCGGCTTCAAGGGTGCATTCATATAGCAAGTGTAATGATTGAGGGACAATTTAGAAATCAAATACATGGATACAGAGGACAAATTAAAAAAGGAGTATTACGCTGTTTTGAATGAATCTGAAAGTGAATATTTATTGAGCTTATACCATGAAAGACAACGAAATGTGACAGTCATGTAGAACGGAGATCAAAAACCATTTATAAATGAACGAAAATTTGACACGATTCTCTTGACTTTCCGAGGTGATATACTGTGGTAACCTAAGGAAGGTTACTGAATAGAATAATCAAACGAAGTTTGGTATGAAAGTTGATAGGGCAGGAACGACACATATAGGATTCGCCAGTGGCGCGTAGATGTAGTCAACTGCTATGAGTCATGTGAATTCCACAACGAATGTCCAACTTCAGGATATCTACCAACCGCCTCACCCGCTCTGATGTGGCACAAGGCCGAATTTAATATGAAGTATCCGAGCCCGTAGACTCGGCCAAAAATTCCCCGTATGCTCCATATAAAACTGGGTCGGGTAGCCGTTTCCCGAGACGAGATTCTGCCCTTCGACACAGCATCGTCTGGGAATCCTCTCTGCCTGGAGGCAAAGAGTTTGACCAGCACAGCTAGAGACGAATCACAAACTGCAGGATATTTACCAACCGTCCCAAGCTGTCCGATGTGGCTTAGGGCCGAATTTAATGTAGGGTATCAGAACCCGTAGACTCGGACAAAAAATCTCCCGTAGACACCGTATAAAGCGAGGTCGGGTAGTTGTTTCCTGAGACGAGACTGGCATTCGTCTGGGAATCTTCTCTGCTTAGAGAGTTTGAGCAGTACAGCTGGAGACGAATCTATAACTGCAGACCAACATACAGTATTTACTACTGTATTTATGTGAATGCGGACATGCCCATTATCGTCCCTAGGTATGCTGCAACATATATACAAAAAGTGATGTGGTATTAAAACAGGATTTATAAAGAACCTTGAAATATATTTGCTAAAATTATACCTGGTTGGTTTTTCTATTTTCTGCCAATGAATTCTCTCTAAGTCTCTATTATTAATATGGATTGTCCTATCTTTTGAAATATTAAATTATGAAGACCAGTTTGCAAGTAACACACTTCAGTTACAGACGTGGAGATCAACATAAATTTTGAGTTGATTTGAATTGGTCATGCATTGATTGCATTATCTGAAATGATCGAATATTTACCTACACATCAGTATTGAGGGCATAGGATTGCAACTGCTATTCAAAAGGGAGTTTTACCGACTAAATCAGATTGACTTGACGTAGAACCAGTTAACTAAAGTAGATGTCTTACAAGGACAAATAGAATTCATAGATCCCACGTTCCAAAACATGGTCCACAAGGAAAATATATTGGAAAAGTTACAACAATTTTTTTTTATCATACGAGTTTACTACCCTTGTCCGGTTATCTTCCCCTCCTTAGAAAGGACACTAAAATCCAAATGCATGACCCGGGAGTATATGTCTGAGATCCTCTTCCGCTGTCTAGGCAACTTTTTCTTGAATCTCCAGACCATTCGTATATGAGTCTCCGTCTATCTCTCCTCAGTTGAGTAAGCTATCACTTCTTTCGCTATCGTTCCCTTTCCTCTCGATAAAATGGCATACTTGATAGCATTTCCGATAATATAAACAACGCCATCTGTCTACATACGTTTGCACGCATATACGTGTTCGGAGATTTTAACGCACACATACCATGTTGCTTATGGACTCTGTAACTGACCTTGCTGTCATCCAAACCTATTCAATCACTCAATCCCTCATGCAAGTGGTTGACTTATCTACACATTCCCCAGTAACCCTGACGGTAAGGCTACCATTCTCGATTTCTGTTTTTCCTTCATCACTGACTCTTGTCACGCTAGGCAGATCTGCCGTCTTGGCAACTCTGATCACGCCGTATTGTCTATTAACATCTGCTTCCACGCCTACTAAGAGAATATATTTCTGTTATCAACGCGCAGACTGGGACACGAAATCTGGAATTTAAACAGGTCTGTTAACATAAGATATATGTCCGCTACGTAGAGGATATTTTTATTATAGCGAATAACACCAAAGAAATAGATACTGTTAAGACCACATTTGAGAAAAAGGTATGTCCTTAACTTTACCTACGAACTTAGTCAAAAAAATAAACTCACATTCTTAGATATTCTCGTAGGATATATTATCAACACTACGAGCTATCAAAATTCCTGAACGACATCATCACCCCATACATACCCATCAATTACAGCATCACATCTACCCACGAATTCCTCCAAATTTTAAAAACTACTAAACCAAACCAAGGTATCTTAGCATCACTTAGCAAAACTTATTTACAAACGTCCGCCGTCGATCAAACCATTGACATTATCCTCAATTCTGTGTATATTAATAATTCTGTCCTTCTGTCATCGAATTAAACCATTTATGGTCAAAGGGTTACTACACACATGCACTAACAAAGTCCCATTATATGACCATAATGGCAACATTTACCCCAAACTAATTTTGTTAGTATGGGAAATTCACTCGGTCCATGCTTTTCCAATTATTACATGTTCCATATAGAAAATATATTTAAACAGATCTACTAATCTAAAATATGTCCGCTACGTAGACGATGTTTTTTTAGCGAATAACAAAAAATAAATAGATACTCTCAAAATTATATTTGAAAAGGACACTGATTTTAACTTTACCTACGGACTTAGTCAAAAAATAAACTCTCATTCGTAGACGTTACTGTAGAATAAAAAAAACAACAATTTTACCACCTCATTATATAAATAATACACAAGCAAAAACTCTTTCCACCTTAAGTTTAGGAGCCAATTCCCTCTCAGATACAAAATAGCAGTGATGAAAATCATCCTAAAAAGAGTACACCAGAATTCGTCTTCGTGACTTTTTTTCCTTAAAGAACTCAACAATGCTAAAAAGAAATTAGTTTACTAAGTGGCTTTCTTAACCAACTTATAGATCAACAAATTAGACAATTTCTTCACAAAGCAAATAATAATGATAATGAACACATAATCAAATATAATATAAATATATTCTACAAAAAACAAATGCACTTCAACTGCAGACAAGATGAACCTTCACTTAGAAATATCATAAACAAATACACTACCCCAATTGACCGAACAAAAACAAAATTA
>OZ038502.1:19021312-19041312 GCA_964036315.1 Acanthosepion esculentum | reverse complement strand
CGAATCGAAATATGTTTTTTTTAGAAATGTGTTATTGCTAACGGATAAAAACTTATGGAGCAGATTAAAAGAAATACCTTATACAACTTGAAGTTATTAAAAACAAGGATCATAAAATTCTTCGCGTGATTCGTAGGTTAATGCAACTTTAAAAATTTGTTGGCGAAGAAGTTTTTCGCCATTTATATCATTAGCTTTACTAAACTATTTTTTGTGTGAATGATTCATGTAATATACATATATATATATATATATATATATATATATATATATATAATGCGACATTAATTCTTTTTTTTTTCTTAATTTCGTTTTGACATCGACAACATGGGTTGAGACTGATCCGAAATTTATAATAATGTCTTAAAAGTGATTTGACTTATGCTCATTTATACTCTTTATTTCAGCTGGTGTAATGAGCATTATTGTACATCGCCAGTCATGGCATAATTCAGATGATATCTTTTCTGAATCCATATATACAGTTGCGGCTCAAATGTTCAGAACGGCATTGTTTTCGTCAGAAAAGTAGGTATAAGTTTTTATCAAAGTTGTTTTATATTCGATAATCTTCACAGACAATAAATACGATATTAATTTTTATTGTCTGAGATTTTGGTGTAATTTGGGAGTATAATATAAAAGTTATAGATGATTTAGGGATTTACTGAAAAACCCATGGCGGCCAAAATGATCAGAACATTTTGGCCGCAACTCTACTTGTTACTAATGCGTGATGAATAAACCTATCTATTTGCTAACTTGTAGATCGGGCACTAACCATTGTGGCCTAAATATTAATGGCGCGATCAGGTTATTTCCGCATCTCTTCACCGTGACATGAACTACATCGTTACATATTACGATCACGCATTTGTTTGCGTCATTTTCTGTAATGTTCGAGGCTGATTGTAACATTTGGAAAACCGGTTTATTACGACATCCGAATTCCAGAAAGATTAAAAAACAAACGAATCAAAAATTGTTTCTGCTAAATTCCTGTTAGCGTCTACATCGTTCGAAAAGCCGTCGTTAAGTTATTTTATTTTTAAAAATCCAATTGATACATTTTAAAGTAGCATTTAATCAGTTCTTCAGTGAAAAGATATATTTCACCGAAGGCATCAATTTAAATTAAAAACTGTTACACCGATTGAAGTGTTTGAAACAACAATACGATGTTTAGTAATTATTTTTAGCGTTTGAATCTGTAAAGAGAAACACGTAAGTTTTTGAAATTCAAACAATCTAGATTGCAAAAATTCGAATTCTATCCTAATTCTATTTAATAATAAATATTTAGCGCTAAATTAAGAGAATTCTCTTTATATTTCACGCAATCTTTACTCAGCTTTCAAATTAGTCTCGCTTTCTTCTACGCGTTTAGACCACGTTTCAGATGAACACATTATTCCGTTATAAAGCCTCTTTTCCACAACATTGCAACCGTATCCTTTCCTCTGAATGTCTCAATTTACTTTTTTATTGCTTCATTATATTCACGGGAATAGGACTTCCGGTGTGTAACGTGTGGACGGCTACGCCACGCACTGTGTAACCATTATTTAACTCGGTATTAACAGAATATGTGGCACAAGGCCTAAATGGGGAAAAAGTCGGTCTTCTGTCTGAACTTTAAACTTAGCTAGTCACAGACGCTGACCAAATCATACTTACAATATTCCTTACGCCAAAACAACACATTCTTACTTACCTTACCACATCCACCATAAAACTTCTATGTCTCCATGAAAATAGTAACTAATCCTCATATATATATTCTTTAACGCTAAGACTTAGTGTCTTTATTGTTTTGCTTTGAGTGAAACTATTAAAATGCATAAATTAGATGTTCCCGCCTTCAATGTCTACGTTATTTATACACTGCCTTATGTACAGATTTGAAAATATATTACTTTTTCATGGGGATATAATAAGTTTAATTGTTTTATTTTATTGTCCATGTTAAAGGTCAAATTCACTCATATGAATGAATGCGTTTTGGAGGTTTGCCCTGTACCATATGTCTCACTATTTGTGTTGCCATCCATTTACACAAGTACAGTATTTGTTAAGTTACTCGCTGTTACTTTCCGTCCAACTTAACTCAAATATGCCATGTGAGTGTTACATTCTCGAAATCACCCTTCCTCATTTTGTAACCTATCTAGTTTAAAAGATAGGTTAAATGAAAACCAGCCATCTCCATGTCAATTCCAGACATTGTACCATATTAACTTTAATTTTTTACATTGAGTCTACCAGTCACCCATGCATTGAGTATTGCTCTCTGTAAGCTTTCTGAAAGCAAAGGAAATATTTGTCCACAACGCAGAGGATAAATCACTGTAAGTTCAGACTCGATTCTCGGGGGTAGAAAGAAATACCGAAAACTCGATCCGGGGGTAGTATCTCACAAATCATAATGCACCTAATCAGTCAGAAAAATAACTAACTCTCCGATAAACGCAGTAGCCAAAATGCACGAATATCACTCTCGTTTTGAGAACACCAACTGCTTTTACCCGCCGAGCATGTTTTCCATTCGTCGACAGCTGAGAGAGGAATCGCAATTTTTGCATATCAAAATACTTTTTTAGCGACTCCTGCGACGGACTTGTTTTTTTAATTTAAATATTCCGTCTTCAACAGGTCATGCGGAATACGTACCCTTTTTTTTTGGTAAATAATTTTCATTTTCGCCACATTTTTCGTTGTAGGATAGCGTCCCGCGCTGTCGCTTGGTTTGACGAGGTAAGTTGCCGTTTTCCTCGCTATACTCTCAAATCAGGTTTGCTCTTTCTTCTATGTATTTAGAGATTTTTGATGAAATACAAAAAATGACTTGGGATGTTATTCCTCCTGACCTGGCATCTCTTCTCCCCTCCCTAGCATAGCTTATCAGTGTCTTCTCGAGAAATATTTTCATGTTAACTGTTCTGATGAGCAATCCTCTTCGGTAACTAACTTTATCAATTTAAGCGTAATAATAGTTTGGCGGCAATGTCTCATCATCTTACAGTAGAAATGGCTAGATGTAACCGTAAGTTCTATGTTAACAGTTTCTTTACTCGTACTTCTCGGCTGTGGAACTATCTTCCGGGTTTCTAGTCAATTTTTATTTTGAATCGGTATCTTCTGTCTTCTTAATTCCTGTTCTTTTATTATTCTCTCTCTTTAATAATGTTTTTATTTTACTCATATTGCGTATTAGAGGCTTTATTACCTTGGATGGTTTGGCTAATTTTTTTGGTTTACTTTGTATTACGGCACATTAACTTCAGTGAGTTATTTAATGCTGAGATTTTTTTAGAATACATTGGTTTGTTTTTTCTTTGTTTAGCGGCATATCAATTTCTTACGGATCATTTAATGCCGAAATATAATGTCAATCGACGTCTCCAGATGCCTTGATCAATCCGCTATCCTTCTCTTCATCCTTTCCTCTATCACTCCTCTTTGCTCTCGCTCCAACGCTCTGTAACCCCTTGCGTGCTAGTGGCTTCCCGCCTTGCTTGGGGTGAAACGCTTAAAGATATATGTTTTCTTGAGGGAATTAGCAATTTCTTTTACGAATATGTATTACCAGTAATAATGTTTTTAATGTATTGCTGATACTTTTACTATAAATATCTATTTTTATACTTTCATAGTCAGTTTTGTGCCATGATTGATACACGCTTAGGCGATCATATATCTTTCGATATATGATTGACGAGGCAAATTTTTTTCCCGCAGTAGTTTGCCATTTCTTCCTGCAGTAGACCAGTTGCCATTCAAGGCTATAGAACCCGTTCTGTACTGCTATGGGAGAAGGAGAGCATTTGTAACTTTCCCAAGGGTATTAGCAATTTCATAGTATTTGTCTCAACTTTGGGGGTTAACTATTTGCCTATTGGTTGGACCCTAACAAGCGCTACGGCCCCTATCTTGCTTAGAAGGAAAATGTTTAAAAAATTATAAAATAAACATTAAAAGTAAATAAACAATTTGATTACATGTCGAGAGAAAAAATATTGCATTACGTTTTATTGAATCAAGGCCGTCTAACTAACAGAGAGCAATTTTTGTAAAGTGAATAACGGCAGAAATTGGTGGGGTGTATCGGCTTAACAGTCAGATGCAGATGTCAGGCTTTTATGGTTTTAAGCTCCCTGCTTAGCTGATAAAAACACATAGTCCTTATTAATAAAACATTCTAAACAAATACTGATTGTATGAATAAAACGTTCTAAACAAATACTGATTGTATTAATAAACGTTCGAATTATATGATTTGTATCTATCGAATGCTCTGATAAGAACATACAAAAAAGAAATTATGATTAAATAGTTTTGATCAAATGTTGCTTGGTTAAATCAGTGGTTCTATATTAGGGATCCACACAAAAATAGCAAATTGTGTGTCCGTGGTAAGAGAGAAATTTCATTTTCAATTTTGTTACAAGTGAGTATTGGAATTTTTACACTAATCTCCGCCATGTTAAATTACTAGAAATATAAAAACCACCTAAGATGAGCAGCAGACGGAATCAACCGATGTCAGTTAGCCTCACTTTTACCCTAACAGATGTTTTGATTGTAAAAGTCAAATAAAAACTGATAAGGATATATAAAGAAAAGATTATATATGCAAAAGAAAGTTATATAACCATTCCTGAACTTATCTATTAATAAAAAAAATGACATAAGCTTTCTTTTCATCGAAGGTTATAGGTTCCACCAAATTAATATTAAGAATAGATGTGGTTCATAGGTAAAAAAAAAAACTTCAGGAACGACTCGTTTAACTTAATTTAATTTTAATTTTAACTGTTTTAACTTTCATTACATTACATGCAAGAAATTTACTAGTAAAGTACATACGCTTCCCTCGTTAATGTATTTTGTTTATATATTTTTAGACTGAAGAGTAGGCCTGTATTTTTAAGAGGGCAGATATTTAATATATCGAAAAAATACGCCCACATACGGATAGAGGAAAATGGTCAGAAAATAAACGTAAATCAATGATGCGTCTTCTCAGTGGAGTTATGCAGTCTATAGAGTGAAGCAGTTCGAAGCGAACTAGTAGTGCAATTAAGAGTTAATACTAGCAGACACAGAAAGAACACGACAAGACAATGTAGCAAAGAAAGGTGCGAAGAAAGGACTATCGCCTGTAAGAAGGAAGAATATATGAATATTATTAAGATCGACATTCCAAGTGCAGGCTACAAGACAGCCAAAAAAAAACAAATACATAAATATAACTCAATGGGAAATGTCATATGAGACGACGAGAAATTTTGCACAGAAATACAAAACGGATTTAAATATAGACCTTATATGTAATTTCTTCTTTTTTTTCTTCTTGTCTTCTTCTTGTCTTGCTCTTTTTCTAGCCCCTCTTCTTGTTCGTGTTCTTGTTTTTTTTTTGTTCTTGTTTTTTCCCTCCTTCTACCTGTTGTTATTGTTCGTCTTCTTTTCCTCCTCGTTTTGTTGTTCTTCTTCTTGTTTTTGTTCTTTTTCTTGTTCTTTTTTTCTTGTCTTGTTGTTGTCGCTCTTCTTCTTGTACTTCTATGTCTTGTTTTTGTTCACCTTCTTGTTCTTGATTTGTTCTATTTGCTCTTCTTGTTGTTCTTATTGTCCATCATCTTCTTCGTGTTCCTCTTGTTGTTGCTCTTCTTTTTCTTCTTCTTCTTTTTCTTCTTCTTCTTTGTCTTCTTCTTCTTGTCTTCTTCTACTTGTTCTTCTTCTTCCGTTTCTTGTACTTATTACTATTCTTCTTGTCTTTCGTATTGATTTTGTTCTTCTTGTCCTCCTTGTTGGGTTGTTGTTGCTGTTGTTGTTGCTCTTCTTCTTGTTCTTGTTCTTTTCTTCTTGTTCATCTCCTTTTTCTCGTATTCTGCTTGTTGCAATACGTCCTTGTTGCGGAGGCTGCAATTTGTGAGACGTTAAGACAGCATAATTCTATGGGGATGAACCGAAGAAAAAATGGCCGCGATTTGTGGCTAATGTCCGGAGAAGGTAAAAAGAGGATGAAAATAGTTGCTGCTCTTTTTACATGCTCCGGAATGGGAATCGCATTGGTTTTGCGGTAGCCTGAGTAATGTCTATTTTGACCCATGAAAATAAACATGGCATGCATATTTTAAATTCCGTTAAATTCCGTTAAAACCCACAACATGAATATTGAATAACTTTTTACGGCGTCATATCTGGGCGTTTCAGTTCAACTCACGTCTACGACTTTCTTCTTGTCCTTCTTGTGTTGTTGTTGATCTTCTTCTTCTTGTTGTTTCTTCTTCTTCTTCTTCTTCTTCTTCTTCTTCTTCTTCTTCTTCTTCTTCTTGTCTTGTTGCAATTGTTCTTGTTCTTTTTTCTTCTTCTTGCTCTTCTTCTTCCTGTTCTTTTTCTTGTTCTTCTTGTTCATATTGCCGTGCTTGTCGTTGTTCTTGTTGTTATTGATGTGCCTGCTGTTGTTATTCTTGTCGCTGTTGTTGTTCTTGTTCATAAAGTCTAGGTATCATAGAAGGTATTTCTGGAATATGCACACTGATGCTACGTTACGCGGGGAGAAATGGAATGAAGCTGAGATGCCAGGTCAGGACCCAAAACACTGCGGATTCTTCTTAGTATTTTTAAAGGATCTTTGTTAATTGAAGGTTGCATTTTAGGGGTTTTGCGTGTTCACATATAAAAAATGATGCAGAAGCGTACAAAAATTCGGGTCTATTCGATGGGCCATTCTTTTTATATATAAATTGCAGGGAAACAAGAATGCCTTTTGTGCATGTCTGTTTTCCTTTTCAGGTTCGGAAGCAAGTTATGGTAAGTAAGAATGAAAATGCTTATAATGGTCCAACACAAGTCATCCTTGCTCTAAAATGGAACGACCAATGGAAAACATATATTACTTCATCGATGGAGCTTCGGAAAACACGTGCGAATACTATGTATTTGAAATGGAAAGATATTTCCTTCTGCTCCAAGTCCGGGAATGTTATGATAAGCATGGTTATAATCTTAGAGTCCAAGTCAGCAATGCGCTGAGTTGGAACGACCAAATAAAATTTGTAATTATTTTTTGCGCTATTCGACAGAGGAAAGGAGACAGTCCCAGGGGGATGTCTGTTTCTGAGCCTTATTACATGGTGGAGAAAAGGGAGAAATTAGTGTAAATAGAAGGAAATGTACTTTTTTTTTTTAGACATTAAACAGCGCCATCTATTTTGGTAAAGCCAGGTTGGGTAATAACATTCCTAGTTATTTTATTACAAGCATCATGGGAAAATTTATTTCTTTTTCTATTTCTTTTTTTTTATTAATTATTATTATTTTCTTTATTGTTTTTATTAAATTTTCCCACGAATCCGTAAATATATCGTAGGGACACCAGATCATATATGGCAGTAACATTCGAAGTCTGGACGAATGATAGATTAAATGAATAAATAAGTAGGTCAGCATTATTTACATTATTCGGACTATTGTCCTCATCTTTTTTGCCATATTTATTACGTTTTGGCCGTTGTACCTTCAGGACTTCTTCAGGTGGTTGGAATGTCGAAATGAACCCTTTATATCGCTCACTGGGGTAGACTGATCTTGTTCCACTTGCCGTGTCTAGTGGATATCAGTTATCAGTTATCTCCTGTTAATTCCCCTCTGCAAGATCTCCACTGCCTTAACCGGGTATTGAAATCTTTGTGTCCTGTCACTGGATCTAACCAACACCTTTATCCACTGTTGCCTTGTGTTCTTGAGAACATCTGTGTATAAATTTCTCCGAGAGAGAATCCAGTACAATCGTTGGATAAATCAAAGACTACAATCTCATATTTCCGCGAGGCTCGAGAGTTTCTTCAACAGAATTACCAAAGAAGAATACCGGATCCAAAAGGACCTGGATAAATCCTTCAGACATGAATTCGATGTAATCAAGTATCGCCAATACAAAAATTAAACAGATTGAAAAATCCGAAGGTGACGCACAAGGTCCATCACCCATCAGTGAAAACAGTAATCAACATCAGCCAATATCATCTGAGTCCCTCTGAAGAGTCAGTATTGAATAAGGGTCTCAACTTCGTCACAAACATCAGGTAGGAGCCATATTTGGACATCATTGCCAGAGTCGAGGAAGTGGTGTTGAACTTCCTTCAGGCTCAGGCGGATGAACTGAGATGGACGGTGAGACAGACCTTGGAGAAGTCCAAGCCGCCCAGGCCGAACATCACGAAAGTGGAGAGGCTGGCGATCGGCTCCCCACAGTGGAACGAGAACGAAAACATCTGACAAAGGCAATGCGACTGTAGTGATGGACATATCAGATTATACAAGTAAACTGGAAGACCTCATTAGCAATGGCAGCTACAGCAAAGTAAAAAAGGATCCTACAATGAAAACATAACGCAAACTGTCACAGATACTAATCAAGAACAAGGATCACTTCTCACTTAAGACGTATAGGTAGTTATCGCAGCGTTACCCCAAGCTACCTCACATATAAGGTCTTTCTAAGATTCACAAAGACGGTATTCCGCTCAGGCCGATTTTTAGTTGCTAAGGCCCTGTGTGCCACCCTCTGAGTCGCTTCCTTTTAGATATAATTGATCAGAAAGTCTCCTTCATATGCCCGGAATTCCGCCCACTTCGTAGAGATAATCAAATATGGTCCCATCCTATCCAACCTTGGGCTTGGACGTGGTGAGTTTGTTCATCAAGGTACCCACGGAGAAGGCACTCTCAGAAGTCAGAGACAGATTGGTCTCTGACTCATCTCTAGAAGAACGGACCAGTATTTCAATAGATAATCTGATTGAGATGTTGACTTTCTGTACACAAACACACTTCGGAATGGGATCACACATATATATCGACAGGATGAGGGCTTAGCAATGTGCTCGCCATTATCACCAGAAATAGCGAATATATACGTGGAATACTTTGAGGAAATGACATTAAAATCTATATCTCTAAAGCCAACTGTATGGTTAAGATACGTAGATTAAAACTTCATACTCTGTCTACACCAGGAAGATGTTCAGGTTCTACTGGACCAAGTGAACTCTATAAGACTTTCGATATAGTTCACGATGGAGAAAGAGAGTAACAACACAGTCCCATTCCTGGATGTTCTAATATATCAAACAGAGCATGGGTTCAAGACATCCGTATACCGTAAACCGACATTCACCTGATAGTACCTCAATTTCAACTCCCACCATCCATGCAGCGTAAAGAAAAGGACCGTCCTCTGCTTACAGCACCGAGCAAAAGTCATATGTGGCGACCCAGAGACATTAGATAAGGAATTGGTCAATATTGGTAGTACCCTACAACGTAACAATTACCCTGGGTACATAGCAGCAGCCCCCCAAAACTAGGATAGGCGGGTACAAGAGGAGGACCACCAGACTCGGAAAACAGTCTGCCTGCCTTATGTGAAGGGGTTATCAGAAAAGATTAAAAAAATATCTGTGGTCCATATAACATCAGACAACCTTCAAAAGCTGGACAACACTTCGCAGATATCTCTCCCGAGTAAGACCCCCCATAGAGGAGAACATGACTAACGATTGTGTGTACGTAATCCCGTGCAGCTGCGGAAAGAAATATAAAGGAGAGACAGGCAGCACCTTAACGTAAAGCTTCAAGAACAACAGAAAGCTGTAACTCAGTCGTGGCTGACCACATATGGAGAGAAAATGGAGATCACCGCACTCTTTGGGATCAGGTTGAGCTCATAGACAAAGAACATCATTGGAAAATTCGTAAACTTAAGGAATCGGCACATATGCTAGGCCACAAAAATCTCCTGAGCCAACGAAGCATAGAAATGAATACAATATGGGAACCAGTAATAAGGAGTGCCAGAGAAAAGCAATGATAACAAAAAAATTGCAATATGAGCTCTGGTAAAAACATGGGAAGATAACAGCAAAAATTGCAATACGAGCACTTGTAAAAAAACGGTGGCTGAGGACAATAGTTTTATAATACCCAGAAATTCATAAACAGTGGATAAAGGTTAGATCCAGTGACAGGACCCAAAGAGTGTGAGTTCAAAACAGGATAAGGCAGTGGAGAACTTGTAAAGGAGAATTAACAAGAGATAACTGATAACTGACATCCATTAAACATGGCACGTGGAACTAGAACAGCTTACCCCAGTGACGAAAATAAAGGGTTCAGTTCGGCATTTCAACCACCTGAAGAAGGCCGGAGCCTAAGAAATATGGCGACAAATATGAGGACAATAGTCCGGATAATGTAAATAGTCTACATAATGCCTCATCTCAGAAATATAAACAGATACTGAAATAGGTTGGCATCTCTTTCCAACCCTTCACTGCCGAAACGTCCAACAGCTTCTTATCTCGCACCTGCCGTCAGTGGAACTCCCTTCCTATCACTTGCTTTCCTGAGAGCTATAATCTTCAAATATTTAAATATAATATCACTCGACATCTTCTGATGCCTTGACTTATATCCCTGTCCTTCTCTTTATCCTTTTCTCAAACACTCCTCTTTAATCTTACTCGGCCTCTCTGTAACTCGTTGCCTGCTAGTGGCACCACTGCCTTGCTTGAGGCGAATTGCTTATAAAAAAATAATTGTTGATGTAAAGTGCGCTGACGAACTACATTCTTTAGTTCCACTGGTGTTATCTTTCATAACTAGCACCATCCATGACTTTCATCTTGAAGGAAAACAACCGCATTCTCTCCGTATCCCATTGCTGAGAAGTAAGTTCCAGTCAAACATCTTCTTCACGCGAACAACTGTTCTGTGGAACCAATTCCAAACAGCATTTTATCCCATACCTGCAATCTTAACCGGTTTCCTGTCTAGTGTTTACCGTTATCTTCCTCTTCTATCCGCATAAACTGCCCCTTTATGTGTGTAAATTCCTCTCTCTCTCTTTCTCTATCTCGAGTTGTTTGTCACACATTATTTATCATCTCTCTGTTGTGTCTCTGTACTTCGGCAGAGTGCACTCAGCGGCGACTCCGTCAAAGGACAGAGTCGTTACTGGGGAAAATTATACTTAGTGGTGCCGGTCCCGGGGAAAAGATACCCGAGGCTTCTACCTCTCAGAGAGAGGGATCGGTGCAAGCAACGAAGCCAACGTAACCGACGGTCGAGGGGTATCGGGGAATTTTTGTCCTTGCTTTGGTGTACACGCTCGGGCTACCCCATGATAAGAATACAAGAGGCTGCCCACTCTCATTGCACTAGAGAGAAGGATTGCTGCACGCAACGAAGCCAAGGTAACCGACGGTTGAAGGGTATCGGCGAATTTTTGTCCTTTCCTTGGTGTACACGGTCGGGCTACCCCATGAAACCGACCTTGTGTAACAACCCGACCTCGTTGCTGGCGGGTGAGTAAATACAAATTGCCTCTTTAGTCGTCTACTCCGAGAGATCACCAAGCCTTTTACATGATAAACCATACTGAAAAAAATGTCATAAACGTAGGAATTAATCTTACTTATCTAGGTACTTTTCTCTTAATACGCAGCCAAGATGTCTATTTCATTATTTTCTGTTGACTGAAACCAAAAATGAAATATACATCGTGGCGGCGATGAATTATTGACATTGTTGCTCGTATTATCGTTTTCCTAACGGAAACTTTTAAAGATATCTCCCTAAACTACATTCAAACAAAGACACGTGTTATGCCGGAAAGTAAGATGTGAAGTTACTGTCTGCCGCTACTTTTCATCCTAGTACTCGTAAAAAGTAGATTTAAAAAGAAAATCTTTTGAGACTGGATACATCCAGTAAATAAGAGCGAATCATTCAGTGTGAACTGAACAGAAAACAATACATAATAAACAAATACTAAGAAAAAGTGTATACAAGCGTTGTTGGCGTATAAACTGACCATTCATTAAATGTACAATTGTGTCTACGTTGAAATATGTCCTTATTGCGGAGGCTGCATTTTGTGAGACGATAAGACAGCATAATTCTATAGGGAAAAACCGAAGAAAAAAAATGGCCGCAACTTGTGGCTAATGTCCGGAGAAGGAAAAAAGAGGATGGAAATAGTTGCTGCTCTTTTTACATGCTCCGGAATGGGATTCGCATTGTTTTCGCGGTAGCCTAAGTAATGTCTGTTTTGATCGACGAAAATTACCATGATATGCATATTTTAAATTCCGTTAAACCCCACAACATGAATATTGAATAACTCTTTACGGCGTCATATCTGGGCGTTTCAGTTCAAGTCACGTCTACGACTTTTCGAATTTAGACATTTCTTCTTTCATTGTTTTTATTTTTTATTTTGAAGAGACAATGCCTAACCTAATTTCTTCATCATGTTTTAATTGAAATGAAAAAGATATGGCTCCTGGCGTGATTTGAGTTTTCCAGACACAATAAAATGGCAAGAATCCAGAATTCAAATCAGGAATTTAGAAGTGATTGAATGAAAAAAAAGTATTATTCTTGGTCGCGACAGATTAACGAACAGGTATGTAAAGTCTTCCAAAGACTGAATTATATGTTTCTATCTTTCCATCTTCATAATAACTGATGCCATTCGAAAAGACGGAAAATATTGAACTGTTTAAATGAAATATAATAGAATATTTAATTTTTCCCGGTTTTCTTTTTTATTCTATTTTCATTCACTTTTGCACATTAAAACAAAAAGAAATCTTTCGAAATGTTAACTATACATTTTCCTTTCTTTTAATGTATACAGTATATTCTAAGCTTGCTTATTTCAAGGACATATCCGTAGAGTGTCGAGAAAAAAAGCGAATTGACTGTATTCGTCATTGTGTAGTAATTAAGTTGGCTAATTAAATTGGCGCTATCTAGCCACCAAGTGTTCATTCATCAAGATTTGTTAATGATAAAGGCCTACATCATTTCATTTAAATACGTTTTTCTTGTTGGCGGATTATTTTCTCTATCTTAGTTGAAGGTGTCAAGAAAGTGTCCATACTTCGTATTAGCTCACGTTTCGTTTCCGTGTTTTCAGATGGCTTCAGTTCTTGTGAAGAAGGAAAGATTCAAAATGAAATTCAGTCTTTGGAACATTTAACATACCTTATCGTTAATCTGTCGCGACCAAGAATAATATATTTTTGTTCCATTCAGTCATAAATTCATGACTTGAATTCTGGATACCTGCCATTTTATTATGTCCGGGAAACTCAAATCACGCCAAGAGCCATATCTTTTCGTACTTATGCATTTCATTTTCCTTTCATTTTTTTTTTTTTTTTGCTTTTGAAAAGAAAATAACAGAACTAATAAATTTAAAATATGTCAGTTCATTCATGATATTAATAATATTTAGATTTCAATTTGTTCATTATTTAATTTGAAATATTCAATTCATAATAGCCATAGTGTTATAATTTTAATCGCAAAAGCATTATTTGCTTCCTCGAATATAGCTTTTTTGAGCAACTTCCGCCTCCCCCACCCCATAATGACAGATCGTATTCTGGTCACTATGAATTTAGTAACTATTTATTTCCATTGCTAATTATCAGATTCGAAGGAGGAAATTTATAAAGAAAGATTTGAAGAAAGCTTTTGGTGCCGAACGATACACGGACACGTACATTTTCTTTCATTTGCTATCCTCTGTTCCTACTAGGTTGTTTTTTCCTCATGTAAATATTATGTGAATTTTGGCGTTTCTTTCATGTCAAATATTGTTTCGCACTTACCATTTTCAGCTTCTTCACCATCACCACCACCACCACCATCACCAACATCAATACCACCACCAACACTATCAGAACCACCACCATCACCATCACAGCCATCGTCATCATCATCACCGTTATAACCACCACCTCCACTACCACCACCACCATCACCAACATTAATACCACAACCAACACCATCAGCACCACCACCACCACCATCACCATCACGCCATCGTCATCATCATCACCACTATATCCAAAACAACCACCACCGCCGCCGGCACCAAAAATCACTCTCAGCACCTCCAATATCATTATCATCGACACTACAAGCACCATCACCACCGCTCACCACCATCACCAACACCACCACCATCGTCATCAACATCACCACTACAACCACCATCTCTACCACCACTTAAACTGACATCACCACTCCCACCACTATTCAACATTCATCATCGCCACCAAAACCATCACCACTACCACCACCACCATCATCATCACCATCATCAACAGAGGTGTTTCGACTTGAAGCAAAAATGAAAATCAGCCATAATTCTCTTCAGCCATTTTGAAACCATAAAGTCTTGTGTTTACCCACAAAAGTACTCCAGGTCTTCAATCACTTCAAGGAGGAATGATGAATTATAATTATATATATTTTTGTTTTTGTTTGTTTGTTTTTCATCCAAAGAGAAGGCGATAAAGCCAATAAGACGCCAGGTGGTAAGTAAGAGAGAAGAAACTGATAGTATAACCCTAACACTTATGAGCAGTTTCGACAGTAAAATAAGATCTATTTGACAGTTTATTACTGTGCCGAAAATCGTGATGTCGAGATGCCAAAGATAAAAGCACATCAGAATAATTACCGTGAAAATATTTACAGAAAAAAGACACAGAGACGTTAAGGCGCTGGCAAAATGATTGATGACGAGATGACAGTTACATTGAATTTTTTTCTGAAGATCTTAGTCGACAGGAAGCTAGAATAAACTTCTACAGGCGAGAAGACGATAGCATAAAACTACCCCCTACAAGCACATTCAACTGTAGAATAACGAGATCTATTTAAAAATGCATTACTGATTTTTTTTCACCCTTTAAAAGCCCGGAGACAATAGGCGGTTACGTTTGGAGCCCATGTCTGTGTATAGCAGTGGAACATAACGGTTAAGGCTAGTCTTGAACAGGTTAAGATTGTAGCAATCGGGGAAACTTGCTGTTGGGAGTCGGTTCCAAAGGGTAGTGGTTCGCAGGATTGAGCTGCTTGAGTGGAACTTACTTGCCACTGATGGAATACAGAGGAATTTGGGTGGTTTGTTACGATGTAAGTGGCAAGTCGTATTCTTGCATTATAGGTTTGCCTCGGTTGGACCAGGGAATGTAGTTCGTCCAAACACTTTCCGTGGTAGTAGTTATAGAGCGGCAAGAGGCTTCCCACAACCTGCCTATGGGAGTGAGTTTTAAGGCTGGAGAATAATTAGTCACCCACAAGGGCTTGGAGACGTTCTGAACTCTATCAAGTCTGGAGAGTGAAATCTGGGCAGCTCCCATCCAAATATGCCAACTGTATTATATTTTTGCACTGATCTCCCTTATATTAAAGTAGAGGATAGCAGGCCGAGTCGGGTACTTATTACAGAGAGCCGACCATTTTTTACCTGCATCCTTAGCAATGGATTTTATATACGAGTTCGAAGTGAGGTCGTGTGTGAGTTTGCGGTCCAGCAGTCTTTCAAGGCTAGGTGCTCCCCCGAGAGGGCCTCCGTGTATTTTGATTGGTGGCATTTCGTGGTCAGATCGGCAATGATGAAATATAACATGCTTGGTCTTCGAGGCATTGAATGTAAATAACGAGTTTTTACCCCATTGTATAGTTTATACAAGACCGGAATAGAAACCCGCTGCCGATCACTGATCCCAGAAAGTTTTAGAGATGCGCCCATATATAGTCGTATTAACGGCATAGATTTTAACAAATGATCGGAGTATATTCTTAGGCAGATCCTTTATGTAGATGTTTGATCCAAGGTGGACGCCTGCCTTGACCTTTAGGGCTCCAGAAGAGTGGCTTTTGATATCTACGTTGAGGGAACGACCAGTTAGAAAGCATTTTATGATCGATTAGACCCTTCCAGTGATCCCATAAATGGAGAGCTTGTGTGGTAAGCTTTTGTGCTACACCTTGTCGACGGCCTTTGAGATATCTATTGCTGTGGTCCTCGTGGTGTGTTTGTCATCAAGTGCCTCACTGATACTCTGAATGCTGGTTGTTAGGATGTCGGCTGTGGATCGGGACGAACGAAACCTATACTGCTCGTCGCTGAAGAGCTTGTTCTTATTTTGGTGCTCGACTACGTTCTAATTGATTATGGCCTCAAAATGTTTTCGAGATAGCAAAGATAAAAGCTCATGAGAACAATTACGATGAAAATATTTACAAAAAAACGGAAGCTACTTTAGGGAGCTTTGAATATGATTGAAGCCTAGATACAATGTTATGAAAGATAACGTTTCATATTTTTCTTTGGATCAACTCAAGAATCTCGCGATATATAATAGAAGCACCAAACCTGATAGGGTTGCAATAATCGATGTACGAAAGATTAGTAGACTTATAAACGTGCAAGTTATATGCTGACGTGTAACATTGTCAAGCGAAATCCTTGCTGATGCCGTTTTAATGTTAGTCCTAGGTATGAAGATGAACTACATCCAGCAGCAAGGCTTCTGGTCGGGAGATTGGAGGTACTGAGTAGCGTAAAACCACCTTCAAATGGTTCCATGGTTCACTTAAACCCTGAGTGGTAGAACGTGTCAAGGTTCTAGCTATGTGCGAATGGTACACATTCTAACAAAAAGAAAAGACTATAAATCTATATACATTATTATATTAAAAATTCCAGCAATTGATTTTTATTTGAAAAGTGACCAACAGTACACTTTTATTGTAAAAATAACAACAATAAATTTAACCTGTCTTTGAATGTATACAATGCTGTTCAAAATATATGAAGTTGAACGCATCAAATACTTCAACACAGTTTGATTTCGCCAGTAACGAGGTTTAACAAATACGATGGAACATGTCCATGGCACTAACCCACATAATATACTACAATGTCTTCAAGTAATCAAAGTGTATTCAAAAATATGAATTCAACAAAACTAAGATATAATAAAATAAACATATCGGAGTCTCTAGTAATTATGTCCACATAAACATGTATATGTACAAAATCTGAGGATCAACTACCATATATTCAATTGCGAAAGCAGAATAACACATATCAAAGTAAATTTAATTTCGATATTGAATGTAGACGCAGCAACAAAAAATTTGTACGATGATAAATCTTCCCACTTTGTCATACATTTTTCCGTATGTGTGTGTGTGTGTGTGTATATATATATATATATATATATATATATATATATATGTGTGTGTGTGTGTGTGTGCAGGTATGCAGAAAAATAAGAAAGAACACGTTAGGTAAATAATAAGTATTTTTGCTTTTGTTTTTAAAAAGACAGTTCTCCATACAGAAGTAGAGCTTATATTATAATTTTTTTTAAAAATATGATTCCTTCGGTACATGTCGAAATTAGTTTTTTTTCCATATTTTTAAAGTTCTTATTTTAAAATAAAGGTTCAGATTACTCGACCTTAATTTGGGAGCTAATATGTATATATATATATATATATATATATATATATATGTGTGTGTGTGTGTGTGTGTGTGTGTGTGTGTGCAGGTATGCAGAAAAATAGGAAAGAACACGTTAGGTAAATAATCCGGAGTTCGTTAGTATCGAAGGAATCATATTTTTTTTTTTAAATTATTATTATTATATATATATATATATATATATATATATATATATATATATATATATATATATATATGTGTGTGTGTTACTTGGTAAGGAATCCATGTGTGTGTGTGTGTGTGTGTGTGTGTGTGTGTACACACACACACACACACACATATATACATACATAAATACACACACATATATATATATATGTAAGAGTTAACATAGAAGTCAACACTTAGAGGCGACAGTCTGTTTCATGCTAGATGCAATCGTCAGGTCACCTCTAAGTGTTGACTTCTATGTTCACTTTTATATTTACACACGCTCTATCTCTGATATTGAGCACTTTATCACATAAATATAGCACATTTTAAGACTATATTTCTTCAGATATATATATATATATATATATATATATATATATATATATATATACAGTCTCTCTCGAGCAAAGCAATTGAGCCACTAAAAAACATTATTAATGAACTATAAAAGAACAGGGCATTGCATTTTATTCCTTCAGTCTGAATGAATTCATATTCCTTCCTGTTTGTCTTGCGCAGAAAGCTGACATCTTGTCTGAGACTTTCCAATGTCTGTGGATGTTATTCTTCCATTTGTTGTTGATGACAAAACCAGTTCCATAATATTTACTGTCTGTTTTCAAATCTTTTTAATTGGGTTCTCTGACACCGACATTAATATCTGGTCCTTCGTTTACTATAGTTCCTTGGAGACAACATACATCAATATTTAAAAGCCAATATTTCCTGCTTTTATATTTTTCTCAAGTCTTTTAACATTATATGATCTCTGTGATAAAAAACTTTAAATGCAATTGCCAGGCATTTAGAACGTTTTAAATAAGAATCTGACGAAAGTTAACAGTTGACAACAGACAAAGTTCATTAAATTATACGTAAAATATAATTTCAAATTTGGTTCTTTGTTTCGGTAAAATGTTATTTGAAGTTGGGGTTTTGTTAACGTATATTGTTCATTACAAACTGTTTCATTCACGTAAACGCATATTTGAAACGTGGCATCTCTTTTGCGCAAACTGATTTGAAACCCCGGCTGCCATTTGGGAACAATCTTATTTGAAACACGGATTTATGTTCACAGAAACTGTTGCTTGAAACTTAGATTTTCGTTTTTAGTTATTCTTGCAATGAAAGCATTGGAAGTGCATGGAACAGATTTTTGCTGTTAATTTTTACTTGGTAAGGAATTCATTGGAACGTGAAGATATTCTGAAAGTTCAACCAGCAGAACACATACAAATGTTGTACGCTTTCAGGAGTCAATCGAAGGAAGACGCTGGATTGCAGTATGAGAAGGAGACTAAAAAGATGTAAAACAACCTTCACCCAAAAAAGAAACAGAAGAATCCGCGGAAAATAATCAACCATTCTACTGCTATCTATCTACTGTCTGTTCGTCACCTGTGGGACATGATAATTTCCATTTTCTTTTTTATTTGTTTTTAACTTTTTCCTTTTTGTAAATTTATCAGTGATGATTGGTGAAAATGTATATATGACACACAATTAAAAAGTAGATAATCGATGTAAGTGTATTTGGAGAAAATATCGAATATCATTTTTAACGCGTGTGCAAGAATGGTGAGAAGACAAAAAGTCGCTATAAAGCGTCCAATATTACTTAGAATAATGAAAACCGGATATTGGAGAGGGACATGATCGCACCCCCCAAAAAAGGATATGTCGTTTAAAACAAGGACTATGTAGATTCCTTCAGCCTATAGATATTCTTATAGTTATTGACTGACGTATTTGCTTTTTACCGACTATCAACCCTTTGTTCGTTAAGACCGTTAAATAATTCATTTTGTGAGTGAATATTGCACGAACAAATTTTTTGACAATAACTGATTTTCCTAGAATTGTTGTATGGAGACTTTAATATGGATGTCATACATATCTAAAATGCCAGCTGTATGCAAGAAATTTCTAATATCAATGGTAAAAAAAGTCTTCGAGCGAGTAGAGTTTGATGGTCTTGGCAAAGATCATCCTTCTTTGAAGATTTGGATTGGCTCTACACATGCAAAGCACCGTGCCAAAAAAATTATTGCTGGTAATAGTTCTTTTTTACTAAGTATTTATTGTATTAAACACTTCTATAATGTTTTTATCCCAGTTTCGGGGTTAACTATTTGCCCATAGCTGGGACCCTAATCGAGTGAACCTGGGATCACCAGCAATTAAGAGGTGGTTCCACGCTCCTAAAAACCTCCTGATCAGAGGCCTTGATACTAGGCGTAGTTTATTGTCATAAACAGAACGTGCTCTACTTAGGAATGAACCAGAATGGTTGTGTACCTATAAATATGAAAGCAATTCTCTTTTTTACCAAGAAAACTTACCTATTACTTAAAATATTTTAAATCAGGTACAATTTTCATGAAATTTAAAAAAAAAAATAATTTCCTCTAAATCGGTTGAACATCAAACTCAATATCTCAGTTCACGCATAAGGACA
>OZ038502.1:19008812-19016312 GCA_964036315.1 Acanthosepion esculentum | reverse complement strand
TGTTTTTAAACTACAATTCTCCTTGAATCTCTCACGTACATTCATATCTGTTCAAAGCGTATCCAAATGTAATCAATTGACGTTACACATTATGAAAAAGAAAGTATAAACATAAAAATATCTTAAAATAATTATCGGACTTTTCCAATTTCAAAAACAAAAACACGCCGTTATTTTGTTATTCAATGCGGATCATGTCCCAAACCTGGCGCAGATCACATAATCTTTATTAATCGTTTTGAATGTGCATATCGATAGATGTAAGTCAAACTGTATATTAAAAAAAATAGACTCTATTACATCGAAACGTGATGCTGTTTTTGCTGCATTCTAATTGAACGCTTTTTGTGATCGACTAGCTTGGTATGGCTTCTAGTAATATACAAAGAAAACAAAGTGATTATATTGACTGCAGTCCTGTATACTTTTGAAGTGTACGGAATTTGAACATATTGTACTGGGAAACATAAGTATAATCTTCCTAGTTCTGTTTTAATCATAAAAAATCTCATGAAATCACCACAAAAAGAAATACAACTAAATCAGTAAACAAAAAATCCGCATACCCCCTCCCCCTAAACCTTTTTTTCTAATATCCGTGGTATACGTTCCAAATTTTGCAGCATAGAATCTTTTCTCTTGGAACGGTCGCCAGATATCTTTACCCTTTGTGAAACCAATTTAAATTCTTCCATTGCTATCAATGAATTATTGGTTCCCGGCTATCTTCCCATTTGCCGATAAGATTCCATTATTCACATGCATGGCCTTGCTGTTTTCATCCAGGATAATCTTACGATGACCAAGGAATTGTCTCTCGCGGCCGCAGAAATCTCTTTCATGTGCTTCCGTTTTTCGTTACACAACTCTGTTAGCTCTCGCTTTTTCCTGTATCGCTCCCCCTCTTCCAAGGACTGCAGTATATGAGACGTACTATCTGATGCTTTCTATCCATCCATCTGCAAACATCTATGTCTTCGATGACTTTAATGCTCGCCATGACACGTGGCTGTTAAATACTGATGTTGCCGGTATCCAGACATTAAATTTTTCCTTTGTCCAACCTCTAACTCAAATCGGAGATTTACCTACTCGTTTCCCTCGCAAAACAGAGAAACAGGCTTCTCTATTTGATTTATTTCTTACCGCCTCTCCTTGCTCTTGCTGAGGCTCGAAAAACTGCCATCGAGCTATGGTATCTATTAATATTTTATTCCAATCATCTATTAAATAGGAACCCTCTACTCATAAGACATGTTTTCCCGTTAACAGCATGCTGATTGTGTCTCCCTCCGTGATGTTCTTCATAACACCGCTCGGACTGACATCTTTAACCTTCCAATTGAGAATTGTGCCACTGAGGTTTCTTCTTGGGCCAAAGACATCGTGGAAGCATTCATCCCTTCTTGGAAATATCAGATGACATCTCTGTCCTTTCTATCGTTCACACCTATACGCTCGGCCGGTATAACACACAGAAACCACTATTTTCGCCTCGAGTCACAAGACACACCTATTCGTTGTTGCTCGTAATAAATGTAAATATGTCCTCGAAGGATCTCGGTTCCTGTTTACCGAGGGTATGAGGCGCGGCATTGCATCTAAGAACTTTGGATTACTCTTGTGATTACTGTCAGCTCTGTAATAGGACATAAAAGAAGTATAAGATATCTATTCCTCACTTTTCAATAAATCTGAGGTGTTAATATCCTACGATTATAAAACTGAATGCCATGCCCGTAAATTATCCTTAAACTCTACTCTTGACTTATCTGGAGAATTCCTGTTTGACATCCCAATTAGAACTGAGTCACTGTTAAGTGATATGTATATAACCCCTTTCATTGTTTCTGCTCTCATCTCTAACCAGCATAACCACAGAGCAAGTGCACCCGATGGTATCCCTATAATAGCCATTAAAATTCGTGCAGTCGAACTGGCTTCTGTTCTCCCTAAACTGTACAATAAATGCCTCGTTACCTCCTGATGTACTTCCGGCAAGAAGTCATCATCTGTTGTTCGTCTTTTTAAGAACACAGATAAGCCGTCCGACACTTCCAACTATCGGCTTATTAGCCTTGTACCGCTTTTTCAGAAAGTCCTGGAGGCTCTAATCAGTACCAAATTGGTTCATCATCTCTCGTCATCAGGCCCTTTATCAGACAAGCAATATGACTATCGTTTCTCCAGGGCAACAACTTATGTAATGATGGTATTTACAGAAATAATCTGTCATGCTCTTGATAATTACGGCGAAGCCCGGGCTGTCGCTTTGGACGTCTCGAAAGGCTTTGAAAGGGTTTAGCACACAGTTCTTCGACACAAGTTGAAAAGTTACCGTGTCTCCGGACACATTTTTGAATTGATTCAATCTTTCCTATCACATCATACAACGAGAGATGCTAAACTGCCACTCGTCTAGATCCTTTCGGACTAACGCGCATGTTACCAGGGCTACATTCTTTGTCATACTCTGTTTTTAATTTTCAATAATGACATTCCTGATGGTATCTACACTGATGACACAACATTTGCCATGCATCGAAAAATCAGTCTGATCCGTCTGACAAGCTCATAGTGGAAGCTAATCTCCAAAATTATATATATATATATATATATATATATATATATATATATATATATATATATATATATGTATGTATGTATAAACACTCAAATATATACATTAAAGCAAAAATAACACAAAAAAATAAAAAGGAAAAATATATAAATAAAAATATACAATTGAAAAATAATGGTGTTTATGAAAGAACATGTGAGCACATGTACAATTTGAATTTTAACTGTGAAAACTATAAAAACAGTCGATATATATATATATATATATATATATATATATATATATATATATATATATATATATATATATATATATATATATATATATATATACACACACACACAATATATACATATATCGTTAAAGACGACTGACAAGATACAGAGATTAAGAATTTTCTTTAATTTTTTTCTGTTCGTAGAAGTGTTTTCTTTTCTGGACTAAATCTATGTAATAACTATCCAAAAGTCGTGTATTTCCGGGCGTTTTCGGCTATACTTTTAGACATTAACAAGAATTATTTAATTTTACTTTTCGCTGAATGTATGGGTTGTATGTATGAATTTAGAGTTACAGAGCTGTTGAATTTTCGATACTCAGTCAAAATTTTGTGGTTGTGTTCATAGTTAATATTATTGCATGTTATATTTTTTTCTTCTATTATTAGGGCTTCAATTATTGTAAATCATATTATATGTGTATGAGGCTGTTATATTTGTATCTTCTACTAGTATGATTCGGAAGCTGTCTGGTAGTGTTTTGTGTCCGTTTAAATGTGACCTAATGGAGTTGTGGTTTGGTAGGTGTAACGTAATTTTTCGGGATAGGAATGTAGGAGTGTGACCAATGTCATTATTATGGGTTTGGTTTGATCAGGACCACAGTTCCTTCAGGGGCATTTGTAAATTATGTTGGTTCTTTGTAATTAGTTCTTTCTGGATAATTCCCCCCAAATGCATGATATATATATACCTATATATATCTATATATATATCTATATATCTATATATCTATATATATATATATACATATATATATATATATATACATATATATATATATATATATATATATATATATATATATATATATATATATATATATATATATATATATATATATATGTATATGTTTGTGTGTGTGTGTGTGTGTGTGTGTATACAGAGAATTGGGATAAGATAAACGAAAATTTGTCTATAAATATGCGTTGAGAGGAAATCCTGTAGAAACTGGACGGCGCCCGAATTGTATATGTCCTTGCATATGCTCCGCAAATTCCATTTGGCTACAGCGCTCCAGAAAGTACCCATTGCGGTATTCCAAATTTACAACAGTCAGGTCATCACAAAAATGAAATATTCTTGCCATAATCCACTTTAAAGGCGCCTTGCGATTGAATAAAAATTTTCAACATTGCAGCCCCTCTCTCCAAGACGAAATTTCGCTAATATATCGCCATTCTATCGTACTGTTCAAAAGCTACATTCCTTGATCCCGACAGTTCAAACATTTAAAGTGTACCCAATCTTACCACGTACACAAGGGACAATAATCCTCATTACCTTCGTGTTCAGTTGTTAAATATGCAGTTTCAACCGGGGAGTTTCGTCCAAAAATCCAATGCTTTGTTGCCCCAAATCTCGAGTAGATGCTTTTCCGATCACTACTTCCATACACAACAATTATCTGCCCTGCATATCTACAACATATCTATATCTTATTTGCAATGTTTTCTCCACGTTGTATATCTGTAAAACAAAATCTTGTATCTGGAGAGTGTTTTTGCAGAGGAAACTGTTGTCGTAAGAGCCAGTTATTGTTATTTCTATGAAGAACAAGCTGATCCATTTTACTTTTAACTGCATATATATATATAGGTTGTATGTGTATCTCGTGTTATACATAGGGTTATATGAATATATTCAGATAAAAGTAAAATAAATTTATCTTTGATAATGGCTGAAATTATAACCGAATGCGCTTGGAAAATATTCGGATAAGTTTAAATATAATTTATATTCTGAAAACAACAAAAAATATACCAATATGTAAGTAATTATATAAAAAAGCTCTCCCACTCTATCCCTGATAACGAGCACTTTACCCCATAAATATAGCTTACCTTACAATTATATTTTATCATATATATATATATATATATATATATATATATATATATATATATATATATATATATATATATATATATATATGCAAGTTTCATTAAAAACGACAGGCAAGGTACCTACGGTTAAGTTTTTATATATTTTTCTTGTGTACGAACAAGTTTATATATATGTGTTTATATATATATATATATATATATATATATATACATATATATATATAGATATATATATGTGTGTGTGTGTATGTGTGTGTGTGTGTGTGTGTGTGCTCAGTGTTTATCCGACTGGTCCTGTTCCAGACACAACTGTTCTGAGGTCTTTATATTCGATCCATTTATATAACTGAATTTTATCAACCGTTTCTTGTTAACGTGGCTTTACTAGCTTTCCAAACTCCGACATTATCGTGTTCCTGTAGATTCTAAATAACGGACTTTAAAATAAGGTACTGCCGCAAAAATCCATGTCCTCATGCAATAAACATTTAATACATATTCACTAATAATCTTTCATAAAATTTAGATCGTGGAAAAAGATATTTTAAAAAAAATTAGAATAAAATTAATTTTAACGTTTAAATACTGCCGGGACATGTATTAAAATAACTTCTGGAGCGTATCGTCAAGTTTCCGAAACATATTTGTTTTTTATACTAAGATTTCCGTTCAATGTTTTAAAATGGATACTATCGCACTCTTTCACTATATCCGTACACACACGCACACAAACACACTCTCACACACACACAAACACACGTGTGTGTTTGTGCGCGTATCTATGTATGTGTGTGTATGCATGTATCTGTGTGTGTTGCAGTTTTATTCTAAAATGTCGAACTGTTTGTAATTAAAAGAGAAAATATGTCTTTCCGGTTGGAAGACTTTAATATGCGATTTTCGAAGCGAAAAGATCTCGTACATAAGGACGAAATTAAAAGTTTACAATCGGTGTATGTTATCAAAAAAAAAAACCCACCGCACTAAACCAAATAATAAAAAAGTAAAAAAAAAAAGAAAAGTATTTGACCTTGTGAAGGTCGAGGACTATAAAAACACCATCATCCCATTTATTCGTCTGCATAAAAGACATTTTAGCCAAAGTGAGTTAGATTTTCCTTCCATTATTTTTACCCTTGTCAATTCATTTTTCTTTATCACCCCTATTCCATGATTGACAACAAACGAGAATATTTTCAGGATTCTATTTCTAAGACATTGGTGCTCATTTTGGTAGGTATTGTTGTTTCCATGCTTAAATATTTTTTAAGAATTAATGGCTGTATTTCTTCATCGAACCACGATTTACAGGAATAGTTCATATTTATTTGAGGATTATGAAGCAAAACTTATGTGAAAAGAAATATATAAGATTGGAATTAGGATAAACTGACAGTGTCGCATAATATTAAAAGAAAAACATTCAACATATCTATCTGTAAAATCCGTATTGTAAACCTACTTTTTCCACTCGCTGTGGTATCATTTGCGGTTCCTGTTTTCTTGCCAACGACAATAGCACAGAGAGTCAGCAAGTGGCTTGTATTATTTATTGTAAACGTGTCAAATTAAGCTGTTCTGTACAGGCCCTGGCATGTTTTGTAAATTCTCTTCAGGTTGCACTTGTTTTTTCATGTGATAAGGGAAACGTGAGTCGTTTCTGCTGGTCCTCTCAACTCACCTCATGACACAATATCCGCAAAATATTTCTGGAAGTAATTTGTCAAAGGATTATCAATATGACCCCCCCCCCGTTGTGGCTAACAAGTCATGCATTAGAGAGGCATACGCAGACATACTTTAATGGATGTCAGTTATCAGTTATCTCCTGAAAGTTCTCCACTGCCTTAGCCGGGTATTGAACTCACATTCTTTGGGTCCTGTCACTGAATCTAACTAACGCCTTTATTCACCGTGCCATGTGTCATTGATGACATGGCAGGTGGAACTAGAACAGTCTACCACAGTGAGGGAAATAAAGGCTCCATTTCGACATTCCAACCACCTGAAGAAGGTCGGAGCGTACTACAGCCGAAACGTTGTAATGAATATTGCAATAAAGATGAGGATAATAGTCCGAATATTGTAAATAGTGTACATAATTTCTCATTTCAGAAATATATACAGATATTGAAAGGCCGAAACATTGTAATAAATATGCGGACAAAGATGAGGACAATAGTCCGAATAATGTAAATAATGTACGATTTTTTCTATTTTGGGATAAAAATGCAAATAAGTGCGACATTAGTCATTTTAATTTTTTCGAATGCTTTTTGGTAATCATCCGTCCGCTTCAACATTTTTTTTCCTTAATTATTTAATGGTTCTCGCAAAATAAATAAAATTCGGACTTAAAACATTAAAATAATTTGCGAAACCTAGAGATGGTTGTAAAGATGACACATATGTTGGAGAGGGCATAACTTTTAACCAACCTTGCACTAGAGGGGTCTGGTTTTCTAACGTTTTCCTCGATAATTTGGCCGAGATATTTAATTTTCGTAATGTAAAATCCGTACTTTTGATCCCTCAATTTAAACCCGTATTCGTATCTGTTACGTGATGAATAGGCTGCTCTCCATTTTTACTTTGTATTGAAATATCATCTAAGTAAGCCATCACTAAGTTTATATCGTTCAAAATTTTCCATTAGTTGTTGATAAATTCCAGGTGCTACTTTAATTCCTAAAAGTAACATGTTAAATTTGTATAATTCCTTGTGGGTATTGATTTTTAACAGATCTGATCATACTTCGTCCACCTAGATTTGAAAATATGCATCGAAAAAATC
>OZ038502.1:18918812-19003812 GCA_964036315.1 Acanthosepion esculentum | reverse complement strand
ATATGTCTGTGCATGTATATAAATATGTATGTATCTATCTATCTATGTCTATATCTATCTATCTATATATATATATATATATATATATATATATGTGTGTGTGTGTGTGTGTGTGTGTGTGTGTACAGAGAGAGAGGGAGAAAGAGAGACAGACAGAGAGACAGAGAGACAGATAGATATATGAAGTCGTTTGAAGGATAAAAATGTGTCATAATCTTCCATGTTATCAACAAACACACAGACATAAGTGTGTGTGTGTATATATATGTATATTTTGGCATCATGTTCTCACTGAGACATATATATATATATATATATATATATATATATATATATATATATATATATATATATATATATATATATATATACATACATATATATATATATATATATAATCATATTTCATAGAATGATTGAGACAAGTTTTGTCTACGTATTTTCAATTGGATCCTTTCGTATTCACGGACAAAATTTTGGTTTCATTATTAAAAGGAAGAGAGAAAACTAGCGTGTTGTTACATATTAATTATTCTTAGCATTTTCGACAGTAGCATTATGCCATCCTCACAATGTTTGTTACATGTATATATATATATATATATATATATATATATATATATACATATATATGTGTGTGTGTGTGTGTGTGTGTGTGTGTGTGTGTGTTTATATACTGATTTTTTTTAAATAAGGATAACTTATATGTAAAGTCCTTGGTTCCATCAGAAAACATGTATAATTATATGTTTGGCGCAGCTTTTTCGTAATTTGTATATATTACACATCCAAGTATCAAATCTAATAACTTTCGAAGCAATGTATGTGCGTGTGTGTGTCTGTGTCTGTGTGTGTGTCTGTGTCTGTGTGTGTGTGATCATGTGCGTGTTCAATAATATCTAACGGGAAATATCCGCCCAAGGAGCGGATAATCAATTATCAATGTTTCTTCTAACGTCCACAATACAGAGATAACTATCTGAAAATAACTCGCGTACTTCACAAGATGTTCTCTTTAAAGTTTGACTTAATAACAAAATACGCCTCTGATATTCTCTTGTTAACTGAGTCTTTATTAGTTCTGAGAGTGTGTCTCATTTTAATATTTTGGCTTCCTTAATGTAATCTTTAGGCCGACTAACTTTTGAATTTTAATTAAATTCCTTCATAATCATATAAATATAATGATTATTTTAAAGAATGTCTTTGTTATGTCTGCGAGGTTAGATGGAATATTTATTCATTGACATGGAAACGGTCACAAATATTTAATTACTATAATTTTATATCAGTCAAATGAGTTTACGGAAGAGTTAAATGTTATCTGCGCAGAAGACATAATCGGTGAATCGAGTTCAAATTCCTTCCAAGCCTGTCAATCTTAGTTAGTTAAAGCTCTTGGTTCATGGGTTTTTGCTTCTAAGATATAAGATAGGCAGATGACATTGTGTTGATAGCCGATAGAATCGAAACTTTCCTTTTACTACAGAATGTAATAAAAGGAAAGCAAGAAGAATGTTCGTTTGTTTGGTTTACGGCATATCAACCTCAATGGGTCATTTAATGTCGAAAAGTTTTTTTTTTCCTGGTAATATTTTTGTTTTGTCAAAAATCCATTTCTGTTAATATTTCTTTTCTCAAAAATGTATAGCTGGTAATATTATTTTTTTTTCAAAAACATACAGCTGGCAACATTATATTTTCAAAAACACATATTACAGGCCTTGCTGTTGGACGTAGTTTATCGTCTTATCCAGGACGCGGATGTAGTTTATCGTCATACCTAGGACGCGGATGTAATTTGAGTGTTAACTATTTGCCCATAGCTGGGACCCTAACAGGTGCTACCACCCCGGGTTAGGGTGGACTTGGGAACACCAGCAATTAAGAGGTGGTTCCACACTCCTCAAAACGTCCTGATCAGAGGCCTTGCAGTACAGACGTAGTTTATCGTCTTACCAAGGACACGGAAATAGTTTATCGTCATACCTAAAACGTGGATGTAGCTTATCGTCATACCCAGGTCGAGATATTTGTTTGGTGGTTAACGATTTGCCCATAGCTGGGACCATAACAGGTGCTACCAACACGGATCATGTCTGACCTGGGAACACCAGCAATTAAGAGGTGTTTCCACACTCCTTAAAACCGCCTGATCAGAGGCCTTGCTGTTGGATGTAGCTTATCGTCTTACCCAGGACGCGGATGCAGTTTATCGTCATACCCAGGATGGCAAGAAGAAAGGACTAAACATCATTGGAAGCAGAAAGAGTATACTGTTATCATCTAAAAGAATATCCCAATATAGGAAATACTCATTGGAAACACCAAAATCAAGCGAGTTCAAAAAAAATTAAATAAGAGTTTTAAGAACAATGCAGAGAATGCGACACTGAAATCCGAAGGAACTTTTGAATAGCGAATGATTTTTTCCGAAAGTTAAATAAATTTCATGCAACAGGAAAATTTAATTAGAAAGAATGAAGAGTACTGGACTGTTATTTAATATCAGGCCTTTTATATGACAGTGAATCTTGAATAATCTCCTCGCAGACGAATAGTAGATATTAGGCAAAGAAAATGTGTTTCTACATAAGAATGATGAGAATATTATGAACCGAGTCCGTTTGTAATGCCGAAGTGTAAGAGAAAACGGAAACAAACCATAACTTATACACAGCATGAGTCAGAAACCATTTAAAAAAATGAAATTAATAAGGAAAGTGTTATGGACCAAGGTTAGGACCAAGAAAGAACAACACCAGCACAAGAGTAGAAATAACAAAGATATATTACACAAAATAATAATACAAGATGTGGAAGATGTTAGTACGACTGTCAGTCTGGTTTGGAGTGAACTACTATTGTCTCGACTCGATTCCGTCTCGATATTTAACAACCCTCCCACGTGAGTCGAATGTGGCACAAGTCCGGTTTAGTGTGGGCTCTCCGAGCCCGTAGGCTCGGCCAAAAATATGCCCATTTAGAACCCGTATAAACGGGTTCAGGGACTCTCTACCTCCCCGGACGAAACTGCCCTTCGGCAAAGCCTCGTTCGGGTTCATCTCTGCCAAAGCAGGGAGTTCGACAGATGTCGCAAACAGTCAGAGACTGCTCATGACTCGATTCCGTCTCGTCCCTCTCTCTTGAGAGGCCTAGTATTCATAGTGTCAGGAAGAGTTCACTCTGTCGTTATAGGTAAGGTCCCATAACAGAAAGAATACTTAGAAAATTTAGCGCATACATGACATGTTGAAGGCAAACGATCCAGAGAAAAGCTGAAAAATACCTAAAGTGCTTGTGTAGATGGTTGACAGAACAGAGATTAGGAGAGGTCGTGAAAAGACAAATATTGCGAAGAGCTTCAAAGGATAAGAAGTTCAAGTGAATAATTAACACGGTACATAGAAGAAGGAAAACTGATTTAGATATCAATCCTTGTGTTGGGCAGGATCTACCTGAATACATTGAAAACAGGACAAGCCATCTGTTATGGTCCATGGTTAGGACCAAGGAAGAATAATACGAACACAAGAGTAGAAATAATAAAGATATATTACACGGAATAATAATACAAGATGTGGAAGGTGTTAGTATGTCTGTCAGTCTGGTTTGGATTGAACTCCTATTGGCTCGACTCGATTCCGTCTCGTTCCTCTTGATAGGCGCAGTATTCATAGTGTCAGGAAGAGTTCATTCTGTCCTTATAGGTAAGGTCCCTTAACCCCATCACAGAGCATTTCTAAAAATAACTAGACGAGATGCCCTAGACATTAGCAATGGAACACTCTACCACATAAATTAAAGGGTTTGAGATGAAAATCCCTCTAGATCGACAGAAACCTGATGAAGGTCGGAGGGCACAAATGCCGAAACTTTGAGATAACAACAATAAAGATGAGTTTGATATTGCGCATGGGAACAATGATTAACTCCTAATACAAGAGATTCAGACAGAAATTCTATGGTCATAGCTACTTGGACTTTCCTAGCATGTTGTTTGATACTTCTATAATTCAACCAGACATAAACAACGCCAGATTTACCAAGGACATTTTCGCTGAGATCTGTCCAGTTAGCGTCTTACATTATTCGTAGGCAAGACAAAAATAGCAAATTATACTGTACTCGTGAGTATATGTAACCGCCATTTCTACTTCTTTTCTCGCACTTACCGCATTTCGTTTCCTTGCTTACCTGATAACTACAATCTTCAAAAATTTACATTCAACTTCAATCGTCATCTTCCATCTTCTTGAAAACGGTTCAGCTTTTATCCTGTCCCCTCTATACCCAGTCTTTTCTCTTTCGTTCACTCTCTGTAACCCCCCTGTGTACAAGTGGCATTGTAGCCTTGCTTGGGGTTAAATTATTAAAAGAAAAAGAATATTGAAGGGCCGAACTGAGTTTTTTTTTTACAAGACCGAAAAACGAGCGAATGTAGTCAGTATGTTTGAATCAGTGGAGGAACGAAGCGGACTCTCCGTTTTTAAATTCTCTAACATGCTAAAATAAGCGAACACGTCGTGATGTCAAGTTGCTGGCAGACCGAACAAATCTGTCGCACTGATCCTTCACGCCACCTCAAGGAAACGACGCTACTCTTTATATATAAACTCTTCGAAGTAACGCAAGGAAAAGAAATGTGGCCGTCGTTCATTCAGACGCTGGTGTACCTTGGTCTATGTCGATAGACCGCATAAAACAAGAAATTAGATGCGATCCAACAAAAAAATAATCAGCGAACCAGATTGGGACCGAAGACCGGGGCTCAAAAGTCAACATAGACACAGATGCAGAGTTGGGACATGAAGGTTGCCGACAGACCACATGCAACAAAAAATGAATCGCGATGCAAATGATAAAATAATAGCGAACAAGACTGGGATAGATGTACGGGGTCTACAAGTCAATTCAGACACTGATGCAAGTTTGGGACTGAAGGATGTTGATAGACCACATGAAACAAGAAATAAGTCCCGAAGCAACAAATAAAATAACAGCAAACCAGACCGCAAGCTGGGGCTCAAGAGCCAACTCAAACGCTGAAGCAGCGATGGGAACTGAAGGTTGCCGATTGATCACATGAAACTATAAATAAGAAACGATGTAACAAATAATATGAGAGCGAACGAGGTTGGGAGGAGAGGCCGGGGTTCAAAAGACAATTCAGACACTGATGCAGCTGATAATCCACATGAAGTATGAAATAACACTGCATGCAACAAATACATTAGATGTGAGTTAGATTTTAACCGCAGGATGGAATTCCGCCTACATGGTCAACTTTATCAAGGGTCTAACATTTGAGTTTGGTAACTAGACTGAATGATTTTATTCAGAGAAATGCTGCTTTTAGTTGAAGAAATATATGCAACTGAATGACTGGCTTAACCAGTTCTTTCCAGAGAATGATTTGCTGAGCATGCTCACCAAAGGGGTTGTCCCTGTTGAAGGATCTCTCATAAATATTGAGTTTCAAACGTTATAAAAATTCGATCGATGTATGAATTCTTTCATGAAGCAGTTGTATATATTTTGTATATTTGTATATATTTCCTGGATTCTAAACGCGTCTCTTCTCCAAACGATTTTCATTTTGCATTAATAATTTATATTCCAATTATATCAAAATAGATTTCTACACATTTTTTTGCAGAATATTTGCATATCTCAGCAGGAACGCGCCGAACGTTATTGTCGTACATTAAGGGAAAAATGTACATATTACCAATGATATATATATATATATATATATATATATATATATATATATATATATATATATATAAATAAATATATATATATGTGTGTGTGTGTATATATATACATATATATATATTTATATATATATATATATATATATATATATATATATATATATATATATACTCACGTCGTGACGTTGTTAGACTTATACACACATATACATACAATTATAAAGATATATATATATATATATAGTCACACGCATATATATATATATATATCATAACAAATCATACATCTATAAAATACATATTATATATATACATATATATATCAAAACATATATGTATATTTCTCTCTACCTACACGCACACAAATATATAAATATATACGTACACAATACACACACACACACACACACATATATATATATATATATATATATATATATATATATAGAGAGAGAGAGAGAGAGAGAGGGAGAGAGATTGTGATGAAGAAAGATAAATACACACAGACATATATGTATATACACGTATATTTCACTGTACAAACATATATATATATATATATATATATATATATATATATATATATATATATGTCCATCTACACATATAAATGAAAGATACACCTACCTACACACACACACACACACACACATATATATATATATATATATATATATATATATGTATATATATATAATAATACATTTGTGCAAATACATGTTTACTTAGATACACACGCACACACATATATATATGCATATATCTAATCATATCTATCTGAATTAATACGTATGTTGTATATATTTTATGTATAAAAATATCATATGTGTGCTTGTGTATGTCTGTGGGTGTGTGTTTGCTGGAACTCACGCATCTGCTTGTGCGTGCAGTGAAAGAGAAATTGTGAGTTACTGTCTTATCTTCATCCATTCGTTTCTCTGTTAGGAACACGATTTGGATATATGCTAAAAAAATTATTCGAATCGAAAACATTTCATTTTATTCAATAAATGTTATGAAAAAGTTCTATCCCCGGGCGGCATAAGAATTCTGCCAATTTGTAAAACAGATTCGGCCAAAATCACCAGTAAATTGCCCTTAATATCAATATTTCACGTTGAATAGTTTAAAATTAAGGAATGCATAAAATAAAAAAGATACATACGTGCAAGAACTGTCCGTATATAACATATTTGTTCAAAAATCTGCTAACGTGCAAATCATTGTTTGCTTTCGCTTAAGGTTATGTAGCCAATAGAAAAGTGAGTTGGCGATATCTCCTTAGGAAATAACTAACCAGGTCAAGATCCTGCTGAATGCGCATTAAAATATAAAATCGATTACCAAATTGCATGATAAGAATGGCAATATATCTTCGAATAAAATATATTTATGCATTACTTAGACATTGTTTATCAACCTGCACTAAAGCACTGCACAATTTTAGTACTAACCTAAAAGGAGGGTGATACTCGTTATAATCAGCATTTGGGGATCTTTCAGTAAAGACATGACAAAGTTTCGCTCGCTGTGATTTGTGTAAGCGATCTCCCAGAATGCCATACCGCTAAGAGCTTCATTGCTTGTTTTACAGTAAATTCTTTCCATTCCGCGTGAAATGGTTCAAATCCTACTGGTTAATTTCCTATTCCTGTAGTAGACAGAATGTGCCTTTCAGATATAATTTTATATATTTTATATATTCGTAACAATTGCTCCTTTGTTTAAGAGACTCCGGTGTGGGTACTTTCTTTTTCATTACAATCTTAACCATTTCAAATCTCTTGGGACAGCCATTATCTACTTTCAACAATCTCATTTAGTAACACTAAACATGGTACATTTTAAAAGTGAAGCACAGATAAAAAAACAAATTTTTTGGCAAAAGGTCATAAGTAAAAAAATTGCCAGTTAATTTAGAACTAAGTAGATGAAATTCCTCATATTTACACCAAACCTAATCACTTTTATATGTCAGCCAAATTATATATATATATATATATATATATATATATATATATATATATATATATATATATATATATATATATATATATATATATATATATATAATTATATATATATATATCAGAATGCAATGAGAACGAAAATAATATATAAATTCTAACGTTCGCCAGAATTAATTCAAAAACGGCTCAATACCGATTAGAGCAATAATTAAGTAACCATTTTGATTTTCACCAGTTGAGGTGCAACTAAATGCACGGAAACGAATTTACATGTTTGTCGTGAGTACATGTTTTTTGTCTATATGAAAAAAATTAATATATATACAGTTTATTTATATATATATATATATATATATATATATATATATATATATATATATATATATATATATATATATATTCTTGCTCACTAGGATTATATATATATATATATATATATATATATATATATATATATATATATATATATATATATATATATTGGGCAGTTTTTACGCACTCTTTGTCCAGAAAAGAAATAAAAAGCTTTAACGTAGTACCTTGTCTGTTGTTTTTAATGAAACATGGATAAACGAAAGATTGCTGCCTAAATATACAACTATCAAATTACACGACCTTGCAGCCAACAAGAAAAATAACACCACTACATCCAGGAAAAACCTTGTCTTACAACAAATAAAATCAGCTAAAAATGACATCCAACATTTAAACACCGAAATCCACAAACATAATATGACACTAAAAATCACCTTGACCGAACAGGAATATAATGAAGCATTGTACCACCTCAACCTTAGCATCAGCGAGCACGAACTTACACACAAATAAATAATTACTAGAGATCTTTGTAAATTATACCAAGGAAACATCCTACTTCCCAACAGTGAAGACAAATATATAAATTTATCTAGCCATAAAATAACAGATGACCGAAAAGAATTCTTAATTTTAGGGCCAAATTGTCACATCCAACCTTTGATCTTATCACTGAGTCAACCGAGATTGAAATTCTACACCAACTTGCTACGTGTGGAGATATAGCAGATCACTTAGATCTGAGATCTTACTCAAATCCGAAGGCTTGAATATCCGCTAGCCTGGCAACAACCATAGTAATATCTTAACATCAAAACTAAAAAAGGCTGCGAAAGAGCTAATACAACCCCGGCATCATCATCACACGAGCCGATAAAGCTAACATATACGTAATTTTGGATAAAGCCGATTACTACCAAAAATTATAAAAGATTGCCGATGCTCGAAATAAATTCACCAAACTGAAAAGAAATCCCACCGGGACTTTTAAAAAGTCCGTCAACAAACGAATAACAGCTCACAACGCAGAAGTCGCTTCCCTGAAAATTCAAAACAGTTGGAAATTACCAACCGGGATATTTATATGGAAATATAAAAACCCATAAACCAGGATACCCGCCTCGAGCAATTATTTCCCAGATCCAAACACCTATCTACGAGCTATCAAAATTCTTGAACGACATCATCACTCCATACCTACCCACCAATTACAGCATCACATCCACCCATAATCTACATAAAAGCAATCAGAATCTGCGACTCACAATATTTATATGATGGTGAGATATACATTGAAAATAATTTCAAGATCATCCAACACCCTATTTCAAATTCAATGCAAAACAAAAGGCTCATAAAATATTTCATAATACAACAGAGGTCATTCCTTACAAATCTAATGAAACAAAATATATTGTTCTACCAACTAATTCTATCACAGCCGCAACTAAAAAGAATTTATGTAAATTCAATATAAAATTTGTTACAATTACTTCTAAGATAATAAAATATTTAATTAATACAAAACCAAAAAATAGCTACAATCTAAAGGAGGAATTAATTTTAATCCTATCACCACATGCAAACGAGTCACGCCACAAAGGCACAAGGGGTTATTGGGAGAGACAGGACAAGGAAAGCAAGAGAAAAATCAGGGAGAGAGAGAGAAGAAAAGAAAATTAATCAAGACATTGATGGACATTTCATTTAAATTTTTGAAGATCAAATTTGGCCGGACGGGGCAACCACAAACGAAAATTGCGAGAAAAGAATCTGTTAGACAGTTACATCTAGTCAATCAACTGTGAATTGATGAGACCTCGCCCTCAATCTAGTACTGCGCTTAAATTCGTAATATCTATGTACCATAGCGAAGTGTGATATATTCTGATATATACACAGAAAGGTGCCACAAGGACAGGATGGTGAATGGGGAAAAGGATGGTCTTCTTCTGTCTAAACATCAAACTTAGCTAGTCACAAACAGTAACCCAAACATAAAACAATATTACTTATACCAAAACAACACATTCTTATCTAAATTTCTTACTACATCCACCATAATACCTCACTTTCTCCATGAGAGTCCTAACTAGTCCTAAATAGTACTCTTATGTACAATTCATTGTCTGTTTAAAGCAAAATGTTCATACTAATAATTCCTATGAAAGTATTTATAGAAAAGGCACAGCGAAGTTGCATTACGACGTTAGGAAAGTAACTGAAGCCGAGATGACAGGTCAAGACCAATAGTATTGCTAATTCTTCTTTTTATCAAGAATCTCTAAATATCTAACAGTAGCACCGGACAAGATTTGACAGTAATATTCTAAGCATGAACGAATGGTAGACTTATAAACATGCAAGATAGGTTCTAGAGATAATAGTTGTCTAGCACGACAGAATAACACTACTTTTTTACGATCAGACCTAACAATCGATTCAATATAGTCTTTCCACTTGATATCAATTGAGAATGTTACACAGATAAAGTGCAAGGAGTCGCTTTCATGAAGGTTAAGGTATCCATTCTGATGGAAGGTAGAAAGGTGTCATTCAGGTCACCAATTTCGTTTTGTGGGCATTAAAATTAACAAGCCACGCACGGCCCCAGTTATTAAATCAGAGACAATTTTTTTAGACCATCTACCAATTTCACATCATCGAACTGATCACACTTATTATGTAGACAGGAGAAAATAGATGTCATCAGCATATATACCAATTTGGGAAGTGATGTCATCAAGAAGGGCGTTGGTAAAAGTTCAGAATAATGGAGACCTGGACGACACCTATATGAGGACAAAAAAATCAAGAAGAGTGGCTATTCAGGACAACTTTCATTTCACGATTAGATAACAAATATTGAATCAGTTAAGAAATTCGTCCGGAAATAACGTATCCTTTCAATTTGTGAAGAAGACTGGCATACCAAACCCTGTCAAACGCTTTCGAGAAATCCGTAGCAACAGCGTGAGCTTAACCAGTCTCATCATAAAATCGGTTACAAAATTGCATGATAGAATGGTAATATGTGTTCGAATATCCGGCCTTTTTCATTTCGAACTGAACCCTTCTTTTCGTCGACCGGCGTAGATTGTTCTAGTTCCACGGTCCATGCATGGTCTGGATGTCTGAGTTATCTCCCTCTAAATCAATACTCCAAGATTTTGTTCACCCCTACTATATAGATATGTATTAATTCAGATAGATATCATTAGACATATGCACATATATATATATATATATATATATATATATATATATATATATATATATATATATATCTGTGTGTATATATATATATATATATATATATATCTGTGTGTATATATATATATATATATATATATATATATATATATATATAAGTATGTGTGTGTGTATCTAAGTAAAGATATGGTTTTACAAGCACAGGTGGAGACGAATCTCTAACTGCAAGCTTGATAGACTCTTTCAGAAATAATCCTTGCTACATCAGCCATTGACCTAGAGGAGTTCACGCAATATTGCTTGTCAGAATGAAGGTCCTGCCCTGAGCAGCGCTTAACAAATTCGGATTTGTTTTTGGCATCGAGCAGAGGTAGAAGTTCAATCAGACGGTTCAACTGAGTTCTTAAAAACTGCTACAACAGAGGAGGATCACCAACAAGCATGATCAAGCGGGGCCTATTTTGCACATTTTTAGAGAGAATAGAAACCAGTTCGTGATCACGTTTCCTGAGGACTATGACGGGGATGCTTTCAGATCCACATGCTTTGTGTGGATCCAAATTAGAAAGATTTACTCGATTTTTTTATGTGCTATACGTCATACAGTCGTAGGCGATCATGTATCGAAATATACATGACTGACGAGGCAGATTTTTTTTCCCGCATTAGGTTACTATTTCTTTCTGCGGTAGACCAGTTGTCATCCAAGCCTATAGAACCCGGTTTGTCTTGCTATTTACCCATAGCTTGGGGGAGGAGAAAAGGATTCATACCTTTCCCAAGGTTATTAGCACGTAAGTGAATGTAATGGATTCAACTGGAATTTGAACTCGGCTCTCCGATTTCTAAATCCGATCCGCTAGATTGTTCTAGTTTCAGTTGCCATGCATTTTTGAGATGTTTCAAAGTGAGTTATCTCCTTTTTAACTCAACACTCCAAGTTTTGTTTCATCTCTGCTGTAGGCAGGTATTGAACTCAAAACTACTTGTTTGAATTCAGTGACCTGACTCTTTATTTTCTGGATATACTACTTATCTCCCCTGGAACATGTGTACTTAAGGAGACATACCCTATGGGATAAAACGTTGGCTGGATCCAGTGACATGACCCAAAGAGTTAAGGGTTCAATACCTGTCTACGGCAGTGGGGGTCAACAAAAACTTGAAGTTTTGATTTAAAGGAAATAACTGAGACATCCACAACATGCATGGGACGTGGAACTAGAACAATCAACGCCGGTGGACGAAATGAAGCGTTCAGTTCGAAATGAAGAAGGCCGGAGCGTACAACGGCCGAAATACCGTGAATATAGAAATAAAGATGAGAAAAACGGACCGAAGAACGTAAATAATGGCAATACCTCATCGCAGGAATGTAGAGTGATGTTATGTTTGTTGATTAAACGAAATATCAATCTTTTCTACATTAAAATCGTATATTCTTCAATTGCCATCTATCTTACATATCATAATGATCTCCCCATATTGCATGCATCTCTAACGTTCATATCACAGACCTCGTTTAGTAACACTCTACCTTGAGTGGCACTCTAGCCTTGAATGGATTGAAATTCAGTAAGATATATGGGTATTGTATGTATCTTTATTTCAATATTTTTACATGACATCTTGTATACGTTCAGGAAGAAGAAGTTAAAGTCTAGACAATATTTTCTTAACTTTAAACTTTCTTCTTTTCTGCGCCGTGTTCCTCGTCGTCCTCCACATCTTCCTGTTCTTGGTAGCTCTTAATAAGTTTTATCTTTTTGTTATTTCTCCCAAACCCTGTTCCTTAATTTTTTTTGTTCAACCCCCATCAAGTATCTTACGCGCTGCTTTCCTCTTTCCTTCTTTCCCTCAATCTCTCCTGTGTGTATCAGATTTTCCAAGCCATCCTTCCTCATTACGTGCTCCAGAAATTTCCACTGACTTTTCCTGATGTTGAGTATAAGGTTCATCTTCGTCTCCATTCACCTCAATACCTCGTCTTTGCTTACATGTTCGGTCATCCTCAACATATTTCTGTAGCACCAAATTTTTGTTCATTCAAATCTCTTCTTCATTTTTGAGGAGATTGTCCATCATTCGCTGACATACAGGAGGACAGATATAGAGCAAAATTATCAACACACTGGAAACATTCAAATATAAGTTAGAAAAAAACGACTAGCCCCGAAAGTGTCAAACATATTTAAAGACTGCAAGATGGAATTTGAATAACTGTTAAAAATACTGGCTTTAATATGTCATTCGGTGCCATTTAGAAGGGTTTAAATTTATTTTCCGGACAGCAACAGAGCTACCAGTATCACAGTATGGCGGTCGGGGTGGAAGTCATAAACACTTACCCATTCACTCGGAAAAAATTTCATTTTATAAAAGATTTATATTTCCATTCGTTCGCAGATTCTACCTAATATTGCTTGACGCTATATTATCTTTATTTCCCTGGATAATGTTTAAATGAGCCACGTGGTAATAAAATGAGCACATTCTATTTCCATTCCTGCTTGTTACACGCCATTACAATAAATACAGAGTGTCCATAAATTTCGCATGCACATTAAAATATTTATAACTTTATTTGTATTTGCGATAGAAATAATTTGTAAAAAGGATTAGAAAGAAGTAAATCTATATTTTTTAAGGTTTTATTGGAATATTATTTACGTTTCCACATGTCCTCCATCATTAGCAATACAAAGGGTAATACGATTTTCCAGTTCACGGAAAACATTTGCCAATTGATTTGCAGTAATATCTGAAATCACATTAGTTATTTTAGCTATACTTAAAACTAGGTACATTAAACTTTATAACATTTTTTACAGATTATTTCTATCGCAAATACAAATAAAGTTATATTTTTTTAAAAGTGTACACGAACTTTATGACACCCTATATAACGTTTCTCAAAGTAAATATGTCCTAAACTAATAATGATTTGTAAGTTTCTACTTGGTCTTGTTATTCTACAGAGTGTTTCTAAAGTCACTTGACAATTTAAAATATATATGTATTGATGAGATATCATAATCAGATTTGTTCTCTGTACTCATTAGTTATCAAAGTTTTTTAATCACATTTCATTTGTGTATTTCAGGTATCCTTTTGATGAAAGAGGTATTGTTATATGAACTCCTAACATTTCCAGAACGGTCAGTTGGAATAGATGGCTCAATTCTCTGGCCGCCTATTTCCCCAGATAAGACAGCCCTGGACTTCTTTTTATGGAGTTATATTATGTGTACCGAACAAATATACGGGAAATCATTGATCTGAAGCAAAAGATTCCTGATGTCATTGCCACCATTGATGAAACTATGCTACAGCGAACCTAAGAAGAAAATGAGTACCGTCTGGATGTGCTTCGTGCAACTAATGCTGCCCATGTAGAAGTGTATTAAATTAGTTAAAAAAAAAACATAAATATCTACTCCTCATTTTGTAACAATTTCCATATATTTTTCTGTTAATTTGATTTTGTAATACAGGTCATGGACACTAAAATCAAGCGGATGTGGACGTTTAAATATCTGGGAAGTGTTTTCACAGCGGACGGTAAGTGCAAGTTTAAGATCTATAGACGTATTGGGATGGCCAAGGACGCATTCCAAAAGCTAAAGCAGAGTATTGCAAGACAGGAGGATTTCTTTGGTAAGAAACAAAAGAGTACTCAGCTGTTACGTGACATCCTTCCTTCTTTTAAAAAAAGCGAATGTTGGATGGTCTCCTCAAAGATGAAGAAGAAACTCGAGGCGACGGTGATATGGTTCTACAGAAGGATGCTGAGGATATCATGGCCCGAGCGTGTTAGCACCGATGAGGTCTTGGAGAGGATGCGAACAAAGAAGATGCTTATACATAACACCAGGAAGAGGTAGTTGATGTTTCCGGGAAATGTAATGCGAAATGAGGGCCTGGAGAATCTGATAATTACACGTCAAATAGAGGAAAGAGAAACAAGGGAAAAGCAGCGCGTGACATACCTCAGGAGCTTAAGCAAGTGGGTGAGAGAACGTGGTCTGGGGGAGATGGCAGATGAAAAGAACTTATTGAGAACTGCAGAGGGATAGTGGGAAGTGAAGAGCTATGAAGGGCCAGGGCACATAGAAAAAGAATAAAGAAAAAGTGGAGAGTCATTATCGCCTACTTCCTGAAAGGACACGGCAAATAAAAAGAAAGAAAGGATTTTTTAAAAATTGTAGCAAGACTTTATGGACACTCTGTGTTACAAGTTCCAAGTTTTTCTTTCCGCCAATTCAGGCTTTCAACTCTTATATTCTGTGTAAATAAATTATGCCGGAAAAATAAATAAAATAATAGTCCCACCAAAAGAAAAACAACTTTGACTAAATCACTCAGTGGTGGTGGTGTGTAACCTCACTAATACTTTATTTGTTTTTTCCTCGTTTTTAACAAAAGAAAATGGCGATCAAACTTTCAGAAGTAAAGGCAGGAAAAAACGCAACAGAAAGAAGTGGGGAAAGAAAAGGAAAAAGAAGAAGAAAGGGGAGAAGAAGGAAAGAAAGGAAAAAGGGGTAAAGCGAAAATAAAGTGAAAAGAGAAAAACGTTAATATCATAGCAAGGATGAGAAACCTCATTGATTAAAACATCAGCAGGAAAATATCTAAAATTAGCTGATTGGTTGAAAATTCAGCTATTACCCGATAAAACCCCATTCACGTCAGCCATATGCAGAACTTGATACATGAAGTACCCAGAATGCTACCAGGGATTGCAATGTTTTCCGGCTGGGTACAATGTCAGAGGAAGTTTGTTGTCAAGATTGTCTGAAACTCTCGACGAACGCATGAGGTAACCCTGAAAGGGCATTCTGAGGAGGGCTTACCGCGTATTGCTCAAATAATGAAAAGAACGAGAAAACGTCCTGAAAACGCATCACGTTCAATAAATCAATAAAAAAAATAACACCAGTAATTAACAATATAACTGTAAACGCCCTTCTTGTAGAAACTTCACGAAAATGTCTCGAGACGACGAAAATTAATGTTGAATATCTTGGACAAAAATCGAAAATAAATCAATTGAAAAGTAGACATAGCTCCAAATTACACTTACATCAAATGTAAACACTCTCCTTCGTGCACTTGAATCAATATATCTCTATTTCGGAGTTGAGGTATTGTAATTATTTACTTTATTTACATTGTTCGAAATGTTTTCCTCATCTTCGTTGGTATATTCACGACGTTTCTGCCGTGTTACTGGTGATAGGAATTTCGAACTGAACCATTTATTTCGTTTATCGAGGTAGATAGTTCTAGTTCCACATACCTTACCTCTTTGCGAACTCTCAGTATCAGTTATCGGTCTTAGTTTTTGTTCATCTCTGCTGTAGCCAGGTATTGAACTCACAATTCTTTGGTTGAATCCAGTAACTTGATCGAAAGAGATGCGAGTTCAGTACCTGTCTACAGCTGAGGTGAGTAAAAACTTGGAGAGTTAAGTTAAAAACGATCCGTAAGAGACATGAACAATATACACCGCTGGACGAAATAAAATGTCCAGTTCAAAATTCCAATCACCTGAAGAAGGCCAGGGCTTACAACCCTAACAAACAAACAAATAAATAAACAAACAAGCTACTCCCGCAAAAATAACCACGAGAACAGATTACCCACAATGCACCACTGACACATAAATATGAATAGTCAAGGGAAAATCCAACATTCGCGGCCAGACGATTGCGTCTAACATGAAACAGCCTCACGCCTCTGAGTGTTGACTCCAGTGTTCACTTTTATATTCATATTTACATACGCTCTATCTCTGATATTGAGCATTTTATCCTATAAATATAACACACCTTAAAACTATATTTCTTGATATATATATATATATAATTAGAAATCAGAATACCTTAAGGGTACACTGATTATAGTTTATTTCCCCAGGGTGTCTTCTTATTTCTGGTTCCTCAGATCATATTACAAGCATCAAAAATAGTTCGAAATTTACATATAATTTTATACACTTTTGATGGGTAGTTTTATGTTGATGTAAGGTGATAGAAAGAGGGGGAGGAAGAGGACGACACATATGGTCGAAATTAGAAAAGGAAGCGAAAGATATAGGAATAATTTTAATTCTATTTTTATTAAAATAATTAAGAGAAAGGTGCGAGGTAATGACCAGACATTGACCTATTTAATAAGTCATCTCACAGGAATCGAGACAAAGAGAAAAAAAGAGAAGACAGGATATAGGGAGGCACATCTGGACGCAGGGGTGTGAAGAAAAAATGAGGAAATAGGAAAAGGAAGAATAAATTTGCATATATAGGCATATTGCGGTTAATTTAAAAAAATACAGATTGATATATTTTGCAGTTAACATTTGACATTAATTTAAAAATTTACAAAATTGTCAATAAATAAAACAGGAAAAAATATAATGTAAATACAAGATAAACAAAAAATATTAATATTATTAATATTATAAATATTATTAATAAAAACTAACAAGTAAAAAAAAACTTGATTATATACTTTAAACATCAAAGGAATATTTTGCAGTAAATGAGCTCTCTGGATTACATCCTCCTTGGAATTATCCATATGTATTACCAAACTTTTCATTAACTAACTAACTATATATATATATATATATATATATATATATATATATATATATATATATATATATATATATATATATATGGTTACATAAATCAAACGATCAGAGATAAGGAACCGTATACATGCATGTTGGCGTGAATACTCAAGCAAGGATATAAATAATCATCAAATTGTAGCAGATGAGCTGGGAAACCAGCGAAACTTGTGCACACCAAAACGGATTTATATATATATATATATATATATATATATATATATATATATATATATATATATATATATATAAATGATAAATATCTGCATTTGTTTTCTCGCTTGTCATTTCGATGCCTTTTTTACTAATGATATCCGAATACAAGGCGTAAGAGCCCCTTAAGTTAGAGCATCCATGAATGACGTTTTGGCATGAATGAATAGGGAGAATATAAAAAGTGAGAAAAGAATGACGATATTGAAAACAAGGTTGAGATTTTATTGTTTTGTGGAAGTGTCTACGTGGGAGTCTTTTCCAAAACGTCGTGCTTCTAATTGGAAAATGTCGAAACAAGCATCAACTCTCTGCAAGCGAATTGAGAGTGTGCTAAGTAGCTTTCCATAATCTAACAAAAGAATTGTTTTACTGCAACATACTCCTTTGATGTTTAAAGTTGCCTTGTATATAATCAAGTTTAGCTTCGGCTCTCGGATATTGTACTAAAATTACCTTTAAAGTATCAGTTACTACCTTGTCCTGTTTTTACTACGCTTTACGGATTGAAGACAGCGGCCGTATATGTCACTTTTAGTTAGTTTATGTGGAAAACATTTTCCTTGCTCCCAGTATTTCTTATGACGTCTCAACGATGCACTAAGTTTGTTTGATTGCATATTCGATAAGGAGTTAATTTAATTTTAAAAAAAAGAAAACAGATAAAAAAAAAAATCACTTTTCAGAGATGGAGAAACAGAGGACAAAGTTATGAAGTGACACGGTGTACGTGAAAAATATTAAATAAGTCTAATCGAGTTGTCGTTTTACAGTATTTCAGATAGCAGAAGGAACCTGAACTAATGTAGGACTTTTTCCAGAAAACAAAAAACAAAAACGAAAGGACGTAAACAAAATTTTCTAAGAGAGTGGCGGATCTATTTCTAGTAAAGATCACTGCAACTTACAAGGCGGTTCGTATAACCCCCCATTCAACCTGACCTGTAAAAGGAAAAGTTTGATCGGCGACCCCAGACCGTGCCTTGTGATCATCACTATTTTATCAACATTTACTTTGCCTAATTTTATATACGTTTCAAATTAAAATAAGCAAATATTAAAGATTTTCACGAATTTTGGCGTCATTCTGAGTTCTTGGTTCAAATACGTGGTTTCGTTGTGTGTATACTAAAGCTAAAATCACCATATGAAATTCAATATTTTTAACCCCAATGTGGAATGTTTTTAACTTATTCAACTGTTTAACAAGATCTCAACTTGATGTTAAAATTACGGCAAAACTGTTGATTTAGCTAAGATAAAATGATCTAATATGACATGTCACTAGATACATTGTATTTATTTTAATTTTTTCTAGTTGAATTGTTCACCTATATTGCATATGATCCATTACTGCAAATAAGTTGGCTATAATAAAATTTGTATTTTATATGAATACTCCTGTATAAAAATTCAAATGTAGCAGCGAGGGGGCTCATATCATAGATTTGGTGGGGGCGTATCATAGATTCGGTGGGAGTTCAAGAGACACTTTTTTCTATCCCTGGCCAACGTGTATCAGTTGTTAACAGGAAGCATATTGTAAAACTTTCTAAAAACAGAATTATCCTTATAAAGTCCAATCTTTGAAAGCCCGATTGTAAATTTTCGCCCGATTACATCGAAATGCAATTATATAAATCGTTTTTTAGCTTTATTTTGTCAAAGCACGTATACTATTGAAATCAAGGAGAATGTGACAGGAGTTTATCAACAAAGACAAGTGAAGCAAAGAGAATAAAATTATAACGGGAAAATGTTGTTTAATAAAGCGGAAAATCGTTCATGCTTCTATGTGCACTAATTTTTTCTCTTAAGTTTTGGCGTCAGAATTCTTTGTTTAATTTTTTTATATCAGCTATAAGGAGACAGATTTTACGGTTATTAGCAAAGAGAGGAGCTGAAAATTCAAATTATAAATCGAAGATACCAACATCTAACAAGTGCAAAAATTTAAATAACTAGGGTGTGCTTTAACATAGGACGGAAAGTGAGACACTGAAATCCGAAACGCGAATTGGGATGGTCAATAATGCCTTCCAAAAGGTAAGCAGAGAATCAAGAGGCAGGAAAACTTCGTTAGAAACAAAGAATAGAGTACTGAACGCTTATGTGATATCTATCCTCCTATATGGCCCTGAATGTTGGATTATCTCCTCAAGGATGAAGAAGTCACGTGAAAGATGCTATGAATGCTATACAGGTAATATGTGATCAACGACGAGTGTTTTAGAAAAAATCGAAAGATAAAGGTAATGTATACTTAATATGGATGAGAAACAGTTAAAATTTGGGGGCATATAATGGGGAAAGATGACCTGGAAAATCTGATACTCAGCGGACATATTGAAATAATTTCTTTAAGAATTACAAAGGACAGGAAATTGTGGAGAGCTATGATCCCCTACATCCAGAAGGAACATGGCACATAGAGAAGAAAATTGAGCTTGAGTAGATGGATGGTTGAACATGGTTTAGGAAAGATAAAAAAAAGAAAAAATTCACTAAGAACTGCAAAGGACCGGGAATTGTGGAGAGCAATCATCGTCAACGTCCTGAAGGGATACGGCACATAGAAAAGCGAGCTTAAGTAAATGGATGGTGGAACAGGGTTTAGGAGAGATAACATAAGGGCAAAATTTTTTAAGAGCTACAAAGGATGGGAAATTGTGGAGAGCCATGATCGCCAACGTCCTGAATGGATACGGCACATAAAAGAAGAAAAGCGAGCTTAAGTAAATGGATGGTGGAACAGGGTTTAGGAGAGATAACATAAAGGCAAAATTTATTGAGAGCTACAAATAACAGGAAATTGTGGAGAGCCATGATCGCCAACGTCCTGAAGGGATACGGCACATAGAAGAAAAGCGAGCTTTTGAGGGGATACGGTGCCTAAGGAAAAATAATTATTCGACATATTTTGTTATTTCTCTGCTTTGAATATACGCTCTTTAGCGCTAGAGGGCGTCGTCAGTGATGTTCTGAATTGGATCATTGGGCAGTTTCGGGTCTTTCAAACATCATACTGACCTCACCAAGTCGACCCCATCAGAGCTGATCGGACTCTGATACGCCCTCTAAAAGTGCATACAGACACTAACTTCTATAATATACCCCGTCATCACGCATTTGATTGGTAGTTGATCAATAGCCAATCACAATGGTGTGTGCTCTATTTAAGTTGTTTGCGGGGAATTTTTTTTTTTTTTTTTTTTTTTTTCAGGTGGACACCCTTTCATCGGATACTTAGAAGGTAATTATGTTTTCTGTTTTACCCACATCCCAGTAAGATCTCTCACACACTTCAGTTTTTTTTTTATCAACTTTTTTATTCATTTCATTCTAATTATTTCTTCTCTTTAATTTTTTTTCGCATTTTTTTGCTTTTTACTAAACTTCAAATTTTTCCATATTTTTTCCTTAAACCCTCTTTCCACTTTTTTCTTTGTTTACCTTTTTTTATTTCATTTCAATTTATTTTTCTTCATGTTTCCCTCTTTTTCCCTTATGCTTTCTACCTGCCTTTTCTTTCTCATCTCTTTTTCCTTCATCTCTCTATTTTCCTTTATTCCTCTCTATTTCTTCTCTTCTTTCTTTTCTACTCTTTCTCCCTTTTCCCAACATTGGACGCTCCATGATTTTTGCCTTGTGCCACAAGTAAAAAACGCTTACTCAGTCGCTATATGTGGGACCTTCGACGTAGTGCAATGGTTATCAAGATTACCTCGCTAGATCAATTTCGACATTGTGCCACAATTCTAAGCTATACACTATACGTTCTTTCTTCCTTTCTATTCTCGCATTCTCTAGAATAGGGTAAAATCCGACTTGAAGTAAACAATATGCATAACCAAGCAAAGAACCATTATTTACCATGTTCCATCCTGACATATCACAATGAAGAATATATGCACATTCAATTATAAACATTATTTTTTATGCTACGTTTATTACTCCATGTTTAATTCTACTTTTCATCTTTCGAATTCTTACCTTGTGTACCTTCTTTCCTTCACCTTGATCTCTAATTAATATCTTTCATTCTACGAGCCGTCTATTTTCTCTTAAATTTTTGTCATCATTTACTGAATTTAAAAGTTGTGTTTTGGTATATATAGTGTGTGTGTTCGTATTATAGCAATTACAGAGGGACATACAAAAATCTGAAGTTTATACCACGGACAGTATATTATCCCTTTTTAATATAAATTATAATGAAACAACATTCTCAATGTCTCAGGGGTCTGTCCGTTTATTTCCGGTCAAGAAGGTAAGATAAGTGAATGTAAATATAGTTATAATCGTCGAGATCAAGTCAGCCTTTACGTGAGTCGGAATGTGCAAAGTATTATTTCTGCGTACACCATCGTCGGGGGTTTTAAGCATGGTTATGGTATGTACGTTTTTCTTTTTCTTTGTCTAGATAAGTAAGGAAAATCATTGGTACAATGGCCAAGCTCAAATCAGCCTTGCGCAGAGTTGGAAGAACAAAGCAAAATTCATAATTACATCATCGATGGAGGTTCAGCATGGTTATAATGGTCTAGCTCAATACAGGATTTTTATTGGTTCTTCCATCTGTGTTGGAAGGACTAATAAAAAGCTCAACTCAAACTTTGTTTTCTTTCTTCATAAATGGCGGTTTTCTTTTCGTTCTTCATAGAAGCTGGAAAGTGGAAGAAGTTAAGTCGTCAGTGAACAGGGGAAAAGACACGTTCACAAATCTTAACGTAATTTCAACATAGTGTTATATCTTGAATCAAGGAGGAGAATGAGAGAGGGTCCTGTAAATGTTTATCTTTTTACACGCTTCAACAGCACCACCGAACCCCAAGAGGGTGCAATGATATTCCAGGTTCGTTTACAACAAGCATCATGTAAAAATATTTCTTTTGTTTATTTATTTATTAATTATTTTTATTATTATTATTATTATTATTATTATTATTATTATTATTATTATTATTATTATTATTATTATTTTATTGATTGATTCAATTTAGATGTAAAATTTGAGCCTTGGTATCTTTCTCCTCTGTAACAATGCATGCTTCTTTTTTAACAATATACCTGTTAAATATTCTGCATATTTTTCTTTCTTTGTTTTTTTTCTTTGTTTATTTCTTTTTTGTTAGTTTTCTTCCTTTTTCTTTTTTTTTTCTTTCTTTTTATTTTCTTCTTTTCTGTATCTTTTCTTTTTTCTTTCTTTCTTATTTCTTTTCTTCTTTTTGCTTCTTTTTTTTCTTTTTCTTCCTTTTTTTCATTTTCCTTATTTTCTTTATTTTTCCTATTTTTCTTTCTTTAATTTGTCTTTGTTTCTTTCTTTTTTCCTTTCTTTTTACTTCCTTTGTCTTTTTTCTTTTTGTTTTCATACCTTTTTCTTTCTTTTTCATTTTCTTCCTTTCTATTTCTTTTCTTTTTTTTCTTTTTTTTATCTTTTTTCTTTTTCTTTCTTTCTTTCTTTCTTTCCATTTTCCCTATTTTTCTTCTTTATTTTTCTTTATTTTTCTTTCGTTTCATTTTCTTTGTTTCTTTTTCTTTTTTATTTGTTTCTTTTTTCCTCCCTTTTTTCATCTATCTTCCGTTCTTTTTTCTTACTTTCTCTTTCCGATTCTTTTTCTTACTTTCTTTTCTTTCATTCTTTCTTCATAAGTATAGGTTTTCTTTTTGTTCTTCATAGGAAGGCGCACACGACCACCATTCATTGAAAACCAGAAGAAGAGTTATTTCCTCAGTGAACAGGAGAAAGTTTTCAAGAATATTTTTGTTCATTTTCAGTATTTCTAATCCTTTTGCATTCTGTTTTTCTTTGACGTGAAATTTCAGCCGTGGGTTCTTTCTTTTCCTAACAATGTATGCCTCTTTTTTATTGGCCATTCATTTATTTCATTAATTATTTTATCTCTTCTCAATTTATCTTTCTGCGTCTGAAGATCTTCACACGTCTATCCCTCGATTGTATATTGTCTTTCGGTATATTTTAAATATTTTTTATATTCATCTCTCCTTCAATAATTGCATCTGCATTTTATCATTACATTCTATCTTGTTTTATTTTATTTTATTTTATTTTATTACTTCAAACGTTTTTATTCCTTTTTTTCTGCTAGATCTATTTCCAAAATAATTGGTTGCCAAATATTTTTCGCTGTGTTATATATTGCTCTTCTGTTTTTTATTCAAAATTATTTTCATTCTTTTTCTGAGTTATATATTGTTTTAAAGTATTTCTTTTAAACGATCCCTCCTCTTTTCCTTCTTTATTCATTTTTCTTTCGTTGTCTTTTTTATTTATTCTTGAATCTGTTATATTTGCTCTTTTTTAAGACCTATATCTGCCCATTCAGCCTATGTTTTCACTTTTTCCTTCCTTTCTTTTTATTCATTCTTTTTTCTTTCTTTTACTTTTTCCTTTTCCTTTCATTTCTTTGTCTTTCTTTTTCTTTTTGTTTCTTTACTTTTTATTTCAATTTATTTTTTATTTATTTTTCCTTTCTTTTTTCTTATATTTTCTTTCTTTTTTCTTTTCTTTTCTTCTTCGTTTTTTCTATTTCTTTTTCTTACTTTTTCTTTCTTTTTTATTGCTTTTGCCTTTCTTTTCTTTGTCGTTCGTTTCTTTTTCTTTCTTTACTTTTTTTATTTCAATTTCTTTTTCTTTCTTTTTTCTGTCTTTTTTCTTTCTTTTTTCTCATATTTTCTTTCTTTTTTCTTCTTTTCTTCTTTCTTTTTTCTATTTCTTTTTCTTACCGTTTCTTTCTTTTTTATTTCTTTTGCCTTTCTTTTATATCTCTTATACTTTCTTTTTTCTTTTTTATCATTCTTTTCTTATTCTGTTTTTCTTTCTATTTCTTTTTTTGTTCTTTTTAATTTCTTTCCCTTTGTTTGTTCTTCCTTATATTGTCTTTCTTTTTTTTCTCCTTTCTTCATTTCTTTCTTTTATTCTTCCATTCTGAAGTTGAAAACATGTAATAAATTACACCCTTGAGTATAATACGATCGCGTATTACAGCCATCCCAATGGGACATTATTTTTTAAGTGTTGTAAAATGTTATCCATTAAAATCTTAATCTCATACCTAAATTTCGCTAACATATTTAATTTTAAAAACTTATTTCCAAATTTCAGGGGAAATACCCGTGTCTATCATACTTGATATGACATTATGACATTATTATATTTCAATATATTAGTAATCTATAAAAATAAAAACATTGTCTGTCATTCACAATGCAGAGAGAAAATTTCATAAAAAAATAACGGGAAGATGAAAATATAAGCAAACTGTATCTTGCGAGCACCATTGAGCAAACTTCTTTCAATTACACCGACTCACATAGAACTGATATTGTTGACATGTGAATCACCTGCTTCTGACTATATTTCTCAGATGAGGTATTGTAAATATTTACACTATTTCAATCGTTCGGACAGTTGTAATCATTTTTATTGCCATATTCATGAGGTTTTGGTCATTCTACACTCCGTTCTTCTTCCGGATCTGTCTATATTTCTGAGATGAGATATTGTAACCATTTACACTATTTCCATCTTTCGGACATTTTTCCTCATTTTTATTGCCACATTCATGAGGTTTCAGCCATTGCACACTCCGTTCTTCTTCAGGATCTGTCTATATTTCTGAGATGAGGTATTGTAACCATTTACTCTTTTTCCATCTTTCGGACATTTTTTCACATTTTTATTGCCACATTCATGAGGTTTCGGCCATTGCACACTCCGTTCTTCTTCAGGATCTGTCTACATTTCTGAGATGAGTTATTGTAACCATTTACTCTATTTCCATCATTCGTACATTTGTCTTCATTTTTATTGCCACATTTTTTGAGATTTCGGCCATTGTACACTCCGGCCTTCTTTAGGATATGTATATATTTATGAGATGAGGTATTGTAAATATTTAGACTATTTCCATCGTTCGGACTGTCCTCATTTTTATTGCCATATTCACGACGTTAAAAGCGTTCGTTGATCAATCAAAAAAGTGACTTGACCCAAAGGATTGTGTGGTTACAGCAGACAGAAGAAATAATAAGAACTCACATAGCAATAAAATTAACTGAGGCATCCAAATGCATGGATTTAGAACTGGACTAAACAAAGGGTTCGGAAATAAAACGTGAAGAAAGTAGGAGTGTGCAACGGCCGAAACATCGTGAATAGTGCAATAAAGATAAGGACAACAGTCCGAATAATGTAACTATAAAATATCTTTTGTAAACAATTGTTATCAACGCCTAACTACTTTGTGTTTTATTATCTATTTAGCTAACTGATTATATCTGGAATTTTGCTTTTTCTAAGAGGTTTTTGAGCCGATTAAAAAATTTCTGAAAGATTTACTTGTGTAAAATACGACCCGCATTTTCGCCTTTAATTTTTATTCAGAATGTATTGCATTATACACAGAGAAATGTGGCTTCCAATATTTATTTCCTTGTATAATTGTACATCAATTTACTTCTCTTCTTTATTTCATCTATCCTTTCGATGATTTATTAAGCATATCACAGATCTGGCCGAAATCCGCAATTATGGGTCTCCCAGTGTATACTGAACTGGATATACAGCCGTAATTTATTTAATCATACTAGTTTGCTAACATTATACTACATTGTATACTTCGTTTCTTTCGACATTTTATATTTCTTTTTATTTCCCTTCCTTTCCGTAACCCACCAAACTCTTTCTTGTTTTGCTTTCAAGCATATGTTATGTCATAACTAAAATTTGCTGATATTACGCCCAGTTCTCCTGAGAAAATGATTGCCATGCATTACACGATTTGCTCAAACATTGAAACTAATGAATAATTAATTTTGAAACTTGTTTTCAAATAGACAATTAATGATTGGAGAAAAGTATTTCCTCCTTCAGCGGATGTCGGCAATTGAAGCTTTTCTTTTTTTCTTTTTCCTTTTTTAAATCTTGAGATTCATAATTGCATTTTCCGGCGATCTTTTTCCCCGTTCATTTTCTAGTGTCTGACCTGCGTAGTTCTTCGTTTCCGCTTCGATTCAAGCGGAAGTATCATGTCATAAGTCGTATTTTTGGAAGAGTTGAGCTCGGAAGGGTAACGAAGCAGAATGGAGTGGTCAAGAACTCGTTTCAGACGAGAGGCAAAGCAAAAGTGTGAGCTGAACGGCAATGGAGGAAAACTAACATGTTGCGAAAAATATAGACGTAATGAAAGGAAGGACGAAAGTAATAAGAACAAAAAGATGGCTAGAAATAAAAGTTGGAACAAAGTAAAGAAATAGTTAAATATATCTAATTGGATATAAGAAACGGGAGAGCTGAAATGGCAGAAGGAGGGGAATACAAAATGAGTGGAAGAAAGAGGAAAAAGAAAGAAAATTAATTACGCATGTAAAGAAAGAAAGAAAGAAAGAAAAGGGAAATAACTGAAGACAGAAAGAATAAATAAAAGAAAGAATGAAAGAAACAAAACAAAGTTAGAAAGAATGAAATAAGGAAGAAAAAAGGAAGAAGAAAAGTAGAAAGAAAGGAAGAATAAAATAAAGAAAGAATGAAAGAAAGAAAAAGAATGAAAGATAATTACGTAAGTAGCAAATCAATGAAATAAAGAAAGATACAAAAAAATGTAAATTCGCAAGTAACAAAAGTATGAAGGAAAGAAAGAAAGAAAATTAATTACGTCGGCAACAAATGAAAGAACGAAATGAATAAACAAACAGAGGTAATTAGATAAGTAACTAAAGAAAAAAAGAAACGAAGAATGAAATAATGCAAGATAGAAAGGAAAGTAATCACATAGGGCAAAGTGAATGAAAGATATAACGAAAGAAGGAAATAACGAAACAAAGAATGGAAGAAAGGTAAGAAATAAAGCAACAGACACGGTATCAAAGATAATGGCATAAAGAACGAAATAGTGAATTACGTAGTTAACAAAAGTAAAAAATACACAAGTAACAAAATAAATAAATAAAGATAATCACATAGAGAAAGAAATAACAAAAGAATGAGAGAAAAGGGAAAGAAAGGGGGTAACAAATGAAATAAATAAAGGTAATTGCGGAAGTAACAAATGACAAAAAGAAAGAAGATTAATTATATAGGAAAAAAAGAAAGAAAGAAAGAAAGTTAATTAAACTGTGACAAAACAAAGAGAAAAAGAAAGGATGGTAATTATATGGGGAAAGAAACAAAGAAAAAGAAAGAAACAAAGAAACAAAGGTAATTAAAGAAAGAAAGAAAGGAAGAAAGAAAGAAAGTAAAAGAAAGAAAGAAAGTTAATTAAACTGTAACAATACAAAGAGAAAAAGAAAAGATGGTAATTATATGGGGAAAGGAACCAAGAAACAAAGAAACAAAGAAAAAGAAAGAAAGAAACAAAGGTAATTAAAGAAAGAAAGAAAGCAAGAAAGAAAGCAAGAAAGAAAGAAAGAAAGAAAGTTAATTAAACTGTAACAAAAAAAGGAAAAAAAAGAATGGATGGTTTATTATATATAGAAGGGAAGGAAGAAAAATAGGAAAGACAGTTCAACATTTACGGAAAAATAAAGTGAAAAACAAATAAAATGGACGATCCATTCCGAAAATGAAAAACGATCACAAAGTAAAAACGATCTAGGAAAGAAAGAAAGGAAACAAAGAAGAATTGGCACCGAAATCAGAAGATGCCTTGGGATAGCGAATAGTGTTTTCTAAAAGCTAGAACATTTTTTGCTATCCTAATGTATCTTCTGATTTCAGTGTATTTTTTCTATTTCTTTCTAATATTGTATTAGAGAAAAAAAAAAGAAAAATCCCGTTCGAAACAAGGAAAATAGAACTGAATTGTTAAGTATCATCGGTCCTCCTACATGGCAGGGAAATCTGGACAATCTCTTCACAGATGAAAAGAGACTTGAAGTAACAATGTTGTGATTTTACAGAAGGATGATGAGAATACCATGGAATGAAAATGCGAGCAAGCAGGAAGTTTTTGTGAAAAAGGAAATTAAAGGATACTAATAGTTAACATTAGAATGTGACTGTTGAAATTTATAGAGCATTTGATGAGGAAAGCGGGCTTGGAAATGTTAACACACACATGACACATTGCGGACGAGAGCGCTAAAGGAAAGCAGTGCCTAAACTACCTAACTGGCTTATGTAAATGTTTGACAGAAAAGGTAAAACAGGATAAATAGCAAAAAAATACTTTAGTAAGAATTACAACGGAGAAGAAGCTATTGATGGCCATTATCGCCCAAGTATGGAAAGGAAACGTCACGAAGAAGAAGAAGAAGAAGAAGAAGAAGAAGAAGAAGAAGAAGAAGAAGAAGAAGAAGAAGAAGAAGAAGAAGAAGAAAAATAAGAAAAAGAAGAAGAAGAAGAAAGAGTAGGAGAACGAGAACGAGGAGGAAATGGTGACCAGACTCAATATAAAATACTTTCATCGATAGTACAATTAAACGCCATGAGGAAACTGGTAGAATATTAGCGATAATTGAAGTTTTGCAGTAAAACGTAAAAGTAATGTGATGTTCGGTGCATGTGGCGAGATTGGTGATGTAGATGACGGGGAAAACAAAAAAACGAAGTTGTTATTGTTGTTGTTTATCTTCTACGCTTATTATTATTGTTGTTGTTTTTTGTTGTTGTTTTATTTCCTTTGGTTTCTGTCGTATACTTATTTCTTTCCGTATCCTGACCAAATACCTAAGATCAGAAATGGCATCATGAAATTTTCCAGCAGTTTTGAAAAAATAAACATAAAATTAAAATCGTACATATTATACATAGATAAAGCCCTTCGTAATGTATAGGCGGGGGGGTACTTGTGAGGACAATTAACATCATCATCATCATCATCATCATCATCATTATTATTATTATTATTATTATTATTATTATTATTATTATGTTTGATATCTGGCGTTTACACATTTCTTTTCGGGTCCCGCCCAGCGACCTAAGGTTAGAAATGGCATCATGATACTTTCCACTGCAAAAAAAAAAAAAAAATAATAATTACATAGATAAAGCCCTTCGTAAAGTGTGGCCTGTACTTGTCAGAAAATTTGTTGTATCTCTTTGAGGCATGGACTTCCAGGGATCCCTTCAATTAGTCTACTGGACTCTTTTCCAAACAGTCCAAGGGCTCCAACTACAACAGGTATTGTTGATGTTCCCATGTGCCACATTTTTGAGATTTCTATTTCAAGGTCCTTGGATTTTGACAGTTTTTCGAATATCTTCAAAGATACATTGCAGTCTGCAGGGACTGCCATATCAATAAGGTGGCACTTATTTTGTTTGTGGACTTTAATAACAATGTCTGGGCGGTTGGCTTTGATTGTTCTGTCAGTGTGTATTGTGTACCCATAGAATTGTAACAGGCCGTATCTCCGTAACCGGGTCTTTGTGGTGTTCGTACCAGTATCTTTCAGTTCAAGAAGAACAAATGAAGAAGGAAAGAAGACTACGTAGAAAATGGAGGAGTAGAAAGATAAGAAGAAAATCCAAGAAGAAGAAGAAGAAAAGAAAGAAGAAGAAATACAAGAAAAAGAAGGAGAAAAAGAACATCTGATTTCGTGTGGTGCATTTTTATTCGAGTAAGCATTCTTCTGGTCTTGGTGTCAAATCATTAAATGCCATTCAACTTCCATTTAATAATCTCTATCTATAAAAGGCAGGATGTGTTTGTGTGTGTAACGAATGCACGGCCGCAATTTTCGACGGATTTTCACCAAAATTTACATGCACATGCTCCAAGTTACCGGGAAGGCCAAGACCGACTTTGCATTTACCAAATCCAATCGATAGTGGAAATATTCGATTGTTTCATGCTTCTACGGCAGTTTTCATGTAGTTTGCGGCCATTTTCTACTGGCCACAGTGAGAGCCTATAGCTAGCTGCCACGAATAGGCAGGAATATTCTATTGGCCAGCGTGAGAGCCAACAGCTGACTGACACGAATGTTAACTAGCATGCTAGCATGCAAAAGAAATCGATAGCCGCATTCGTCACAAGTGGGAAAAATTTAAATCTGCATGGCACTTTACTCCAATTGGCTCATTCGCTTGCTTAAACTCAACGTTGATTCTGATTCCTAAGAACTGCGTTGGGTGTGAAAAAGTATTTGTTGTTAACATTCTTTTTTCATTTGGGTTTTCTATTTACGTGTCCTTTTTTAAAGCTGATCGTTTTGTGTTCATTTTGTTTAGTTCTTTTTTCGTAACAAATTTAATGTTTAGTATAGAGCTTTTAAAAATTTGCAGTGTGAGATAGGCAAGAAGTAAGGCATGTAGCAACATCAGCAGGGCAAAGGGCACTCCTTTAAAGGCAAGGAAGGGCAAAAATATTTTAAGTCAAGTGATAGCGATTGCTGTATGAGTCGTACGATTTTTGAATCAAGCCCGGGCAACGCCTGGTCATACTGCTAGTGCTACGGTTTCAACTCAGGTGTTTATAGCCTTCATTTTGTTGGACCCATTAAGTCCGCTTTCTATTATCAAATGTACTATTCTATAATATTCATTTCGAATATTTTTCTTCATAATTGAATGTTGTATTCCGTCTCCTTCATTAATTCCTAAGTATTTCTATGTATGGTCTTCGTGTAGATCTTGTTGTTGATATCAAGGTCTAAATCTGTAGGTTAACGCTTTTGAAGGTGACATTGGCACATTCGTCGATTCCGAAATCCATCCTAATATCTTTGCTGAAGGTTTCGGCAATAGTGAGTTTTTTATTTTTTTCTAGTAAAAAAATTTTTTCATCAAAAAATTGGTTATTTGGTCTATTCCTGGTGCTTCTCAACTTTTGGTTTTGCAGATGGCAGTGGTTGATTCAGTAATGTGGATATCCGTTCATTTTTGGCAGTCTATATGTGTGTGCTGTTCTTGATTTTGCTTGATGCACGTAGCTCTTTCATTGTGCATTTTTCACTTTTCCCACATCTTACACCAGACCTCCTCGACTTCCTGGATATAACGTGGGTCATTTATCTCTATTTTATTATCCCCAGTTCTCGATATAGTTGCATGACATCTTCTATGAAGATCTTGTTTCACCAGAAGACTCTGTTTCTTTTTTCAGAATGCCTGATTCTCTTACATTTATTGTTTCAGATTCGCTTTAAATTTAGGTAAGTCTATCTTATTCTTTATGTCAAGGCTTCGTGTCAGTTGTCTCCTTTTTCTTTCTTTCATTTTGAAGCCCTTGTCTACTTCACTTAGAAGTAACAATTTTCCTCGTAGTTTAGGTATTTCGGTTCCTTTTTTTCCAGACTGGCATTTATCTATTTCGTTCTCTTTGTTTTTACATTTTCACCTATTGTTTCAGCGATCATTACCAAGGCCGCGTATATAAGGTGATTAATTTCTGTCAGGTTCATAGCTTTTTCCATTCCAACCATTATCTTTCTAATTACTTGGTTATTGAGGCTAATGGTCTCCTTCCCGTGGCAGTTCTTTCTTACTTTTGGAATTGTTGGCCTTTCCTCTAAACACATATACATTACATTCTCCCATTGATATCGTAAGTTTTTGTCATCTATGTATCTCTCTTATTTTAGTAAATATCTTCCTCTATTTTTTTTTTTACCTCAGAGGTATTATTACAGCTTATTTCTATTTGTTACTCTGCACGTGTCTCCTCAGTCTTGACATTTAGCACCTCGGTGTTATCGTTTAGTTTATTTCTGGTGTTATCTCGGATGGAAGCATGTAACCAAAACGTGATTAATAAGATGGTGAACTACGCCACCATCATATTCATGTTACGATAACAACTTATGTAATTTTATTTTGGTGTAGAAACTGAAGATCACCTGATAATTATCTTGTTTTGTCGTTTTTAGTGAAGTACGTATTAACGAACCATTCGACTGGATAATCAACAGGCCATTCCTCTTTGTTTAAGCAGATATACGGAAAAACGATTTATTAAATGTTAGTTTAGTTTTAGGGATGGAAACAAAGACGGAAATGAAGAACGCAAGGGAGAATGAATGAAGACAGAGTGAATGGGAATAGATAGGCGGAGGTATCTGTTATATGTTTAACGTCCGCTAAAGTGAAATAGGAAAATTAAATTTTCAATTTCACATCTTTTAATTTATACATTCTTTGTATAATTAAGTTGTTAAGCTCAACATTTCAAAATGCCATAGGCGAGTTCCCATGTTATTTTACAGTCATGAAACTTCGAAAGAGCGTAGCAAATCATTATCTCAAGTCTTATGATTCTTCAACAAATTTAAATAGCTAAACCGTGAAAATTTTCAGGTATTTCTAATTATGATTATTATTATTTTATTTCCTTTGATTTCTGGTGTGTACACATTTCGTTCCGGGTCCCGCCCAGAGACCTAAGTTTAGAAATGGCATCATGATATTTTCAACTGACAAAAAAAGAAACAAACATACCCCCCCACAAAAAACATATTTTACTTATTTAATGACCTTCGTAATGTGTGGGCTGTACTCGTGAGAACAATTATTGTATTTCTTTAAGGCATGGACTTCCAGGAATCCTTTCATTTAGTCTACTGGAATATTTTCCAAACAATACGAGGGTTCCAACTACAACAGGGATTGTTGATGTTTTCATGTGACATATTTTTGAGATTTCGAGTTCAAGATCCTTGTATTTTCGTAGCTTTTAGAAGATCTTCAAAGTTACACTGCAGTACGCAGGGACTGCCGTATCAACAAGGAGACACATTATTGTTTTAGAACTCTAATAACAATGTCTGGGCGGTTAGCTTTGGTTGTCCTGTCTGTGTGTATTTAGTAGTCCTATAAATTTGGAACAGGTCCTATCACCATAACCGTGTCTGGGTGTTATTATTATTATTATTATTATTATTATTATTATTATTATTATTATTATTATTATTATTTCCATTCATTTCTGATCATTTCGTTCCAACCAGAGACCTAAGGTCAGAAATGCCACCATGTCATTTTCACTGATTGTATTTGTCAAAATAAATATAAACTTAAGACACACAGATTTTACAAAGATAAACCCTTCGTGAGGTTTGATCGGTAATTGTGTCTACAGTCTTTTGCATTTCATTAAGGTATAGGTTAACAGGTATTACTTCAATTAATCTATCGGATTCTTTGCCAATCAATTTAAGGGCAACAGTAACGATAATTATTGATATCCTGATACGCTACTTTTTTTTTTAGATTTCCTTTTAAGTTCCTTGTATTTTGAGAGTTTAAGGAAGTAAGAAAATACATTTTGTTTTTTGTGCAATTTCCTTTCCGTAAAAAGTTTCAGGTATTCCAATGCATATATTAGCCCAATCTGTCATGATGGGTTTTATATTCAGGGGAACCTGATACAAGATGGTCATTATTTCTATATATTTATCAGAGAATATGCATTTCCGGCTAACACAGCTTTTCCATATGTGTTAGTCGTAATTTCTAGTTAGAAAACATTGATCCTGTGCGGGAAAAAGAAACCCTTCGGTTTCAGCTTTTGACCCTGCACTACGTAACCACTGATAGGTACGGGGCTTGTCTACATCAGCTTCTGTGGTACGTCCAGAATATTGACCATAAAAAGGATTATCTTGTCATCGTTTGTGCATTTGATACATTGCATTTGCTTTTACATTCTTTTTTAGTATTTTGCCGATACAGTGAGTGTATTAAGGTTGTCTTGCACTTTTTAACCCATTTGAAATTCCAGTTTGGATCTATTCAGTTCTTTTATTCATGGTTCTTAAATTACCATGTTCTTTGACAGACATCATAATCCATAATCTTCTGTCATTTCCAGATTACTTTGAAGACCGATTGTTGTGGTTTTGAAAGAAATTGTTATTATTATTTGACATGCTGACCAATACCATTTCTTATCTTGCAATTACTCGTGACCCCTGATAAAGTAATGTTGCTAATGTCTTTTATTTCACTGGCGGAGATACTTTTCTTAGGTAACATCAAACCACTGCAGGGCTCATATTTATTACACCTCAGCATTTTAGAGATCATGGCGCTATTTAATTTATGCTGTTTACTGTTTTCTTACTGTGATTTCCATTGACTGACGGATTACAATACAAAACGTGAAAGTAACGCCTGAGTTCAAATCACCAACGCCTTTATCCACTGTGCCATGTGTCACTGAGGGGAATTAACAGGAGATAAATGATAACTGACATCCTTTTAAAAAAAACATGGCACAGTGGATAAAGTCGTTAGATCCAATGATAGGACCTAAATAGTGTGAGTTCAATACCTGGTTAAAGCAGTGGAGAACATTTGTCAACTCTTCCTGTATCTGTCTCTATTTCTGAGATGAGGTATTATGTACACTATTTACATTATTCGGATTATTGTCATCATCTTTATTGCCATATCTATCACAGCTTTACGGCCGTTGTATACTCTGGCCTTCTTAAGTTGGTTGTAATGTCGAACTGAACGCTTTACTTCGCTTCACTGGGGTAGACTTTCTAGTTCCACTTGTCACGTCTACTGTATGTCAGTTATCAGTTATCTCCTGTTAATTCCCCTCTCAAAGACACATGGTACAGTGGATAAAGACGTTAGTTAGATCCCATGACAGGACACAAAGGGTGTGAGTTCAATACCAGGGTAAGGCGGTGAAGAAGTTTAAGAGAGGAATTAGCGTACAACGAGCTAAACGTTGTAATAAATATGGCGACAAAGATGAGGACAATAGTCCGAATATTGCAAATAGTGTACATAATACATCATCTCATAAATATAGACGGATAAATCAGTGTTATTGGTGAAAATATATTTATTTATCTATTGGATCATATTATTAAAGTCATGACAATTAAGTGTGAAAAATATTATCGCCTAAAGTCCGCCAAGCACGACGGTACACCTCCCCTCGAATGCCAAAATAGTTGATGACGTTTCTGCATAGTTCCTACTCGATATCAATAATATACCTTATTATCTCATCATTCAATTATTGAATTGTTTTTGGCTTCTTGGCATAGACATTACTTTTGAGATGACCGCAAAGGGTGAAATATTAAGGCGGCAAGTCGCAGCATCATTGTGGCCAATTCACTTCGCTGTTTCGAGAGATGATGCGACCTGGGAACGTGCATTTTCGTAATAGGTTTTGATAACTTTAACACGTTGTTTAATTGTTAATCTTTCCCTGGTTGAAATTGCCAATGACTTAAGTTGTTAAATGTGGAAGAAAAAGAAAAAAAAATGTTAGACGCTTAAATTCACAATTATAATGGGTCCAAGCAATTGAAATACCCCTTGGAAGAGATAACGGTTAAACATAGACATGAAGTGTTCAAGATTGTAGCGAACAAGTTAGTAGGTTGATATGATTTAGCGGAATATCAACCTCTATGTGTTTTTTAATGTCGAAATCTAAATATTTTGAATGTAACCATCATACTTAAACAATTCCAACAGAAAACAGTAGCATCAGGAAAAATAGATGGCACATTATAGAAGATAAAATAATGCTGGCCTTCTACACTACCGTAAACAAATGGTTAGCAAGGAAACTCCAATTAATACTAGAAAGTGTTATAACAATTAGTGGATTTGCGATGTTTAATTTGTTGAATATCTCTATTAAAAGAAAGATTTTATAAATTCCAACCTACAGTAATACCAATCGAATATTCCATGGATGTTGGTTGATTGTGATTGACATATTTGCATCAGTTGATTTCGTTGGTGGATTTTTATTGTTTGGCATATCAACAGCTCTCCGGGTTATTTAATGCCGAAAATGTTTTGATTACAATTGTATGGCATCAGCTAAATATAATTGAACGCAATTGTATGCCTTCAACTAAAGATAAAATATATTGTTGGTCTTTTTACTTTAAAAACGTATTGCTGGTAATTTTATTGTAAATATGTACTGGTATCTGTATAAGGAATGTAAGGAACTTAACGATTTCTCTTTATTTACCCCTGACAAGTAATCCTTCCCGGGTATGACAATAAACTACATCCGCGTCCCTGGTAAGACGATAAACTACGTCCAACAGCAAGGTCTCTGATCAGGACGTTTTGAGGGGAGTGAAACCACCTCTTAATTGCTGGTGTTCTCAGGTCCACCGTGAGCCGGGGTGGTAGCACCTATTAGGGTCCTCTAAAATGGGGTCAAAACACTATGAAAGTGTAAAAATAGGTTTTAATACCAGGATTAATTTGTAAAAAAAAAGATTTCAATCAATACATTGTTGAAAAAAAACATTACCAGCTATACGTTTTTTGAAAAAAAAATTACCATGGAAAGAAAAATATTACGAGAAATAGATTTTTGAAGGAAAATATATTACCAGAAATAGATTTCTGGAAAAAAATTATTAGCAACAATGAAAATTTTGTCGGTATTAAATAACCCCTCGAGGTTGATATGCCGTAAACCAAACGGATGACAGTTTTGATAGCACACACAGTGAGATAGCTACGAAAACTCCTACAGGCGCTAATAGAGCAAAGCAAGAAGGAAGGTTTTAACATCAACTGCAAGAAGACAAAATATATATGTATTTTATGTTGTAGTTTTGTTGAAGTTATAAGGATAAATTGTATGATGTTATATGAATTAATTTCATGAACGTGTTCTTTATGCTGATTCTTTGGTTTTGTTTAGCGGTATTTCTCTATGGGTTATTTAATACCGAAATAATTTATGGCTTCAACTACAGATAAAATGTATTGTGGGTCATTTTTCTACAAAATGTATTGTTGGTAATTCTACTATAAAATGCATTGCTGATCATTACTTCTTTGAAAATTTATTGCTGGTAATTTTGCTAAAACATTTACTGTAAGTAATTTTTATTTAAATGTATATTGCTGGTATTTTACTGTAAAAATGCATTTTTTATATATTCATAGATTGTATTGTTCGTGCGTTCACCACTTGACAATTTTAGTATCGTATGCAAATTAGATTGACAAGTATAAATAGAGAACAAGTGGCGAACATAGGGACTCGGTTACTATTCACGACAGAGTGAACGGTACCACGTCAACTACTACGCAGAGAAATATGCAAAACATGACAGCAATATCTGTGTGCTTATCAGGGACTACAACGCTGTGTTTTGGTGGAACTGGTTACAGCAGCAGTTAAGAGGTGGTTCCACGCTCCTAAAAAACTCCAACCTCCATATCAGATGCCTTGTTGCCAGTTGCAGATCATCGTCGTGGAATTTGTCCACAAATCAGCAGTTCTTGGGCAGAAACCGTCTGTGTGGAACTTAAAAATAGATTGTTATTTCTTCGTCTATTTTTTTATTTTTGAATGCCTCCCCCACCAAAAGATTTTGATGTCTACCCACAACTGAACTTTTTTAATGTCTCCCCGCCACTTGGATATTTAATGTCTCTCCTCACCTGGACCTTTAAATGTCTCCCGCCACCTGGACATTTTTAATGTGTCCCCCCTACTGGACTTTTAGATGTCTCCCTGACCTGAAGTATTTTAATGTCCCCCACACCTGAAGACATTATGGTCTCTCTCCACCCTGATATTTTTATGGTCTCCTCGCACCTGGAGTTTGAAATGTCTCCCCACACTTGGACATTTTTTTTGTCTCCCCGCGCCTGGACTTTTTAATATCTCCCCTACTTGGACATTTTTAATATCTCTCCCACCATGAAATTGTAATGTCTCCCCACACCTGAACTTTTTAAATATCTCACTATCACATGGATATTTAATGTCTCCCCTCACCTGGACTTTTAAATGACTCTCCCCACCTAGACATTTTTAATGTTCCCTCCCCCAAAAAACTTGGACATTTTTAATGTCTCCCCACTCCAAGACGTTTTAATGTATCCCCGCACATGGACTTTTTTAAAGTCTCCCCCCACCTGGACATTTTTAATGTCGCCCCGCACCTGGACATTTTTAATCTCCAGAATGTTTTAATAACTCCACCCAACTGGAATTTGTTAATGTCTCCCCATACCTGGACTTTTGAAATGTCTGCCCACACCTGAACGTTTTCAAATCTACAATGGTCTTTGGTGTCTTTCAGACTTGCTCTTGTTTATTACCTTGTCATCTAATTTGCACCATTGAATCTATTTTTCCGCGTGCCATTTAGGCGATCCAAATTCCTTCATACTATTTCAGTGTCTTATTACTTTCCTGCATTTACATTTAAACACCGTCAACGATAAACATTTCTTGAAAACGTCACACGTAATGCTCTTGGCATTAATTTATTTTAAATTTTATCTTCTCCACTGATTTTTGTCATTGGTGGCCGTCATATATAGCTGAAAAGAAAAGCGAGGAATATTAGATGCGTAATTTATTATAAAACCTGTTCATATTTTTTTCATTTGAAAATGTCCTGATTTATGGATTGCACTTATTGATGACAAAATATACAAAAACAAAGCAAATCGCCATGACTAAAGGCAGGCAAAAAGTTTCCATATTATCGCTATTTTTTTTCTACAGAAAGAAATAAAAACTGTAACAGAAAAAAGAACAAAGATGGCGTTTCTTCTCTTGTTATGGGCGAGAAAAACAAATGATGAATTTAATATGAGGTATTTAAGAATGAAAGATCTTAAAGATCGGGTAAAAATAACGGAAGAAATTTCAATATATGGAGATCACTGAAAATATTTCTTGCAGAAATAAGGAAAAAACATCATAGGCTAGATTTACGTAAATGGTAAATATTTAAAAGAAAATGATATAGATTATTGCTTATATAATATATATATATATATATATATATATATATATATATATATATATATATGCACCTTACATATATATGTTCATTGTTACTAAGTGCCTTTGTACTGAAATGTGTGACAGCTTGAGAATAACAGCTGCTGTAATCTTGAATGTGTTACAGTCGGAATGGCAAGTGTTGTTCTCCTCCATCATAAAGCAATTATATATACAGTAAGAATAATAGAAGACAAAATTTCGAACACGTTTGGCTTTTCCTAAACAAGCGCCATATTCCCCTGGCCTTGTACTATCCGGTCATTAGGCTTAAGGACTTATCATGTTGAAACAGCATTTCTCGTATGATCACCGAAGCTAAGCATCAGAAAAAAACTACCCAGTACCTAAATGAGTGACCGTCGTAAGCTTGAATGTGTGGCAGCAAGAAATTGGAAATCGGTGTCCCGGGTTCAAATTCAAGTCGGGTTCGTTATATTCATTTACACTACTGACATTGTTTGGACTGTTGTCCTCAACTTTGTTTCCATATTCACGACGTTTCGGTCATGTATGGTCCAGCCTTCTTCAGCTGGTTGGATTGACGAATCGAACACTTTATTTCGTACAACGTTATGAATATGAGAACAAAGACGAGGGCAACAATCCGAACAATATAAACAGTGTAAATAATTACAATACCCCATCTCAGAAATATAAACAAACATCGTTATTTTCATTTACGCAAAAATACCCCCGAGAAAGGTATGAATCCATCTTCTCTCTCCAAGTGTATAAGTTAATTAGTAATTCATGTAATAGTAAATCATTATTACCTCCAAAATATTTTTGTACGTTAGAAAATAATTCCTGGCTTTAAATAACCTGCAAAGGTTGATAAGCCGTAAAAAATCAAATCAATCTAACCTGAGTACATCTATTGTATGTGTGTACAGAAGTACTGCATAAAATTCAAACATCAATTTAATCTGAAATTTTCCCACAATTGTTTTGCTTGTGGTGATGGGCTGTTGGAGCTTAGCATGATAATAAAAAACGCATATAAAATGCGAATTTACTTTACTAATTTACTACTCAACATGGGGGAATTCCTAACAAATTCTGTTTAATTTGCGTATATCATATATAGGAAAAGATGACTCATTTGGCATATTTTTTACGATGACAATGGTATAACTTTATTGGTCTCTGCAGGGATCTTCCAAAAAAATCGATTTAATTTGCGCAAATAATGTATAGGCAAAGATTACTCCTTCGATATTTTTGACGACGAAACGTGTATAAATGATTTCCCCTGACCAACGTTCTCTTTATGCAATACCAAAGGTACTGTCTAGATGGAAAAATCCATGGATATTTAGTACATTAATTAATGAAAGAATTAACTAATTCGAAGCACAAGAGACTCTCAAGGTAGAGTAATTATGTTAAACTGTTTACTTATGATTTATTGATTGATTCGTTTTCTACTGCTTGTAGATTGTAAGTATTTTTGTGGTGGGATGATAATAACGCTTTAGTGATATAAGTATTACTAATTATCCCATAACAGGGGATCAGATGTGGATTCAAACCTTTCCCAAGGATATTTGAAGTCAATATAGATATCCTAAGTAATTATAATGAATTTAACGGGTATTTGAACTCGGATCTCCGATTAAGAATTCTGAGCCATTATATATTACACAACCTGTACATTCAAGATTAAACCAACTGGTATTCCTATGCGGTTACCCATCTAGGTACTGACTAAGAGGGATGTGGCTTAACTTTGCTAATCATACGAGAACATTTGTTTCAACGTATTATCACTTTACCTGCTAGGTTACAAAATTCGAGCTGCTGAAGTTTTTACAGTAACAAATCTTTTCAAATAATGAGATAAGTTAATGTTAGGGCTTATAAAAAATTAAGTCTATACGGTTGTACTTAACCAGCAAGCGATGTTCAATTTATGGTCACAATATTTGCGCTTACTTTCGCGCAAATACATTTAGGAAAGATATGAAGTGATCTCTTCTAGCTATTAGCTACATAGTAAGTTAGAGTAGTCTGTTCAGTCGTGGTTGGCAGCCAGAATTGGCGAAGGGCTACTCCTAATTTAAAAACATATGTGTTCAGTCAAACACATGAAATATAACTAAGTTCTGTTCAGCATACGGAGTGCAGTGAATCAAGTCCAGTTGGGTTCTTTATTTTCACTTTCGTGCTGATATTATTGGGAAAGTTAGTAATCCCTTTCTCCATCCCCAGCTATTGGCTAATTAATAAAATTGTATTAGTTGAAACAATTTTTATATCCCAAAAAGTTGTTAAAAATGTTTTATGGTTTTAAATAACATGCAAAGTGTAGATGAGCAGTAAAAAACGAATCAACCAATCAAATGCTACTTAGCTACACAGGCATGTCTTTTGGTTTTATTTACATTCTCTGGAATATATATGTACAGAAACTACAATGACTACAAAGTGAGGAAAAAGTATACTTATACTGACACAGTTGGAGATACGTGTGAGACAGGGATGAGATACGTTGAAACAGAGTGAGAGACACGAAGACAGACACCGGGTGTTGACCAAGAGTTATACGTGAGTCCAGAGAGAGAGAGAGAGAGAGAGAGAGAGAGAGAGAGAATTACGGCTTCATTTACAGCGACTTGTACTACTAAACCGCATTCCGAGACTACTATTCTTCATTCAAGTTTCTATTCTTACGTTTAATACACTTACTTTCCTATTTCAATTACTGGCGCTGTTTATTTATTTGTGCAGGATTCCAACCCCGGAATCCACAACAGTTAGTAATGTTTGTTATTTTACTGAAATTTCCAAATCCCATTCTGCCATCCATTCTCATAAGTTCATCAGGCAATTGGCCCGTTGTTTCCTCCCCGTTTCTTTTTGCCTTCGATATATCCTGTGAGTGTCAAAATTCCCATGCCCTTCTTTCTCATTGTATGTTTCTTGATCTTAAGAAGTAAAGACGCAGTAAGTTTATAACGGCATTTTTCTGAAACGAAAACTTGCCGTGTGTATGTTAGCACTTTCGTAGGCCTATGCTGATCCGAGAGGAAGATTATCTATGCGAAGCCTTTTCCCGTATGCATCCACGCAAGTAGGCACTTCCTTCCGCTCAGGAAACCTGTGCGTCCTGTTTATTTTAGCTACCCGGTGCATTTCCTGTATATGCTAATACAAGTGCCGATTTCCACTCACACACTGATGCAGCGCAAGTAAGGCCAAACGTATATCCTCAAATGGTATCTAACATTCCTCACCATGCTATTTTCCAAAATATTCCCTGCATCTCTATAACCTTCAATGTCTATCCACAATTGAGGCACAATACTCAATAACGAAAATAAAAATCAAGAAAATTAAACAGTTGTGCACACATGTAATCAATAGTTGTCCCTTTTCGTAACTACCATACATTCTGTATTCGTAAGATTGTTGTTTCGTGTTTTCTTCTCCCCATTCTTATGCAGGAGGCTGACGCCAATACACCAAAACTGATACCGTTGCATATTATTCTTGGAATTCTATCAATAATCCATTGATACAAAAGAGAGGCACCAAACCAAATATGGTAGCAATATTCGATGCATAGAAATTGGTATTTTTACGAAGTTGCAAAAGAGATTCTGACTAGAAAGAATGACCTCACATTGAACTTCACTTTAAAAGAAAAAGAAATACGAATTATACTTGTTAGGGCGGGGTGGTTATTTCTCTCTAAGGAAGGGTGAAACAACCTACGAAAGGTCAGAGTTGCTTCAATCACGACGTCAGATCATTTATAAGTTGGTTAGCATTGACAAAACAAGAAAAGACGAGTGGTTGGAAAAGAGAGTCGAGGAGTAGAAATAAGAAATAAACATTACAATGAACTGATTTTATGTGCTGTGTAACTTGAGGACGTGAGCGATCATGGATCTTCATCACTTCCTATTATTTATCGTGGTTAGTAATGCCTGTCATTTTACCGAAATTTCCAAATCCCATTCTTCCAGCGATTCTCATAAGTTCATCAGGCAATTGGCCCGTTGATTCCCCCGTTTCTTTCTGCCTTTGATATATCCTGTGAGTGTCAAAATATCCATGCCCTACTTCCACATTGTATGTTTCTTGATCTTGAGAAATAAGAATGCAGTAAGTTAGTAACGACATTTCTTTCCTGAAGTAAGTCACGAAAATTTGCCGTGTGAATGTTCGCACTTTCATTTGCCTATGCTGATCCCAGAGGTAGGCTATCTATGCTAGACGGTATATTGAATTCCTGTATGTTATACAAATCTTCGAAACTTATTGTTTCCCCACGAAAAAAAAATTGTCGTTAACGCCGGGAAAATACGATAATTCCTTGAGAAATCAAAGGCAGGTTTCAGATTAAAATTCAGATTATATTTTACTAGGTATTTTACTATATATGGTAGTAATATTCTAAGCATAGACAAATGACAGGCTTATAGATATGTAAGATATATTACGGAGAGAATAACTGTCTCGTCAGACACAGCGATCCGACTTTCTTAGCAGCTGACCTAGCAATGAAAATATAATTTCTTATTTTTTCACGACTATCTCAGAATTAAAATGGATCAGTTCGTATTCAGTTTTCTTCTTTGTTTACAATTAATAGGGAGATGTAATAATCTAAAGATATCCGAATTTCTTAGATAAAAATTATCAATGCATTTTAACTTTTGTTTCACATACGTTTTCTCACTTGATTTTGTACGTCGCAATAATAAACTTAACTGTTATTCTTAGCTGAATAATTAACAATTCATTTTAATTTTTGGTGATCATTCTTTCATCTTATATCCTTTGATTTTACTCAAACAGGATATTTCTCATTTTTTTTATACGAATTTATGTCTCGCATCCATTGCTGTGCTATTCGCTTTTTGATTTTATTAGATATGTGTAAAAGATATTGGAGTATTAAAAATTTCTAATACATCGTAATCATTATCTGATTTGCTTGGATGAAGAATTATCAATTGAAATAAATTTTTGATTAGCATCCTTTTATCTAATTATATTAATTTTATAACAAAAAGAAAATATGGCTTAACAAACTTTTGCAGAAATTTTAAAGCCAGACGATATTTATTTTAGATTCTTTGGTTATGATAAAAATTTACAGATACAAAATCTATTATTTAGCCCCTAGGTGAGGAAAGGGAGTGTCTATTTGCGCATTTGTTGTTATGCTCTTATCCATTTTTTTTTTTTTCAGATAAATTCTAACCATAAGCTGTTGTTACTTTCTGTGCTAGACTGATAGTTAAACAACGCTACAGAACCAGGTCTGCATCATTATTTAATCGATAAGTACAACAGCACTGGTGGTGCGATACAGGAGGCTGATACACTTGCAGAATCCGGCGGCCTGCAGCACGGCAGCCAGGTTTTGGTGGTCCACCCTGTCGAATGACATTGACTGATCTGAATTGATGAGAGCTGCTCGCTTGTCGTCATCTACACGTTCTATGACCGTGCAGATCAGATGCAGGTTGTCCCCACAGCACAAGTCTGCTATCGCGAGAACTGACTGCAAACGCCCCGTCAGAATTTTGCCAAAATCTTTAACTCTGTGTTTAGCAGAGTTACGGGCATATAATAATTTAAACCCCGCCCAAAACCCTTGCCCTTTTTCAATAGCGAGATCACAACCCTGGAAATGCTTTCAGGAATGGACATCTGGTGGAACCAGTTGTTGGACACCACTGTCAAAATCGGAACAAAGATGTGCACCAGCCCAAGTATATTTCGCAGGGAAGACCATCAAGTACCGGACACTTTTCACTGCCTAACCTCTTCAATGCCAAATAAATTCCGCCCCCTGTCATCTCACCCTCGCAGCTAGCGGCTTCAGTCGGCGAAAGGCGAAGAAAATCAGCCAACAAGCTGCAGAACTCGTCGCCACTGAGACCTGGCTCCTTGGTAAAACGTCTTTCGAAATGCCGCCGAAAAGCATCGCCCATGACTTTGGTCAACCTCAAAGTACGCACATCCGGGGTAAGGACCGGAAAAATGTATCGATCAGAACCTCGACGGATTTTTTCCTTGCGCAATTTTGTGCCCATGGTCATAGCTTCGTTAGTCATCTTGATTAACCTATATCTATCTACCTGAACCTGATAGCGCGTTCTAGCCTCACGGATCAAGGCCTGCCTAGCTACTGCTATCTGTAGGCGATCCCTCCAGTCAACTTTTCTGCCTTATCTAGAGCGAGTCGTTGGCTATATTCGGTGGTGAATGTCCTTAAGCGTCTCCCACCACCTACTCTCAATAAGGGCCCCTATTAATTCCAACTGCACAGGTTTAATCAGCTGTTGCTGGAAGTCCCGCTTGTCCTGTAGGGACACTTGGAACCTCCAGTGTCCAGCCAGTCTAGGCCTACTATCTAACAGAATCCGGTCATAGCTGGATCTATGATTCGAGTAGTCTAAACGGTGGAACGTGGAACAATCTAATAGATTTAAGTCGTCCCTTCTTACTAAAATTCTGTCCAGGTAGCTGGCTACCTGAAGAGACGGCCACTTAAGAGCCCACGTCCACATCTATCGCTGGGGATGATCGACTCGGTATCTATCGACGAGTCAAAACTTGCTGATCAGATTAACCATCCTAGGATCGCCCGTTGCGTTCCCGCTAACTCCCCGACCATGTCTAACTTGTGGCCTAGGATGGCATACCCGGCTCCCATTAAGACTAAACGCGACATATCTACCAGGAGCGGCTCCAACTGACGGAAAAAGTGAACACGCTTAACCTGATCGCTGTGTGGATAAACAGGAAGGACTCGAAACGAACAAATGTTCACGGCAATATCGGCCACTACCAACAGCCCTCCGCGCACACAAGGACAAGTTCAACCCTCGCATCCAGAAAAAGCTTGAGTAACAAGGTAACACCCCTAGCTTGCCGACCCCAGTATGTTGAATAGACAACAAATTTGTTAGCCCACTAGCATCGACGTCGCAAATAAAGTGTGTCTCCTGGATCGCAGCCATAGCCACAGCAAACGACAAGAGATTACGAGCAGGCGGGTAGCCGTACTCCGATTTCTCAAGCCCCTCACATTGAAGCTAGTTAGCTTAATAGACATCTAAGTCTTAGTCCCTTAAACACAGACTGGATGAAAATCTGTGGGGCTCAAGACCTCGACAAATTGTCCCAGACTACCGGTACCTATATAGGACGTAATTCGTCCTTCTGTGACAATACCACCGACGACTTTGAGAAAGGTTAGAAAATGGCCCTCTATATAGAGTGGTGGAGAGGAACTGAGATCCTCCCTGCAAAATACTGGGATAATTTCTTTAGCTTTGGAGACTCTGTACCATCCGGAGCTTCGGGAAGGCATTTTTTCATCGGGCAACATGGCCCCAGAACTTAAGATTTTCCCGGTTCTTTGTGTTAACTAGTACGAGATATCTTTCAATTCTGGCTGGTGAAGTAGGAGCGGCATCTATTAGGCCTCCTCCGCCATACTGCCACCAGCTCTCCATTTTGTTGGTTTTAAAGTCTCCTCCTGCTCACCCTTCCCTCTCTTCAATGATGAGGATCGAGAGGGGGGCATTTTCTCCACCTCTTTATAGAGATCCAGTTATTCTCCTGGGGTTGACGTTATAGCTGCTGTTGTTGCACAGGCTGCTGCTTCTTCTGCTGTGGCTGCTGCTTCTGCTGCAGCTACTGTTCGTGCTGCTGCCGCCGCTTCTCTCAATGCTTTTTACCGCTGCTGCTCTCACAGCTTCTGCCGCTGCTGTTGCTTCTGTTGCTACTGCTGCTGCTTCAGCTACTTCTTTACTGACTTAGAAGCTCTTTGCTGGAGACATCCTGCTTCTACTGCTGGTTGGCAGCAACTTTTTCTGACACATCATCCTGGGAAAGCAGAGTTGTCGCCTTCGCTCCTCTTTGAAACACCTCAGTCCATTCACCACTGCGGATCTTCTTTGCTGCTTCCTCCCTCTGCTGCTCCGGCGTTGATTGCCGTGTTGGTTTCGTCTGTAGTCTCAGTTTTTTTGGTTGGACAGGCGTTCGGCCGCACCACAAGCCCAACAGGAGGGGCGACATTCCTCCACAACTACGAAAATATTCCGGCCACCGAAAGTAATGATATTGGTTACCTAGTTAAAATTGGGTCGGGTCAATGTCACCAGGACTTCAAAATCGCTGCTGGAAATGCCCGATTTACTTTTTATGGAGAATACCCTACGTACAGGTCTGTAATCTGCAAAGAAGCCCCGAAATCGTCCTCCGTAATAAACATGGGCACCCCATGAAACGTAATCCGATTTTTTGGGTGCTCATGTACCCAATTTGGAGCTTCATCGTCGAGGTGGTGTAGGTGCTCCCTGCTAGAGCTTTTGTGGCTTCTTCAGATGCCAGCAGGATGACCCACATGGGATACGACATCCTGGCCAACATTTGGTCCCGATATTTAAAGCCATTAGGGCTTCCTGCATAGCCTCCCTGATGAGGGACACGGATTTTTCTTGGGGTACATCTGCCATGGCGAGAGGCTATTCCATTCAGAAAAACACAGAAAAGCAATAAACATTCAATAAGCACAAATACAATGTACAAAACAATGACAAATCACACTATAGATAAACACAATGTGCAAACAAAACTTTTCCAACTAGTGTCCAGCGGGCTGACAAAAATGGGTTTTAACTCAATATATGTCCCCAAAAATACGAAATAGTAATCCTATAATGATCATTTTGACGCCACGATAATTCCCATATATACATCTCCTTTACTATCACGTGATTTACTTATTCAAAGTGTTTGCCCTCTGGTGATCTGTGTTCAAACTGCAGTGTCGGCAGCGACACTTTCTTCCTATATAACACTTTCATCCATTCTTACTTATTTTTCCGTTTTGTCTTTGTTTTTATACTTCTTTCTTTCTTTTTTTCTTTCTTTTTCCTTTCTTTCTTTTTTTTGCTTTTTATTTATTTCTATACTCCTCTTAACCTTGGTTTTTCTTTAATTTTCCTTTTTTCTTTTTTCTTAGTTTTTATATTAATATCTTTTTTCTTTATCACTTTTATCTTTGTTTGCTTGTTCTTATCTTTCTAACTTTCTTATTTGTTCCTTCTCTATTTCTTTCTTCTTATCCTTCTTTTTTTTCCTTTGTTTTTTATATTTCTTTATATATTTCTCTCAAGATTGCGTTTTAATATTTTTATTCTTTCTTTTCATATTTCTTTCTTTTTTTCTTCGTCTCTTATTTCTCTTTTAATCACTCTTTCTTTTTCTCCTTTTTTTTTCTTCTTGAACTATTTTTGTATAAATACAATTGTAGCCTGGACGTTTTTTTTTAATATCAGAAACTGAAGAAGAAAATGTCGTTTTCATGTTTTTAGTGTGGAATCTTCTGCATAACCGTAATCAGATACTGATAATCCCTCGCACCTAAAGTCGATATTCTTTCAGTTTTCTTTTCAATTTACTAAGCACTGAAATACAGATACACATTATGACTATTTAAAAACGTTGTGCTATCAAAAGAAATACCTTGCTTCCAGATCTCAACTCACTTCGTCTATCCGTCATTCAAATTTAGTTTCATAGCGCCATTCGCATATTCAGGTCTCGTCGGAAGGTTTTCATTATTTTCAATTAAAGCTGCTTATTCAACCTTCCTCACAGATTAAATGATCCTGAGTGTTGCGAGTAGAACCTAGAAAGAAGAAGTGTAAGAATAAGGAAGAAACTGTTGAGGAGATTTATAATAAAGACATTTTCTGTGCATAAATAAACGGATGTATGAAAGTCACGAATCAGCCAAAGAAGCTTCGAATAAAAAGGAGAAAATGTCGGACAAAAGACGTCACAAGACCGGGTGCGGGAGGAAAAAGAAGAAAAAAATAAGGGAATCAATCTGAAGAAAGAACAAAAGAAACACGTTTAAATATGATTATAAGAAGAAAAAAAAATTATAAAGAAAGAAAGTAAAAAAATAGACTTAATGTAAATAAAAAAATGATGAAAAATAGCAAAATGAAACAAATGGAAACGAAGAACGAAAATCAATGAAGAAAAAATGAAATCAATAAATAAATGACAAAAAAAAACAATAAAAAAGAAAGAAAACACCAAACCCCTAGGGAAACCGAAGGAAATAAAAAAAATACATGATATAGAAAATTAAGAAAAACAAGAAAGAAAATAGAAAAAAAAAACAGAGAATGAAAGAAGTATCTAAGAAAAAAAAATAAAGAAAAAGAAAAAGGAGAAATAAAGAAAGAGAAAAAGGAGAAATAAAGAAAGAGAAAGAAGATACAATGTAAAAGAAGAATGAATTGAAAGAAAGAAACGAAAATGAGAGCAATAAAGAAAATACAAAAGAAAATAAAAGAAAAAGCAATAAAAATAGAAAAAAGATAGAAAGCAAGAAACAAAGAAAAAGGAAAAAAAAATATTTAATGAAAGAAAAAGAAAATAAATGGGGTCAGAATAACGGAAGAAGAATAATGAAAGAAAGAAAAACAGAAAGATGAATTTAGATTCTTGGAGAAAGAAACCGTGGAATAAGAACGAAGCAATTAAGAGAAGAGTGCAAAATTGAATTGGTAAAATTTCGAAATAAAGGAAAATACATAAATTGAAGGGAATGAAGCTGAAAAAGTATTTTTGAGAGAGAAAACAAATCTTAAATAAGAACAAATAATGAGGAATATCTGAAAAATAATGGAAGGATTCAAGCATTATGAAAGAATAGACAAAAACAAAGTAAAAAAAAAATCATTGAAAGAAGGAGAACGTTTCTGTACAAACGGAAGCTAAAAGATGGATTTTGAAGAAAGAAAGAATTAAACAGAGGAACAATGTAAAATAAATAAATAAAGAAAGAATTAAAGAAAGAAAACGAGGTTAGTTTTGCTGTGAGATTGATACAGATGTATTGAAGATAAGGAGAATAAAAAGAGATTTGACGAAAGAAAACATATAAGAAAAGATATAGAATTAAAATTAATATAAACAAAGAAAATTAATGAATGAGAAATAAAACATTTAAAAGAAAGAAAGAATTATAATTTTTTTTCTTTGGAATATTTATTTCCCATTTGTTATTTGTTCTCTTTTATTTGCTTAAGAATTGTTTAAAAAATTACAAAGGTTCAGAAAAGGATTATTTAAAAATAAAAGAAAGAAATGAAGAATGAAATAAATAAAGTACGAAAGAAAAGGATGAAATGTTTTTTTTTTTCGGTAGAAAGAAATATGTCAAAAAGAAAGAATGAACAGAAAAAATGTGGAGGGAATGAAAAGAATAAATTCCTCGAAATCAAGGAGATAATTTCGAATCTGAAGCTCGATTGAAAGAATTTGGAAGAAAGAAAGAAAAAAAGAAAGGAAGAAAAAAGAAAGAAAAAGACAAATAAAAGAATGAAGCGAGGGAGGGAGGAATGAACGGTGGAAGTATATCCGATAGAACTCAAAAGTACAGTTTAATAAAATGTAAGAAAAAGAAGTAAGTAAAATAAAATAAGTACACAGTGTCACTCAAGAGGCAATGTCCAAGTATTGCTTGCAATCTTTGGTTGGAAAAAAAATCAAAGAATCGGGTAAATAACAAACAAATAATCAAACAAATCTAAAGTTAAATAATCAGTGGACAAAATAGTTCGTGGTATGATTGAACGAATGGATATTAAATCTCTGCTAAAGAATGATTTATTAAGAAAACGATAGAAAGTGTCTTAATAAAGAACGCTGGGCTAATCAAAAATAGGAAGCGAAGTAAGGAAGTAAGAAAGCCATTTGTTCATAGACAACAAAGAAAAGAGGGTCAGTGAAAATCTTGAATTACGTTAGCGAAAAGAAAACATAAACAGAGTTTGTTCAAGTTCAGACGATAACGCTCTACAGAAATCAGGTAGTTAAGAAAAATCATGACGAATTAAAGTCAGAAATCATTTAAATAATTAAAAAGATAATCTATTAAATAATGAACGAAAATGAAAGAAAATCTTGGGGAAAATAAAATCGTTTGTCTTTTTTTTTATTTTAGAAAAAGGAAATAATTGAGAAGAAAAGAAAAAGAAAAAAATCTCGTGCCAGTTGAATGAGAAAAATCGATGTTCAAATAGAAATATTTTGATGTAAACGTCACCAAATAAAACACGAAAGGCTACACGTTAATATGATATTTTAAATATTTCTCTATAAATGAATATATATTAAATCTTTCTTTCTCTCTCTCTCACTCTGGGCGTCTTGACATAATCCAAAAAATCTCTATATTATAATCGTTCCTGACTTGACATCTTGATTTCAGACACTTTCACACCGACGTAAACTGGATCCCCTCTGTATTTTTTACAAGTATTTTCAGGGGAAATTCTCTGATGAGCTTTTTGGGCTGGTGCGCCGACTGCATGAATTTAAGCGTCGATAGAAATCTGATACAATCACTGATGACGCAATATTTTTCAAGGCCAAACAAATTTTATCGTACACCTCGAAAACAGATTCTTATTACTGCATACCATTTCAAAGGATCTAATCTGAGGAAAAAATAGAAATCGTTTACTGCTTATCAAGCCAGTGGCTCTAAAACTTACTGTATGGTGAATGAAAGCGGTTGTTTCCCGTAAAATGCGCAAGGATGTATTATCATATTTTAACGGTACTGTCCAGTTCTTATTCACAAGCATTGATAGAGGAGAAAAGTGTCTCCGAGCTCTTGTATTTGACGAATTATTCTCCACCTCTATCTCTCTCTCTCTCTCTCTCAATATATATATATATATATATATATATATATATATATATATATATATATATATATATTTATCTTTCTATCTCTATATTTCTTAGTTAAACCAGTTCTAACATTCACAGCTAGAACGCGAGGTGCTACACACATTGTGGCGAACCGCCCACATACCTTTCGTATTCTCACTGGTGAGAAGTAAGTTCCACTCGAGTAGATTCTTCTCGTGATCTACTTCTCAGTGGAACTGACTACCAAGAGCAGGTTTTCCCGATCCCTACAATTTTAACCTGTTCAAGTCTAGGGTTAACACTAATCTTCTGCACATATACCCATAAACACTGCCTCTTACATTGTAATCCTCTACCTCGAGTGTTTATTTGGCATTGTACTGGTTGAACCTCACTGCTAAAAAGAAAATACAGAAACACCGACCAACCTAGACGGCATCGAAGTTATTATTAATATATTGTGTGTCTAGTTACCAACTATTACCAACTTTTACATTCCGACATGTATCAGTGAAGAACTGATTGAATGAAAACTCATTAGTGCGTTCTTATAAGATTCAGGCATAATTTAGAAAGAAGTGTAAAATAAATCAGTTACCATAGAATTGAATAAGATGAGAGAGTTTTTATAATCAGATCTTGTCTGTTCGGATACTTACTATGTAGGCTGGCAAAACGAAAGGATGAGGTATTTAGCAGAATGTGCAGTTTTCCCTCCACACGGCAAACTGACTAGTTAATTTCAAACAAACTACGTGGATATCACACCCATATATGTGTACTGCAGTTAAGTACATAAATGCTTGTGTTTTTTTTTTTAATGTAAAAATTACAAATATTCTGTTCATTTATTAACTGTGTTTATTAATATGAAAATATACTTGCATAAATTTCTCCAATTCATCTATTTTGATCGTCTCTGTCCCCGTTCAAAATATGGCGCAACGAAATAAGAGAAAGGAAAGCCATGAGAAAATAAGGAAAATATATACAGGAAGAATATAGATAAAAAAAAGTGTTTAGAATAAAAAGAATCAAAATGAATAGAATTCGAGTAATACTTCTGGAAATATCAGTTGTTTTTTTTTCCTGAAGACAACGCTGTCAGAGAATAAAATCAAATTACTTCAATGAATAAATGATTGAATGAAGGTATGGCAATCAAGGTGTTATAGATTTGAGTTTCATTTAGGGGACAGTAATTTAAAAAGGGGAATTTAAAAGAAGAAAAAAGATAGAATCGCAAAGAATTTGATGAAAAAAAACGGAAAGGCGTGTGATGGGGGCGGGTCAGGATATGAAAGAAAAATCTACCGGTGAATCGAAGAAGATACACGGATAAAAAAGCGTCATAACAAACTGATTATAAACAAAAAATATAAAAAAGAAAGATTCCAAATCATTGACTTAATAAATGAAACACGCGAAGCAATCAAAAACCGACTCACTAAACAGAAATAAAAGTAATTTAATATGAACGCAATTATTTACGGATATCACATGAGTTCTATTCAAGGCCAAAATTTTGAGTTGCCTCTAGGGAAAAAAAAGTTTTAGCGATTCTGAGATTAACATGAGCTTTTATTGTACATAAAGCTTCTTTCCGTGATTAAAATTACGATACAATCGAAATAGTAATGTCCATGGTTATAATAGCGTTTTCTTGAAAAGAGAATATTTTAAATACAACAAACAAACACCCAGTAGTACAGTCGGTTGAAATTTATACAATATTTCTATTAAAATATTTTTCAGAAAAAACAGATTTCTCAAATCCAGTTGCTGTTATATGTCTTTCAAATTTTGATTGAGGCTCCCGCCATAAACTTTTTTCCTAATTAGGCATGTACTGGCATATTAGCTTCGATGAAACATGCTACACATTTTGTTTCTAGCTGGGAATAAATGCCCTCAAGGAACGTGTACGCTCTTATTTATTAAGATCCTTTATTGTAATACTGAATAGCCAGGCCAGACTAAATGGTCTTCTTTTAGAAGCACAAGTGTTATTCGTTACAAGCTAATTTTATTATCTGTCTATATTTCTGAGATGATGTATTACGTAAATTATTTACATTATTCGGACTATAGTCCTCCTGTTTGTCGCCATATTTATTACAACGTTTCGGTCGTTAACGCTCCGGCCTTCTTCAGGTGGTTGAAATGTCGAACTCTGGGACACATGGCACAATGGATAAAGGCGTTAGTTAGGTCCAGTGACAGGACCGAAAGATTGTAAGTTCAATACCAGTTTAAGGCAGTGGAGAACTTGGAGAGAGGAATTAACAGGAGATAACTGACACCCATTAAACATGGCACGTGGAACTAGAACAGTCTATACCAGTGAGCGAAATAAAGGGTTCTGTCCGACATTCCAACCACCTGAAGAAGGCCGGAGTGCACAACGGCCGAAACGTTGTAATAAATATGGCGACAAAGATGAGGACCATAGTCCGAATAATGTAATTAGTGAAAACTAATTTTAATCATTGAGGAAAGAAAGCATTTGTATAGAGCTGACAATTTTGATATTTCATACCGAGCTGGGTGCTATGTTTGACATCTTGCGAGTGTTTAGATCAGGAAGAGGAAGGTAAGGAACATAACTCGTGTTTTTAGGGTAAGGTTTTGGTTTTTTAACATATTCCGGTCTTAGACAAAAATACTACATGCAGATTGTTGAGGGTATACATATAATACTATCAGGGAATACCCGGCAGTGCGTTGAGTCGGTCGGTAGTCGAACAGTAGAAGTAGTAGAACGTTGAGTCGGTCGAGTAGAACAGTAGTATAACGTAGCGGCAAGAGTCACAGTAACAAGCCCGTAGACTCAGTATGAAGTCACACAGCGATATGTCGATACCAAAGACTATATACATATTTTTCTACTAACCCGCATTCCTGGAACTACTAACCTGTATTACCAGTTTGTATTATTACGTTAATACATTTATTTTCCTATATTCATTCTTGGCGTTTGTTATTATTTGATACCGGATTTCATTCCGGAATCCGCAACACAGATCGAGAAAGTTCCAAGGATTTTGTTAATTTTTATTACATAAGTTCACCATTCAGACAGCCATATTTTAATATTATTTTATTTTAATATATATTACTTGACTGATGTAGACTTGAAATGCATGAGTGCATTATCGTTTTCACTATTTACCATTTCTTTATTTTATGCTTACATACTTTCTTGTTATATATATATATATATATATATATATATATATATATATATATATATATATATATATATATATATATATATAGGAGAGTCAAGCATTTACGGCGTGTAAGGTGGGTGCAAACCAACTAATTACAGATCAAGCAGAAATGTAAGATAAATTGATAAAGACAAAGCCACAAAAATGATCGACTGAAAATCGTACAAATAAATAGATTAATAATAATAATAACAATAATAATAATAATAATAATAATAATAATAATAATAATAATAATGGGAACATCAACAATCCCTGTTGTAGTTGGAGCCCTAGGATTGGTTGGAAAAAGATTCCAGTAGACTAATTGAAGGGAATTCTGGAAGTCCATGCCTCAAAGAAATACAAAATATTGTTCTCACAAGTACAGCCCACACTTTACGAAGGGGTTTATCTATGTAATATATATATATCTATATATATATATATATATATATATATATATATATATATATATATATATTTGTCAGCGGAAAGTGTCATGATGCCATATCTAACCTTAGGTCTCTGAGCGGGACCCGGAAAGAAATGTGCACACGCCAGAAATCAATGGAAATAAATAATAATAATAATAATAATAATAATAATAATAATAATAATAATAATAATAATAGTAATAATAATAATAAAAATAATAATAATGGAGAAATTTTCCAAATAAAAGGAACTGGTAATATATATATATATATATATATATATATATATATATATATATATATATTTGTACTTATTGTATATATATTTATCGGTCTTGTTTGTTTTTTTTAGCTCTTTGATTGAACTCTACTTGAGTCCGCCATATTCTTGTAGTGAACTTTATAATATTCTATCAGGAGTTACACACATGTTCCTAATTTAACGACACGTAAACCCACGGTTCGCTACAAATTCTTATGTAGTAATGCAACATATGTCTGGGGAATATGGAAACAAAAAGGTTACTTATACTTAGGATCAGAAAGCCTGCGTATATCGAAGGCAAGAGGAACACATAAAATCACTGTAATGAGCTTGTGTAATTGTTAAGCAGAACAAGGTTTAAGAGATGACGCAAAAAGACGTAATGTACTAATACCGACAAAGCAGACGAATTTATCCTGAAGGGACACGGGACATATCAGAGGGAGAAGAATAAAAAGAATAAGGAAGATGAAAGAGAAGAATAAAGGAAGCGTCATTTTTGATAGGATTGCTAAATGTAAACGTAAATTCTATGCAAATGCATTTTTTTCTCTCACTTCTCTCTTACGGAAGCGTCTTCCAGCTTCCGGCTTTGACTTACACTACGATTTTCAAATATTTAACCACAACGTCAATCGTTATTTTTTGTCTCCTTGACTCCAGTTTTTTTAATGTCCTAAGTTGTTCCCAGAATTGTTTCATTTCGTCTAACTGTTTGCGCCTTAGTGGCTTTATCGGCTTGCGTGCGCTCAAATAATTAACGAACAAGGAAACAAGGAAAAGGAAAAAAATAGGTGAACTGTAAATGACTGAAATATGAAAAACAATTCCAACGAAATAAGTAGACGTAAAAAAGTAGAAGTAATGTTGGTAAAATAAATCACGCTGATCGATGAAGAGATGAAAGAAAATAATAATGAACCAAATAAAAGGAATGAACATCGGGAACAGAAAAATTCCTTAGACAAATAAATCCGGAAATCAGTAGAAAATTAAAAAAAAAATTCTTGGAGGGAACCGACCAAAGTAATTTAGAAAAGAGTAAACAAAGTAATAAATAGTGTTTATTTCTATTGTAATTAAGAGTCGCTTTGTCTCGCAAAAGGCTCACAAGTATAAAACAAACCAGAAGATCGAAAGCATCACTTTTGGGAACACATTTAGAAAACTGCGGTTACGGTCACATCACTCTGAATGCATCAGTTTTCTTTCGATGTCCAACGTTAAGCAATGTGGAGCGTAACCATTACTTGATGGGAATACTGTGAGTAAATTTCTGCAATCCAAAATCTGTTTTGATTTTAAATAACCCACAAATCTATCTAAATAAACGGCAAATTATGCCCGCGTATCTGATTGAAACCCCTCTAAATCAGGTCACACTTGCTCTATATAGGTATATTATTCTTTTTTTTTTTAATCACAATGATACTAAGATTGAAAAGCTGTCGCTCATGTTTTGCTTGAACATACAACATTGGAATGTGTTTCCGGATGAGCAGGGAACAGTAAATAATTCAAATTTTAAAATAACTGGAAAAAAGGTGATTCAGAACGCCAACGAATGAGTTAAACTGAGCGCTTTTGTGACGTGAGGTTTTTGAAGCTCCAAGGTGTTTGTGATTTTAAGATCTCAGTTTTCAGTCTGAATTGGAATTTCGGGACAAATCGGACATTCGGGCAAAATAGAATTTTCGGTTCAAATCGGCCTAAATTGGACTTAGTGTCCGAATTACATATAAAATAAGGTTTTGAAACTCCATGGAGTGAATTGTAAAATTCAAAGTTCTTCAAAATTATTATTACTGTTTTCTAAGCTGGATCAGCGTTAACCGGACGATAGGGAAACATATCTACTATGGAGGAGAAAAACAATTAATAAATAAAATGTCACGGAGACGGTAGACGTATAGAATTAAGCAGATTTAAGAAACCCAAAATAAACAACAACGTCTACCCGTGTTCAAAAGACCGGGAAGCAGTGTGAACCGGGCGATTGTATTTCGAAAAATCAGAACCGTAGAACCCACCTGATAACCTACGGGATGAAAGGAGAGGTACACGAGTCGAAATGTATAACCATCCACTGCATTAAACTGATTAGATATTTATTAATAAGTGTAGAAAAATTTAGTAAGAGACTATAATGTCTGGACACTTGTAAGAAAGACATGGACGAATTTATACGTTTGCTAAATTTCAGAAAAAATTCTAATTTAAAAGATTTTTGCCTAGTTTCATTGCTCTTAGCAAAACTTGTTAAAAGTGTATGTCCGTTGTGCAAGCAAGTAATTTAACTTGTCGGTTTCGTCATGAATACGTTTGCTGAAATATATATATATATATATATATATATATACACACACACACACACACACATATATATATATATATATATATATATATATATATATATATATACTATTTACATTATTCAGACTATTGTCCTCATCTTTGTCGCCATATTTATTACAACTTTTCGGCCGTTGTACGCACCGGCCTTCTTCAGGTAGTCGGAATGTCGAACTGAACCATTTATTTCGCTCACCGAGCTAGACATGGCACGTGGAAATAAAACTCTCTACCCCAGTGATCGAATTAAAGAGTTCAGTTCGACATTTCACCCGCCTGAAGAAGGTCGGAGCGTACAACGGCCGAAACGTTGTTATGAATATGCCGACAAAGATGAGGACTATAGTCCGAATAATATAAATAGTGTACATAATACTTCATCTCACGAATATAGACATATATATATATATATGTGTGTGTGTGTGTGTGTGTGTGTGTGTGTGTGTGTGTGTGTGTGTGTGTGTGTGTGCGTGTGTGCGCGCGTTTGTGTGTGAGTGTGTGTGTATTCCGCCACACAAATATACATTGCGCACTGGGGTATGAGCCACTTATTTTTAACTAAATATTCTAGTGTAAAAACGACCAATATTTACCCATATACTAAAGTTTAAACTTGATCAATGTTTATCTATATGCATAGTAATGAGTTCGGTCCTCACTGGGGGTTCTATACATTTGATATTGTGTCGCATCTCAGCTGCGCTTCGTAAATTGCTATTTACTATAGTTTGAACACGACCAAGTCTTATCGAAAACTCAAGCGTAAACCAGATCAATTCATGCTTTCAGAATTAGGGCACTTTGACGCGGTGTAATTGTTAACAAGCTTGCCTGGCAAGGTCAATTACATCTTATAAGTTAGTTCTATTCTCACCGGATGTTCTCCATACCTTTAGCATTGTGCCATATATAAGGTAAGCTTATTTACTCACTATTTTACCACATAAGTACTTCGACGAGCCGCAAAGGTTAGCGACTATTCCTAGATCAATTAACACTGAGTAGGTAAGATCTGCGCCATACTGGCGGATTTGTGCCACATCTAAGATACGCTAAGTAAAACGTTACCTTTATTATCAGCTTACTTCGACGTGGTGTAGGACGATATAACCATGTATATACACGACGTATGTTATATCTGAAACAAAAACACGGCCGATCTACCCAAGAATATATTCGACTAATTCTTTACTATAATGTCATGTGTAAATCCGTTTATTTATACATTCAAGCATAAATCCGAGATTTCTGCTATCAAAGATATACACTCTTGTGCAAATTATTTGAAACAAAACGAATAACTGCATTATTTTTACTTTTTTTTATCATTTTTCTTCCAAATGAAACTTGATCCACTGCACATGTTAGTACTTCATAAGTCCATTCCACGAAGTCGTTCCTTGCACATTGATAACAGATTCTCGATTCGATATAAATCAGGAGGGTTTCGGTGCCAGTTTACAGTAATACTTTGATTTGATCACTGGTAAGGATTGTCTATGTGCTAGTGCATCGTTACAATTTTCGCACGTTTCCTTGGAGTAACGTCCATTGCAGACAATGGCCGTATGACAACTAATCGACAGTTGAGACAATAGTGTATGTTCGTGATAAAAATCTGATGCAATCACGCATGACACCACATTTTTCAAGGCCAAATAAATTTCATCACACACGTCGAAATTAAATTCATATTACTGCAGACCACAGCAAATGAACTAAACTGAGGAAAAAATAGAATTCAATTACACCCTGTTAATCCAGTCGATCTAAAACTGACCGTATGGGGAAAGAAAGGATACTAAAGCGGTTGTTCCAATTAATTTGCACAAGGGTGTATATACGCTGCCAATGTTTACCACCAGACACAATAAAAAATTCCGCCAATGTTTATCTAGGTAATCAGGCGTAAACGTGACTAGTATATGCTTCTTCAATTTAAACACGACAAAGGTTTATCTAGAGTCTCAAGTAGAACCACAAAAAACGTTTATCAATGGAAACAAGGTGTGTTTGCATAGAGACGAATACATAATAAAATAACAGAATTAGACTTTATATAAGCAACAAAAGCCAATATTGTACATTGTACCAAACCAAAATTGGTAGCAATAAAATTCGAATAACCTGAAATGTCTTAAGGCAAAAATCTCAGAAGTTACAAAGTTTGAAATTATCAAAACGAGATAGGCTGCGTTTACTTAACCAATATCAACCATGTTTGGTAATTTAAGAAAACGCAAGTCAGAACGATGAATAATAAACGGTATTCGAAATGCTGTATTATATTATTTGGTACGATATCTAAATTTGAGATGCAACTCGACTATCGACTGTAACCCAGTACTTAAATTTTACAATATAATTAAATATAGAATTATTTCTTGAGATTAATTAATGTCTGTTTGTAATCATTAATTCATTAAATAGTTAATTGATGAGTTGAACATGGATTACATTTTAGAACAATAAATGCTGCATTTAGTAATTACATATATTGGAGTATAATATTTCTTGAAATTAATTAATCTGTGTTTACAAACATTAATTTATTAAGTCGTTAATTACTTATTAAAACAGAAATTGTTTCAGTAAAACACTGAGTTGATGTCTTATTATTTTATTACTTTAATTATTTACATTATTTATCTTCATTGCCATATTCACAATATTTCGGCCGTTGTACACTCCGGCTTTCTTCAGGTGATTGGAATTTCGAAATGAATCCTTTATTTCGTACAATGGGCTAGATTGTCATAGTTCCACATGCCATGCCTCTTCCGGATGTCTCAGTTATTTTCTTTTAATTCAACTATCTTTCTCTCTCTCTCTTTCTCTCTATCTCTCTCTTTTAGTTCACCACTGCTGTCCTCAAAGACACATTGCCCTGTGGATAAAACGGTGGTTAAGTCCAGTGCCTAGATTTGTGATTTCAAAACCAGGCTACATCACGGAGAACAAATACTTGGAGATTTGAACAATTTTCCCCGGTGGACGAAATAAAGGGTTCTATACGAAATTACAATCACCTGAAGAAGGCCGGAGCAAACGACGACCGGAACCTTGTGAATATACCAGTGAAGATGAGGATAACAGTGCGAATAATGTAAATAGAGAAGAAATTATGTTTTAATACTATAGAAGCTGCTCTTAGTGACAACATCTACATCCATTTAAAGATAACGTTTCCAGTAATAGGTAATTCATATTGCTTTTTATTGACAAACTAGCAGCATGGCCCGGCGTTGCCCGTGCTTGATTAAAAAATCGTACGACTCATACAGCAATCGCTATCACTTGACTTAAAATAGTTTTGCCCTTCCTTGCCTTTAAAGGAGTGCCCTTTGCCGTGCTGATGTTGCTACATGACTTACTTCTTGCCTATCTCACACTGCGAATTTTTTCTAAGCTCTATACTAAACATGTAATCTGTTACGAAAAAATAACTAAACAAAATGAACACAAAATGAACACAAAACGATCAGCTTTAAAAAGGACTCGTAACTGGAAAAAAATGAAAAAAAGAATGTTAACAACAAATTCTTTTTCACACCCAACCCAGTTCTGCGGAATGAGAATCAACGTTGAGTTTAAGCAAGCGAATGAACTAATTGGAGTAAAGTGCCATGCAGATTTAATTTTTCCCCACTTGTGACGAATGCAGGTATCGATTGTTTTTGCATGCTAGCATGCCAGTTAACATTCGTGTCAGTCCGCTGTTGGCTCCCACGCTGGCCAATAAAATCTTCCTGCCTATTCGTGGCAGCCAGCTATAGGCTCTCACTCTGGCCAGTAGAAAATGGCCACAAACTACATGAAAACTGCCCTAGAAGCAAGAAAAAATCGATTATTTCCACTATCAATTGGAGTTCGGCCTTCCAGCTAACTTGGAGCATGTGCATGTAAATTTTGGTGCAAATCCGTCGAAAATTGCGGCCGTGCATTCGTCACACACCCACACACACACACACACACACACACACACACACACACACACACCCTGCCTTTTATAGATATAGATTTATCAATTGGTTGGGGACATATTTCCTGCAATAAGTTTAACAATTATGGATTAGAAATAGTAGCTATTGCTTCTATGTTAGAAAAATAAAGAAAAACTGATGCTCTATTATATAGATCGAAATCACGACTGTCGAATCGGCCCGAAAAAGTAAGCCATCGCCCTTCCTCTTACCCTGGTAAGCGCTGCAATGAATTAAACAACAAATAAATAAGGGACAAAGCAAGCAAGAAGGACGTCAAATGGGGACGGGTTGGGCCAACGACATTACAATTTTCCAGAGGATTCTCTTTAAATTGGCTGACATTTGCCTCCGTTCTTCGCAGCGATATTGGAGAAACAATGACCTTTTCGTGTTGCAGTAGAGGAAAGAAAGAACGAGAAGGGGCGGGGTGTAATGAGAAGAACATCTGATGGCAGGAGAGATGAGATGGCTGTGTGAGAGGCGAAAGGTGGACAGTCTTAATTCCGATTTCTCAACATAACCCAACCAGATTCTCTAACCTTCTCCTATTCCCGGAATATATTATAATTAAAGTTCTCCATAATAGGCAAGCCACAAGCCAGACGCCTTGCGTTAATTGGTAATCTGCAGGGGTTAGTCGAAAGGTCGCGTCGACACCTGGCTTCTATAATGTTCAATCGAAAGAGTCGATCGATATCCCAGAAGGAAAAGCATATTTTACTAGTATCTGAACACGGCATTCAAACTGAGAGATTGCAAATTCGGATCTTGTTGATAGCTGGGATGATGATTATTGATAAGAAAGGATTTCGGGGTTTTATGTCCAACCTCCTAAGCAGGGAAGACGCTATAAATTAAGAAAAATTAACCAACTAATGAAAGTACTGGAATTGATGAAAGGAAAATGCCATCGAACTTTTAGGATGGACACATGTGTATGCTGATTAGATGGGTCCTTCTGGAATGATGCAATTCGCATAGAACTAGCAAACGTGCATTGGTAGTGCGGTAATACCGTGTATATGGGCACGTGGCCGATTGGTTAGCACGTTCTCATGTGACACGGGTTCGAATCTCACTATGGTCGATTTGTAAGGAAGGAGACTTCCTGATGTTATCGGGCAGTAAGGGTCGATCCGAGTGTGCGGCACCTTTGGAAAGTTCCTGAAATCCATAACAACGGTTGAACCAAGCCTTGTGAATGAAATTGGGTCGTCGATAGCTGTGCTAGCACGAAGACACAAGTCATCGTGACCGAGGGCGTGAACGTGCTGCCCTTGTTCAAATTGTTGATCACGCTAGATAACAAGCTCTATCTAAGGTCTGCTCAGCATAGTTGCAGTATAAAGCAAAGATGGGCTCGGTTGGGTTTGGATAAATACAGATGTGCCTGGGCAGGCGTCTGCAACGGGGATTGCCTAGCCGCCCTAGTAGACGGGTATCCTCGAATACGAGTGGCCAGCTATACAATACCGTGTTTTTGATTGATTGATTGAAAAGACTTTTTGAAACGATACGTAGAAAGATATGGTGTCTTCTTCTACATAGTAGTGGTTCTTGGGAAGTCGCTGCTAGGGTGGAACTTATATCTCACCAAGAGAATGACGATGGTTTTAGTAAAACGTGCGTAGAATGGCCGGTCTTAGACGTAATGTTTACAACTGATGCAAAGGAATGCACTTCGCCGAAACACTTTCCATGGAAACAGCAATAGAGCAGCAATAGTTATGCAACGTTCCGCATGTAGGAAATAAGTTGTATGTAAAAAATAATGTAAAAAATAATTCATCACACACAAGATCGCGTAGAAAACTTAGTGACTGGAGAGTGAAGATTGGGAACATCTTGCCATGTCGCCTGTTCTGGTTCTTTTAAAAGTAGAAGATATCAGGAGGGGTCAGGTTTTTACTGCAACGGTACGGTTAACCGACTTTTATTCCATCATCTTTAGCGATGGATCGTATGTACGTGGTCCCATTCAGGTCTGGGGTTATTTGTCTGAATAGGCATTTATGGTCCGGAGATTGCCTAAGAGGCCACGCTTTGATCGCAGCAGACGCTCAGTATCGCGGGAACGTCACTCGGTTTAGTTTCCGAGACACTGGATACGACCAGCCAATTTTGTTTTCCCTCGCTGAGCTGTTAATCTTTCAGTATAGACGTGATTGAGCAAAAAATGTTTACAACTCAACTCCCGATGATGCCATAGAGTCAATAAATACAAAACTATTCTGGGTGACTATTCGTCTCTATATTTGTGAATATTTGACAAACGACGAAATAGTTTCATTATGAATTCTAATATTGGCTCGTTTGATTTGGTTTATTTTGTATTACGGTATAAACACCTCAATGCGTATTTTAATGGCTTCAAGATTTTTAGTTTTATTTTGTTTTACAGTATATCAACCTCATTGGGTAAGTTAATGTCGACAATATGTTTATTGCTGATAATTTGTTTTGTTCAAAAGTGTATTGCTGGTAATTTCTTTCTCAAAATTCTGCTGCTGATAATATTTTTTTCTCAAAAATATATTGTGGGTAATAATGTATCGCTGCTAATATATTTTTTCTCAGAATGTATTGCAGAAAACATTTTTCAAAAAATTTATTGCTGTTAATAAAAACTACTTTTACACTTTAATGGAGTTTTGTCCACAGTCTGGGGGTTAACTATTTGCCAATAGATGGGACCCTAACTACCCCAGGTAATAGAGAACCTGGGAACAGCAGCAATTTAGAGGTGGTTCCATGCTCCTTAAAAAACCTCCTGATCAGAGGCGTTGCTGCATGATATAGTTTTTCGTCATACCTAGGACGCCTCATTGGTGCGGGTTTACCTCTCTGTAGAGGTGCAGTCAGCGAATCTTAAGCCCCAGAATGAATGCTTAATTCGATATTACTATCAACAAAACATTATTTTGAAATATTGTAATATATATATATATATATATATATATATATATATATATATATATATATATATATATATATATATGTATGTGTGTGTGTGTGTGTGTGTGTGTGTGTGTGTAATTTAATTCTATTTGCATTTAATTGAAAAAGATCTAAATGAAATAAATCATTTTTTATATTTATTAATCGAAAAATATTATTTTGATAGGTGAGATTAATCTGTTTTTGTTCTGTCATTAAATTTAATTACCTATGTAAATATAGATTTAGGAATTAGTTGAATTGTTTTTTTAGTAAAACATTAAAAACAAAATTGTTAGGTAGTATCAGTTTCCACCTATGGCCGTGAATGCTAGACAATCTTCCCCAGAAGAAGAAGTGACTTTCAGCAAAATAAATATATTTCTACAGAAGGATACTGAGGATACCACGCACCGACCACGTGAACAATGACGAAGTACTAAAGTCAATGTTTTTAAAAAAAAAGACGGTCTCTTACATTTAACATCAGGAAGATACAGTTGAACTTTCTAAGGTAAATAATGAGAAAAGAAGAATCGGAAAATGTGATACTCCCAGGACAGATTGAAGGCAAAAGGGCCAAAAGAAAAACAAATGCACAATCTACGTGGCCAGTTTTTGGATGGCGGAGCAGGTGTAGGGAGAGATGGCAACCGACAAAAGTTATTAGATACTACAAAAGACAATTGTGTTACTTGTTATCAGTCCTTATATACAACAGTAAATGCTGGACAATCTCTTCATATATGAAGAGATAACTATTCCTAGTCGATAAAAATGTAATAGGATAACTGTAGTGGAACAGAAATATGGCTCTACGGAAAGAATGCAGAGAATTCCATAGACCGGACATGGTGGAAATTTAGAGAAAATGGAAATGAAAAGAAAGGTTATACTTACCATCAAGAAGATACAGTTTATATTTTTAAGGCACATAACGAGGAAAGGCGGTATGGAAATACTCACAGGACAGATTGACGGCAAATGAGAGAAAGGAAAAACAATCCATAGCATATTTAGAGAACGGGACTGAATTAAAGAAAAAAGACCGAATTGTTTAAGAGCTAAGAAGAACAGGATATTATGGCGAACCATGTTTACTTTTCTACCGATGAGACACGGCACATGAATTTGAACATTATTTCATTATCTCCATTCAATCAGTCCTCCGATATGGTAAAGAAATCTCGTTTGGCTTGTTTTAATTTACGGTATAGCAGCCTCGATACGTTATTTAATGCTAACACGATAGGATCGTATGAATAGAATACGATTCCTTCTAAGAAATCAGTTTGTAGATCAGTTTTTATTGACGAATTTGTGTAAAGAGGGTTTTTGTCGGGAGTCAAATGTATTGCTGGTAATAACCTTTTTTTTTTTCGAAAAATTAATGCTGGTAACATTATTTTCCCAAATATATTGATGGTAATATTTATTTTTTTCAAGAATCAATTACTGTTAACTTTACCATAAAAATACACATTTATCCTTCCGTAGTGTTTTGACCCCAGTTCGGGGTGTTAAATATTTTCCAATAAAAGGGATAGTAACAGGTGCTAGCACCCTGGGTCAGAGTGTGCCTTGCGAAAAACAGACATAAGAGTTGGTTCTACGCTTATCCAAACCTCCCTATTAGAGTCATTGCTGTCCGATGTAGTTTATCATCCTCCTCAGGACCGAAGAAATATGGGGACTTCAAGCAACATAACCTATCTAACGAAATTGAGTAAATAGAAGGCAGAATGAGGTTTTTAGTGGAGATAACAAAAACAACAGTTATTAAGAGTTACAATGGATAGTATATTTTGGATGGCCATGGTTGCCAAGGATCTGAAACGATACCGCATACAGAAATAGAAAACATGAAAAGAATGTAGGTATGCAGCGAATAACCTACATAACAAGCTTTGTCTAAATGATTGGCAGAGTAGGGATCAGGACATACAGAAAAAGGACAAAGTGTACAAAAGGATACAAAGGCAAAAGAATATTTAGCAAAAATAGCAAATAGACAAAATCTATTAAGAACTACGAAGGACAGGTATATTGCTCGGCCATGGCCGGCAACACACTGAAGAGCCATGATACATAGAAAAAGTGGCTGTAATCTCTGACAGTAGCGTAATGGTCCAAACTTTTTTTTAAAAATTTGGAGAAATATTTTATGTCTTATCTTATATTAAAATATATAAAAAAAAAACATATATGTCCGTTTTGTCTGGCAACAGTCCTATGTTAATAGGAAAATAGTATATTTTTATGAATTCTTCTTTCCTCAGCGGTATTACTTCAGGGCGTGGCCCAACATGGATCACCACAAACAGCGTATCTAGTAGCAGGGTTTGTTTTGTTGCTATCTTTTCTAAACAATGGTTTGCCTACAATTTATACGAGCACGATATGTGGGGTATGCGCTGAGCTTTCTGGCGATCCAAGATTTGTCGAATTATGATTGTTTTCTTTCCTCTGCACTGTCACTTCAGGGCGTGGCCCAACGTGTATCGCCACCAACACCGTAGATATTAGCAAGGTTTGTTTTCTTGCTATCATTTCTAAACCATGTTCTGCCTACCATTTACAGAAATTTATTATACGGGGTACATGGCATACAGAAATGGAAATCATGAAAAGAGAGTAGGTGTACCGAACAAGCATTGTGTAAATGATTTGCAGAATAGGGATCGAAACATATAGCAAAAGGACAAACTGTGCAACGGAATACAAAGATGAAAGAAGGTTTAGGAAAAATAGCAAATAGACAATTTTTTAAGAACTCTGAAGGACAGGTATTGCGCTGGACCATTGTCGCCTAAACCCTGAAGAGCGATGATATATAGAAGTGGTTGTAATCTCTGACACTAATGTAATGGTCAAAACTTTTGTGCGATAGAATCTGACGTAGTGGTATGAAAACTGATATACTTAACACTTCCTATATATTATCACTACTGCTATATATTTCATTATTTATGTCTGTCATCTTCTTAATGCGGGAATCATCTAAGTTACAAGTTTACAATCATTATATTAAAATATAAAAAGAACATGTGTCCCTTTGGTCTGGATATTAAGAAAATAGTATATTTTTTATGAATTTTTCTTTCCTCTGCGGTGTCACTTCCAACTTGGATCTCCACAAACACCATAGCTATTAGCAAGGTTTGTTTTGTTGCTATCTTTTCTAAACCATGTTCTGTCTACCATTTACACAAGGTCGTTATGTGGGGTATAAGGCATACAGAAATGGAAAACATGAAAAGAGAGTAGGTATATATATCAAGCTTTGAGTAAATAGTTGGCAGAATAGGGATCGGAACTTATAGCAAAAGGACAAATTGTGCAACGGAATACAAAGGTGAAAGAAGGTTTAGGAAAAATAAAGGCGAAAGAAAGTTTATTAAAAAGAGCAAATAGACAAAATTTATTAATAATTATGAAGGACAGGTATTGTAGTGAGCCTTGGTCGCCAACACCCTGAAGAGCTACGATACATTGAAGAAGTGGCTGTAATCTCTGACAGTAGTGTAATGGTGCAATTTTTTTTTTTCAAATTTGGAGAAATAGTTTATGTCTTATCTTATATTAAAATATAAAAAAAACATATGTGTCCCTTTGGTCTGGCAACAGTCCCTGGTTAATAAGAAAATAGTATATTATTTTATGAATTCTTCTTTCCTCAGCCGTGTCACTTGAAGACGTGGGCCAACATGTATCTCCACAAACAGCGTAGCTATTAGCAGGGTTTGTTTTGTTGCTATCATGTCTGAACCATGGTCTGCCTACCATTTAGAGAAATTTATTATACGGTGTATATGGTATACAGAAATAGAAATCATGAAAAGCGAGTAGGTATACCTAACAAGCTTTGTGTAAATGATTGCCAGCATAGGGATCGAAAGATATAGCAAAAGGACAAACTCTTCAATGGGATATAAAGTTGAAAAAAGGTTTAGGAAAAATAAAGGTGAAATAAAGTTTAGGAAAAACTATTTGCTAAATAGACAAGATTTATTAATAACTAAGCACAGTTATTGCAGTGAGCCATGTTCGCCTACACTCTGATGAGCCACGATACATAGAAGTGAGTGCAATCTCTGACACTAGCGTAATGGTCCAAACTTCTGTGTGAAAGAACATGATTTGAATGGATCTACATAATTCTTCCTATATATTATCAATACTGCTATATATTTCATTTATTGTCTGTAATCTACTTAAAATATAAAAAAGACCATATGTGTCCCTTTGGTCTGGCAAAAATTCCTGGATAATAAGTCAATAGCATATTTTTTATGAATTCTTCGTTCCTCTGCTGTGTCACTTCAGGACTTCGTTCAATATGGATCTCAGCAAACAGCTTAGCTACAAGCAAGGTTGGCTTTGTTGCTATCTTTTCTAAACGATGGTCTGTCTACAATTTACAAAGATTCGTAATGTGGCTCATGAGCTGTGCTTTCTTGTGACTGAAGTTTTGTTTTGCTGATTTTGTTTCTCTTCAATTTAGCCATAGCTGATTTCACTTCAGATTTTAATATTCCTGGCCCTTTTCATATCTCTGTGTCATGCGGATCTCGCTGTTCCTCGTGGATCAATTCTCTGATCTATTTGTACCATCTCTGAAGTAATGTTCTTGCGCTAATATCTGTGTCCTGCCCTTGGACTTTATGCATCCTGTTGATGAGCATGTCTTTTGTTAGTTCTCTTAGTTTTTCTGATTTCACACTGAACTATCATGAAATGAAACTACCTGTCATATTCCAGCTGATGAAATAATTATCTGGCTGAGAGAACTGTTACTGATCGCCCAGCAAGAACCCTGCAAATTTAATGCGTCAGTTGACATCGAGGGAAAATACAATAGTTACGATTTGTAAATTTACACCAACAGCACTAATTACACTGTATAACAAAACTTTAATTTCTTTGTCTTTGGTCACTAAATGCTATTTCGGGGAACTTCTGTCTTGAAAGCAAAGAGAATTGTAATTATGCACTATATTTTGCATACAGTTCTCTACAAAAGTAAGTGAATCCGTAAGACAATATTTTTTTAAGAAAATATCTTTTTCCAGATGATTAACAAATCATAATTAAACTATATATTCATTACGAAAGACCTTTATTTGATCAAGTTCAACCACTTTCAAATATTCTGGAATAAAGATATTAATTAAGAATTAAGATGTGCAAAAAGTAAGTGAAACCTTACATTTAATATTTGCTGACTGCTCATTTTAAGGTTTTAATATCAACCAATCTTTTTTTTATAATTTTTAAGAAGTTTCTGACAGTAATGAGTGCCGATTTATACCATTCTTCTTGGAAAAACACTCACAATCCCTCGATTTTTTCCTGTGTCTCTTTCATGTAATGCGTTCTTTCACCCGAATCAAAGATTTTGAATGGTATTTAGATGATAAATTTGACTGGGCCATTTCAAGATATGAATTTCCTTTTAAGAACCTTTTGTTGATTTACTTTCATACTTCAGATCATTGTCATGTTGGAAGTCCCAGCCTTGATATAAAGCCAAATTTTAACTTCAGGACAAGACACTTTCGTCCATAATGGCTTAGTAACCTTGCAGAGTCCATTGCGCCGTCAATATGTACTATTTAGTTTGTTCCCGCTGCAGCAAAGCCTCCCCAAATCATAATGCTGTCACCGGCATATTTAATAGGTGGTAGCAGATTCTTCTTTTCAAAAGCTGTATTAGGAGCTAATCAGACATACTACCTATTGTTCCTCCCAAACGCTCGAGTGTGGTCTTAGCGGACCATAAAACATTTGCCACAATGTTGCTAGCTTTTTAATAAGAGCTTTGGCCTAGGCGATGCGATCATGATTCCGCTATTTCGTAAGCAGTGGCTTTTTCTATCGTACTGCCATGAACATCGGCATTTTTCAAATTTCGTCGCAGTGTAAATGTAAGGACATTGATTCCAGCATAGGCAAGTGAGTACTGGAGAAGTGCACAGGTCACAGAAGGATTTATCTGGGCTTGCTGAAATTGTTGTCTACTTGCTCTTGGGTTTATTTATTGCGGACGACCACTTCTTGACAGTGATGCCGTCATACAAAAGACCTTCCATCATTTTAAGCATTTCACCCAAAGCAATGAGGGAGTGCGACGAGCACGCACGGGAGAGTGAAAGTAAAAGAATAGAGGGGTGACGGAGGAAAGGATAAAGGGAAGGTCGAGGATCAGGATCAATGCATCGAAAAATGTCGATTGACATTACATTTAAATTTTTGAAGATTATAGTTATCTGGGAAGAAAATAAGTGGAAAGGAGTTCGAATGTCGGGAAGTGCGACAACAGAAGATTTTGGAGTAGACGAAGCGGTTTCAATTAACTGTTTCGATAGTAAAAATGAGGTGACAAACTAGTAGCTTAAATTTATACAGTTGAGGCATCACTGAAATTAGCTCGCCAGAGAAGTTGCCAGGGGAAAAATCAGATGTGAGTGCTCCAGACGAGTCGAGGGTTGATTTTGATGAGGATTTCCGAGTAAAGCATTCAGCCTTATCAGCTGTTGAAGCTAGAACTTTGAATTGATTGAATAGAGGAAGGATTGTGGATAATCTTGCAAATTGAATAGACGAAGGATTCTGCCCACTCCCGCAGAGCCGCCAATAATCTTTAGAACCAAACATGCCAGATACAATACGTTGTTTCATTCTATCAGCAAATAGTAAATTTGTTTCATCAAGGATACGCTTGCACTCGTTACGAGCACAGGCAAATAGACGTCTATTGAAATCCAACATATCACTCCGGCACAAACAGAAGAATTGATTCGTATGGGCTATAGCGGCTTAGCAAGCAGATGAGACCCAAAATGATGACCGGGATTTAACTTGCTATTTTCTTGCTGGGGTGAAATCCTCGATGCCGGCTTTTACCAGGATGAGGTATCGGACGCATTATTATAAACGGTGTGATCGAGAACCACATTCCAAGAGACCTCGCAAAGGAAATCTCAGAACGAGTCCCAGTAGGCGCGTTGATAACAGAAATATATACTGTACGTCGGAGGTTCTTGACTGGATTTGATAGTGGAAGATGTTAATAGACACTACGCCATGATCAGAATTGCTAAGTGGACAGAGCAGTGTAGCCCGACAAGAGACATAAATGGAGGTAAAACAGATACAAAGGGAGACGTTACCGTCAGTGTTACTGAGGAAACGTCTAAGAATGTCAACCACTTGCATGAGGGATTGACTGATTGAAAAGAAAAGGGTTTGGATGCCAGAAATGTGAATTACAGAGTTTTTAAGCCATATGTTATGGTGGACGCTAAAACATTGGTTAGGTCCAGTGACTAGACTCAAAATTTTGTGTGTTCAATACCAGGCCACAGCAGTGGTTAACCAAAACTTGGAGAGATGAGTTAAAGGGAAATAACTGAGACAACAGGAAGAGGCATGACACGTAGAACTGGAACAATCTACCCCGGTGTATGAAATAAAGCGTTCGATGCTTTATGCATGTAAACCAGTATCTACATTTTTATCCAGACCGTATTCTACATATTTTACTCTGTATAATCCAGATAAATGTTTGCTTTTTTTTTTTTCATAATTTTGTTCACCTTTCAAATTGGTATAAACCTGTATTGTGCCTATATATTTTATCACTGATTCAATACGGATATAATTCTATCTTTTTCACGACTGCTTCATTCAGACAAGTGTTTGCCTTTTTTTTCATAGAGTGTAAACTCAACCTCTTCCTACCGATTTATTGTAAACCAACCAGTCTATATTCTAATTTAATCTTAATCTGTTGCTGAGCCTGCTTTTCTACTTTAGTATAAATCAACCTGCTTGTTCCCTTCTGGATTTAGTGTAAACCAGAGCTGTATTTACTTTTCTACCTTCAGTGTAATGCAGTGATACGTGTGTCTTTTTGTATTTATTGCGAACTCGACCTTGGTTGCCATTTTAAATTCAGTGCAGACCCGACCTGACACTGGCCTTTTAAATTTAATGTAAACCGAGCCTAATTCTGCTTATTTGTCTCTAGGCTAAAAGAATACCGATATCTGCAATGCATTTTATTCATTGTGAATTTTGTCCTATATATTTTTATTTGATATTTAAATAACCGGATACGTGTAGATACGTTGATAAATTAGCCAAGCTAACCATTAAAATTGAAAAAGATTGAAAAATTCCTCAAATATGTGCACTGTTACTGTAAATGACTGTTGAATGCTAAGTAATTCCAATTTAGAGAAAGAACATATTTTAACACCTGAATCGCTGGAACAATTTTAGCACGGCTATAAACAACAGATGTAATTTATTCTCCTGATATTATTTTACCATTTTTCGCAGAAACGTTTTACTGATTTGTTTTTATTTTGACGCATCCTGTTGCGTTTCCACGAAAATAAAAATTAAAAATACGAATAGTCTGAAGTTAAACTCAGCAAAATATATTTGTCTTTACGATTCTTTTACGAGAATTATATATATATTAAAAAAACAACTCTACACGAAGTTTTTTCTTAATTAACTTCTACACTTTATTTTAATATTGTTCATTACTTACACTCACATGTATTTTCATGCATATAGAATCCAGTATCTTTTACTAGATACAGGTGTAATCATAACCCCTTTCCTACATTCCTCCTCTTCAATCTTCTTCGCATCTTTCTCTTCATCTCTTATGTACCTTGTCACTTCAGGACCTAAGAAGTCATGTTTCTCCATGACTTCCTATCTTCTGCAGCAATTAGAAATTTAAATATCCCTCAGCCACTTTATCCGATAACGATTTGAAAAAAAAAGCTCTTTAGTAGGTTATTCTCTTCTCTGCTTTCATTTCTGTAGGCCTAAATTTATGGTCCTCCACAACTTCCTATCCTATGCAGATTTTAGAAAGTTACCCATATCAAATGCTTCCAATCTCTTATTAACTTTTGAAAAAAAAATATTTGGGTAGTTCCTTTGCTACTTTTCTCTGTCTTTCTTGCCTTCAATATATGATTTGAGAGTCAGATTCTCCTGGTTTAATTCTCTCAAGCACGATTCTTCACAACTTCCTATCGTATATAGCTTTAGAATTTTAATACCTCCACATCTCTAAGCTGTTTCTCGCTACTCTCATCTCGCAAAGCTTTTATCAGAGCTATCTCCAAAATTCTGAGACCACCACTTGGAGGAGCTACCCCTAAACTATATATAATTGAGAAACCCCTTTCTCTCTCTCTTTCTTTAATTTTTAGCGAACTGCCACCGTGTATATATATATATATATATATATATATATATATATATATATATATATATATATATATATATATATATATATATATATATATATATATATATAAATGAACATTGAAGTTAAAACTCAGAGGCGACAGGCTGTTTCATGCTGGATGCAATCGTCAATGTTCACTTCAATGTACACTTTTATATTTATATTTACATACGCTCTATCTCTGATATTCAGCACTTTATTCCATAAATATAGCACACCTTAAAACTATATTTCTGAGATGAGGTATTATGTACACTATTTACATTATTCGGACTATTGTTCTCATCTTTGTCGCCATATTTATTACAACGTTTCCGCCATTTTACGCTCCGGCCTTCTTCAGGTGGTTGGAATGTCGAGCTGAACCCTTTATTTCGCTCACTGGGGTCGACTGTTCTAGTTCCACGTACTCTGTATAATGGAACTCAGTTATCAGTTATCTCCTGTTAATTCCCCTCTCAAAGTTCTCCACTGCCTTAGCCGGGTATAGAACTCACACTCTTTGCCTCCACATCACTAGATCTAAATAACGCCTTTATCCACTGTGCTATGTGCCGCTTTTTGTTACAAGCATGCATTTATTTACCTGTCTTTTGAATAATTACGCCAGATATTAGACAGTCAATGCGAATGTCTGAGTGACAGCCCGCCTACTCAATTCTCGGTTACCTTTTTAGGAATATTACCGCAGACGTAACACTCAGGTGGTCTTCACAAAATCCATTGTTCGTCGACATTCGGAATGATCCAAACTCGCTTCTGGCGTCTTGGCAGAGTTCCATGCGAGCCAACCATTATTGGCTCAATTCTAAACTTCAGATTACATAGTTTCCTTTGTTCTCTGGTTGGTCCATTCCACTCGACAGGTTTCATTACTTCCTTCTTTTACAATTTTCTGTCCGTTGGCAAAATGAGTATATGAGATTCTCTATTCATTTCTCCTTGCTTACGACTCTCTACTTCTTCATCTGATTATCATTATTATCACTCTTATGAAAAAAAAAATCGGAAGGACATTAATTATTTTAAACATATTCTTTGAAAATACGATCTTCAGGACTTAGGTGATCAAGATACTTCACAGACAGCTTTTCTTTATTGTCTGGGATTTGACATGATTTCTTGAAAAAGATTTTTATGTAGTTTCCATCTCCTTGACTTGATCACAACGGTTTTCCTTAAATGGTTACCACCTAGACATAGAGAGCCCCGGTTAGCATTTTTCTAATGAACAGTTGTGTATAAAAAGGAAGGGTTTCCAGATGTTCCCAAAGGCCTTAATACTAAAGTCAACCGAACTGAACATATTGAAATACTGGCACCGCTAGAGTTAGTTTTGTCCAATACAGCAAGGTGCTACAAAACAAAAACACCACCCTGTAAACTCGAGTCAAATTCGAAATTTTCATATGGATATCATGCGTGGCACCAAATCTGTTCAGAAATATCTAAACTGTCAGTTGTATACAGCCGCTTTCTACGATCTATGGTTGAAATTGCATTTGAGAGAGTGAAGCCAATGGGTCGTAACGAAGAGCCTCCTTCATTGAACATTGTCCGTCTAAAGTAATATTATTATTGTTATTATTATTATTATTACTACTATTATTACTAAATACTAATATTATTATTATTACTACTATTACGATTATCATTATTATTACTATTACTATTACTATTATCACTAGTATGATTATTAGTAACACTATTACTAAATACTAATGTTACTATTATTAATACTACTATTACGATTACTATTATTATTATTACTAATACTATTACTATTATCACTAGTATGATTATTAGTAACACTATTATTAAATACTAATGTTACTATTATTAATACTACTATTACGATTACTATTATTATTATTATTATTACTACTACTACTACTATTATGACTATTATTATTATTATAACACTATTACTAAATAAATTATTATTATTATTACTATTACGATTAGTATTATTAACATTATTATTACTACTACTACTTTTATTACTATTATTATTCCTACTACTACTACTATTATTACTATTATTATTACTAACACTATTACTAAATGTTATTATTATTACTTGTATTACGAGTACCATTATTATTATTACCACTACTACTACTATTATGACTATCATTATTAGTACCACTATTACTAAATAATAATATTATTATTATTATTACTACTATTACGATTATTATTATTATTATTACTTTTATTATTATTATTACTAATACTACCACTATTATTATTGCTATTATTATCATTATTATTGTATATCTTCTTTGTTTTTAATTCATATACACTCAGGATCAGTGTAATGTTTTTTCTGGAAGAACCAAATGTCCGGCTCTTCGTGATGTTTTATTTTATTCGGTGCTTGTTGCTGGGCATCTTCTTACAGCAGCGGGTTAAATTTGAAACATCGTTCGCTTTGATGACAAAAATGCGACATCCACCAAATCTGTCTCCGTTATTGGCAAAAATAACAACAGAAACATGTGTTATTTCTTTTCTATTTTGGAGAAGACCTGAACTCTGTTCGTATGCAATGATAATATCTTCCTCTCTGTATCTATTTTTCTTACTTTTTTTACCTTTTATACATGCGTCCACACACATGTTTATTTATCGCATATTTTTGGTGGAGATGTTTCTACCTACATTTTCTTTATCATCAATACAATTGATACTCATTTTTATCCTCCTAAAGTCATAGTTAATATCTCACGTACTTTTTATTATGGATCTTTATAGTAGGTAATATTATTGTTGTTATTATTATCATTATTTAATACGCTTCATCTAATAGCAAATCCTTATATCCGAAAGGAATATCTGAAAAATATATATATATATAAGAATAAAGTGTCGCTGCCGGGTTTAAACATAGATCGTCAGAGAACAAAAACAGGTGATTCCCTTATTGAATTAAGTGGATGACGTGACCATAGAGAAACGCATAAGTAGAAGGTATCGTGACATCTAATTGATTTTCGTTATTTCTAGTCTATCCCCTATTACTATAGGAGCGCTATTCAGTATTCTATTCACTATACTATTCCTCTATTGGGATCACTATACGGATTACTGTTCGAGCAAGTACTATTAGTACGAGCATTATTCGAAGGCGTCTGACGCCAGTATTGTTCAACGGCGTTACTATAGTTGTATCTGCGATTACAAAGTCTCTACTACAACGAGCATTACGAAAGTGAAACGAGTATTCGTTGGCATCACAAACGTGGCAACGAGTTGACATCACAGCAAAAATGAATGTCGAACATGCTTTGTTCTCAGAGAATTTCATACCGCTATATTGTACACAAAAATATACAGACATATTTACACGTGCCCCATATATATATGTATAGACCCCATATATATATATATATATATATATATATATATATATATATATATATATATATATGTTTGTATATATATGGAGATATAGATCTATATATATATACATATATATATATATATATATAGATAGATAGATAGATTGATAGTTATATGACATATTTACAGTAACAAGCATTGTGAAAAGTTGCGTCTAACTTGTAATAGTTCCCGAAGGAAAACGTGTAGGTACGCTTTTTTCTCTGTGTGACCAACCTCTCTGGACAAAGGATGTCCCTCTTCTCGAAACCTGTCTTGGTCACTCTATGAAGTGACGTCACTAAGCTGCTGTCACGTGACCCACATGACTTCATCTCCACTAAAGGCAGATATTTACCTTTGTATCTCTAAAGTCTAATAGTCTAGCATTAACACATTAATAAGAAGAAAAAGATTTCTTAGCCACACACCTCACCAATTATATTTGATTACATCGATATAAAAGTAAGAGATAAAAAATCAAATTATGAGGCAGAAGCATTAAAACTCCTTATCAGCAGAGGATTTTTGATGTAAGTGAAAGAAAAAAAACATAATTTTTCCATGGATCCCTGTATATGTGTCAAACGATTTTCCATGTTTAGTATACTTACCCAGAGTCATGTCGTTTTAACTGGTGTTATCTCCTGTTAATTTCCCTCTCAAAGTTCTCCACTGCCTTAGCCGGGTATAGAACTCACACTCTTTGCCTCCACATCACCATGGTTTCTATTTTACGTACATAATGTACTATTCCCGACGTTGCCTCGCTCTGTCTTTTTTACAAATACTTTCAAGGTAATTGCTCCGAGGAGCTGCTTTCGCTGCTTCTTAGGCCTCATGAATTTAAACGTCCTACGAGGCTGGCATCCCGATTCCACCCCTTCACCGTTGAAACTGTTAGATGTAGACGTCTCTTCTAGTCCAATAGCTTCATGTCTCGCACATCTCGCCTGTGGAACTTTCTTCCTAATTCCTGTTTCCGTGACAAATAACAATCTCCAACTATTTAAGTGTAACGTCAATCGACATCTCCAGCTGCCTTGATCTATCCACTTCCCTTCTCCACATCCTTTCACCTTTCATTCCTATCTGCTCTCGCTCCAAATCTTCTGTAAACCCCTTGCCTTGATCGATCCACTATCTTTCTCCACATCCTCTCCTTTACCACTCCTATCTGCTCTTCCTCCAAACCTTCTGTAACCCCTTGCGTGCTAGTGGCCTCCAGCCTTGCTTGGGGTGATAAGCTTACAAAAAAAAAATTCGACGTAGGGGTTTTCCAGAAAAATATTATATAAGGGCTAAAAGTTGGTTATTGCTGTAGATATTCAGGATGTGCAATGTAAATAATTCAAATATGCCGGCGTATGGATGAAGTAAAAGGAATTTTGTGTAGGAGAGAATGAAAATGGACATAGAATATGCTGCGCCAGAAATACTATCGGCTAACAGCGCGAATTTCAGCATAAGCATAACATCAATCTGAAAGATTCTCCTGTATAGCCTCGTAAGTTCGAGACTTTTATATAGATGTGATACGAGTCATCACACCCGTTCAAAAACATCTAAAGTGTCAAATGTATAAAAATCGCTTTCTAATGTAAATTGTTAACAATGGTCTTTGGCGAGTGAAGCCTAGCTTCATTACAAAGTTCATACGTCTTTGAATATTGTGGACGAGCAATACAGAATCCCCCAAAAAAGAAGAGTACCAACTAAGAGAAACCATAACATTTGAGGACTATCAACAGCGGAAACAACTAAAATGGATAGCAAATAAATGTCAAAGAACAAAATATGACATACCGAAGACGTAGATATGAATCCCCCACCACTACTAGAAAGAGCGATAACAGCTACTGGACTTGAGAATTTTTTGTTCCTGAATAAATTTTTTAAAGGAAACATTTTATAAATCCCCCCGACAGCAGAATTGACTACTCTGCCAGTTAATGGCAAAAGTGACCTTGTTGGAAAACGTCTAAGATTACGATGACCATTACCATTTTCAACCTTAGCATAAGATTGTTTTATTTCTTTAACATGGCGAGAACATTCTTTTGACTTTAAAAGATGCGATTTACAGATTCTCTTTACAAGATTAGTACAATGTGGCGCAGACCAACTCGAAATAAGTAATGGATAATGGAAATGATTCTTTTCAAATTAATATATTTCAATGTATCTTTATACACAGTTAAAAAAGGCACATCGGCGTGGTGTAATGGTTCACAAGTTTGTCTCGCTGGCACAGTTACGGCTGAGTAGTGATTTTAATCCCCACTGGATTCCCCCTACCTTCGCCATATAAGGTACAAAATTCACACACAATCGGCGTTTAACACATTTTCCAGGTGAGACAGGAAGCTGGAGCAGTACTTGGCGACGATGTCCCTGTCCATGATGGCTTTCTTGAGAGGCTCCTTAATTTTTTAAGGGGTAATGTTCACTTACCTATCCAAGACGTCCCACACAAAATAGTCTACAGTATAGCAATCTGGGGAGGACATATGTAAGACGACCAGTGGTACGGTGAGAAGGTGACGCCTCTTGAACACATAAGATTTATAAATCAAGTCCTCCTTGTCAATACGGTCGATTGTCTTGGGTGCCCAATACTTTGACGATTTTCCTCATGCTTTTGCTTTACAACGTCGGAGACGAACTTGGGCTTCCTGGCGGAAATATATATCTATCTTATGAGTGTTGCGTTCTGGCCTGAAATTATCATTGCCATTATGGCCGGCGCGTAGGCTCTGCACAACAGCAGATTGGCGACAGTATCCTGAACACCTGTCGATTAGTAAGCGCCGCGTGCATCAATGGCCAGACAGCCACTGAGGTGTCGTACGTTCTACTGGCAGTCTCTAAACCTCACTACGCTGTGACATCACGGCACTGTTACCACGTACTATTTCCGGATTTATATGTGTCACACTTTATTTTCTGTCATTTGGACTGTTACAAAGATATTTGCTTTTAGTGTGAGTCGTAGATAACCGAGATAGCTGGAATCGAAACGACAAACGTAGTTGCCAATAAACATTATTTGTTTTCACAATATATGTTAACAATTTTCTCTAATTTCTACAAAATAATATACAGGACTCTAACGTATAGATCTACGGGTATTAACATAATAACCACACGCCGTATAAATAATATAATTTTCAATAAATTCTATCCTAAATTAAATGTTTCCACCACGTAATTAGAATCGATTTATTGATTGTTAAATTGATTTGGAATTGATTGACTAATTGTCGATTAAGTCGTGGGCAGCGCTTTCTTTTCTTACTGGACAAAATCTATTTTCAAGTTAGATGAATATACTTAATGAAATAAAGAAAACAAAATTTAATTACTTTTTGAACTGTCAAGTATTCAAAAGTTGTCTGGAGCGAATAAATTATTTTTTTTCTAATTGTATCTTAATTAATTCTCAGCTCAAAGAAATAAATACAGCTTAAAGTAATAACGACTAAAATAATGAACACGCCAGCAGTACACATATTTTTTCTTTGCCTACTTCATAGTTGAGGTAGTCGTGACTCTTTCACCGATGCAATATAGTTTAATGAAAAAGTATTATGGGTCGTGTGATGAACAGACTCATATCAAATATTCGGTAAAATGGCCGGATTAAAAAAAAGACACTGCGCATGACAATATACACACATTCGTGTTACTGTAGATCTGCTCAATGACCTTGTCTATTAAATAACCAATAATTGTTTTAAAATTTAGGCCTTTATACAGTGAAGATAAGTAATTTTTTCAGACCAATTAAACAGATGCGTTTTGTCTAGTTTGTCTTAAATAAATTGCGTCTATTTAAATTGCACAGTACAATCACTTATATTACCGGTTTCTCATGTTCCATTCTTGAAAATTATTGGGATCTTGAATTCTTCAAGTCATTTAAAATCGATAATCTATTTTGAATAAAGTCAAGAAAGTATGCAAATCTGATAGATCAGTATAAATAAAGAACAACTGGCGAACATTGTAGGCTATGCCTATCAAAAACGTTTGCTATTTAGAACAAATGTGTTGTTTTGGTGTAAGGAATATTGTTCGTACAATTGGGTCAGTGTTTGTGACTAGCTAAGTTATAGTTAAGACAGAAGAAGACCGTCCCCCCCACTTCGGCCTTGTGCCACATTTCTGTGTATTTTACAGGATAAATATCGCTATTTAGGACACGGAGAACTACTACTACGCAGTGATATATGCAAAACAGAACAAAGTTATTTGGAAATCATTCATGCAAATTTCCTTGCAGTAGATGCATCTATTGATTCGATGTAGGCTTTCCACTTCAAGTCAGGTGGAAATATGTCGCCAAAAAAGCGCAGTACGTTGCTCTTCATGGGTTGAGCATCAGCCAAGTTGATGTCTGGCAGGAAAGTTTCTCTGAGGTGGTCGACTCATATTCTTTATCGTTCTCTCGCCTTAGAGGTGTTTTTTCTCACACCCAGTAACACCCTGTGTCTTAGTGGCTTTATTAAGGAATAATAAGGAAAAGTGTCAGTTTTTCGGCCTATTCCAACGAAACAAGAGTTGCTGTCTACCTTAAAACAACAAGTTGTATTGTGCTTTTTCCCCTACGCTTTTTACTTAGAATCAGAAAGAGAAAGGTGAACGTTCTAGTTAGCATGAGAAAATAGGGTTTGGAGAAATTGCCACTCACAGGATATACATAACACGCTTATGTATCATGAATGCCGAACGAAGACTGGGGAGAAGGGTGAAGAGAGAAATCTTTCTATGGGAACTAAGCTACACAGGAAAGGGAATTGTGGAGATTCATTAATTCCCACAAGCAGACGGGGACGGCAAATATATTACAACGGAATCAGTAATTCTAATGGTAATTTTTAAAGTAGTTAGAATTTTTCAGTCAATAAATTTGGCGCAATATAATCTTCCTTGCATTTTTAATCCTTTCACCCCAAGCAAGGCAATAAAAGCTACTAGGATCAAAGGGTTACTGAAATTGAAAGAAACTGAGAGGAAAATAAAGAAGCAGATTTCGAGCTACAGAAGATTATGTTTGACAATGTAGTTAAATCTTTAATTGTTGTACTTTACAAGAAACCGGGAATTCGGAAGAGACTTATACAAGCGAAACGTGCTAGTGGAAAATTTAAGTATAGAACATCTGTTTATATTATAACAATTCCAACCGTGAAATTATGGGACCTAACTGCAAGTCTGGTACGTATTTTAAAGTCATAAAATCTAGGTAAAAGAAAAAGATTATTAGAAAAAACCACTGTGAAAATATTTAAAGAAATGAAAAAAAAAAACTAAGTTACGGCAATGGGAGAATGACTGAAGCCAGGTTTCCAGACCATGATCAGAAATATTGAAGATTCCGCGCGGGGTGTTTTTTTTTCACAAATTAGCAATTTTTGTGAAAAGAAAAGCTGTTTCAGTGGAACTTATTCCTTACGAAAGAATACTGAATAAATGCGTGTGTTGGTAGCATGAGTAGTCCTCGCTTTAAATGTCCGAACTGGTGAACGTAAAGAGGGGATATCATGTAAATATTTTCTATGGAAATCAAGATATGGTAGTGATAAGTATATGACATTAATCCAGTTGTATATAGGCTTTTTTCAGTGGGAAATAAATAGACCGGTTCACAGCACAGTACTTGGAATAACCTGATACGCAAAATGCCACGTCAACAGTCAAATGAAAAAATCTAGTTGCCTATTCAATATTCGGCTGCCAGAAGTTCTACAATGTTCCTGCTTAAAAATAAACTATCAGAGTTCACAGAATATAATTATGTTTTTCTATCTTGAAAATTATGATTTAACCAAACATAGGACATCTAAGCTTAAATGGTAAAGACCTTCGTCAAGTTTTAGTTCATTCTATATTTTGTCGAAGAGTAATGGATAGCTGCTCAGATTGAGGAATCGGAGAGCCGAGTTCGAATTCCAGTCAAATCCATTGCATTCACTTACGTGCACTTACTATGGGAAAAGGTATGCATCCTCTTCTTCTACCCACAGCTATGGGTAAATAACGGGACAGACTGGGATATATAGCCTTGGATGGCAACTACTCTACCGCAGAAGGAAATAGCAGCCGACTGCGAGAAAAAAATGTATAGAAAGATACATGATCGCCTAAGCGTGCATCACGCATGGCACATACTTCATATCGTCTGTATCTCATTGTAGTTTTTAACTGCAAAACCAGTAATGAGGGCATTTGGTTTTCTTATTATTTTCCACCCGAGTAGCGAGCACCATGTTCCAGCACCTGGAGTAATCTTTTAATTAGTGTTAATTCCATTCCTTATGGGAATGCTGCAAAATACTCCCTCACCTCTTAATATATAGACTAAACTCATAAATGACTGTTTCGGTTTGTTCGTAGACGGTAAGATATACCACTTCTCAGTCTCACCTTACTGTATCCCGGTCAGTCTTGTCTTGAAGATAGAACGTTCTGATTCTGTCCCGGTCTGTCTTGTTTTGAAGTCAGAACGTTCTGATGTGTCACAGTGTCTTGTTATGAAGTCAGAACGTTCTGACTCTGTTCCATTCCGTCTTGTCTTGAAGTTAGAATGTTCTGACTCTGTCCCGGTCTGCCTTGTCTTGAAGTCAGAATGTTCTGA
>OZ038502.1:18906312-18916312 GCA_964036315.1 Acanthosepion esculentum | reverse complement strand
CAGCATGTCTATCGCTAGACTCTTGAAAAGCAGCACACTGCGCCATCTTGGACACACGTTTTCAACTGTCTTGAAGTGGAGCGACGACATCGCATCAATAGCTGCATATTCTGCAAGGAATATTGGTTTACTGTGTCATGCCAGAAAATCTTGCACATTTACAAATCTACCATTCGCCCGTGTATTGAATACTGTTTCCATATCTGGTCTGGTGCTCCTGCTATTCATCTCGAGGTCATTGACAAAATAAAAAGATGGTTCTGTAATATAATCTATGCTGAGTTGGAAGCTCGACTTTAGTCAATTTCTCACCGACGTGACGGCTTTCCTTTGTTTTTTTCTACAAATGTTTTCACGGCGTCTCATCTGATGGGATTTTTCCCTGGGGTCTCCACTACATGAATTTAAGCGTGCTACTAGATTGTCACCCTTAAAATATCTAAATTCAACCGCCACTTCTAATCAAACATTATCTTTTCTCGCACTTCCCACCTGTGGATCTACCTTCCGTTTACTTGCTTCCTTAATAACTTCAATCTTAAACAATTAAATGCAATGTCAATAGCCATCTTATGTTTTCTTGAATACCATTTATCTTTTGTCTTTCCTCAATCCTCCCTATACTCCGTCTTTTGTCTCACTTTTACGCCATGTTTACTTCTGCAAACAAGAGCCATGTCCCATTATGCTTAGCGGGAAATGACTAGAAATACGTTGTTAAAAAATTTGTATTTCGTTACAACTTGACACTACGAGCGTACAACCCAGGAAATAGAAGGAGACTTTCTTCAGATTTCTCCACATTCCAGAGATGATTAAGTGTCTCGGTCAAATTCATAAGTCGCCAAACAATTGAGAAACAATGAAAAATTTCAAATCTATTTCCAAAGGTTTCATGAAGTAAAAGCTCGTGCGAGCTGTAGGCATGAAAAACATTTGTAGAGAAGAGAGAGGAAAGCTATGTCACGTCGATGAGAAGGTGACTGGAGTTGAGATGCCAAGTCAGGATCGATTAAATTGCAGATTCTTCTTTCGATTTTGTTAAAAACATTGAGACGAGTAGCAGAAGCACCTGACCAGATTTGACAACAGTATTCAATGCAGAGATTAATGGTTGATTTTTAGATGTGCAAGACGGATTCTGACGAGAGAAAAAAACTTCTGGTACTATACAGTAAACCAAACTTACTTGCAGTAGATTAGTAGACAGTAGCTAAATGTGGAGAAAACAGTCTGGTACGACACAGTAAACCAAATTTATTTGCAGTAGATTAGTAGACAGTAGTTAAATGTGGGGGGAAAAAAAGTCAGGTACGACACAATAAACCAAATTTACTTGCAGTAGATTAGTAGACAGTAGTTAAATATGGGGGGAAAAATGTCTGGTACGACACAGTAAACCAAATGTACTTGCAGTAGATTAGTAGACAGTAGTTAAATGTGGGGGGAAAAAGTCTGGTACGACACAGTAAACCAAATTTACTTGCAGTAGATTAGTAGACAGTAGTTAAATATGGGGGGAAAAATGTCTGGTACGACACAGTAAACCAAATGTACTTGCAGTAGATTAGTAGACAGTAGTTAAATGTGGGGGGAAAAAGTCTGGTACGACACAGTAAACCAAATTTACTTGCAGTAGATTAGTAGACAGTAGTTAAATATGGGGGGAAAAATGTCTGGTACGACACAGTAAACCAAATGTACTTGCAGTAGATTAGTAGACAGTAGTTAAATGTGGGGGGAAAAAGTCTGGTACGACACAGTAAACCAAATGTACTTGCAGTAGATTAGTAGACAGTAGTTAAATGTGGGGGGAAAAAGTCTGGTACGACACAGTAAACCAAATTTACTTGCAGTAGATTAGTAGACAGTAGTTAAATATGGGGGGAAAAATGTCTGGTACGACACAGTAAACCAAATGTACTTGCAGTAGATTAGTAGACAGTAGTTAAATGTGGTGGTGGATATTTGTCTTCCGGTTGTTCCCTCGTTTAAAATAAAATTTATCATACTTATGATAAACCTATATTTAAATAAATATATCTACGTTTTCTATCCATTCTGTTACAACCTAATTACTTTTAAAACACACCAATTCTTTACAAATTCCAGCCACATGACGTAGAATCACTTATCCATCTATCTTTCAAGTTAAGCCACGTCGAACTTTGTCATTACCTAGATGGTGACCGCTTATGAGCTGAGGTAATTTTAAATGTGAGAGTAATGGCTTGTAATAAATTAGAAACCGTTTTCCATGACTCGTTTCTTTTCTTTCTCTTTAGATACATTTAAGTCTTCTCCGTTACACTTTCGCTATAAATATTAAAAGAATTAATTATGCGCAAATATCGACTGGTGAAAGATATTCTGCTCAGTTATCGAGATGCCACAACGATTACCATAGAGTCAGCGAAGTTAATGTAAAGTTCAGTCTCCTCAGTACAAAGGTGGACGACCGCTTGCGAATAACAGGTGCTGTAAGCTTGGGTGTGCGGGTGGTGTAAATGACAATCGCTCACTGGAATTGTTAAATGGAGAGCCGAGTTTCAATTCACGTTTTGTTCTTTATGTTCACTTACTCTCAAATAAAGATGGGAAAGGCACGATTTCGCTTCTTCTCCCCCATTTATGGATTAATTAGGAAGACTTGCATCACTAAAGCATTATTATGCCAATAAATCATTCTTACTATATATATATATATATATATATATATATATATATATATATATATATATATATATCCTGGCTTTAAATAACCTTCAACAGTTGATAAACCGGAGAAAGCAATTTAATGAATCATTCAACCAACGTTTTACGAGAAGGTCGCATGTTGTAGCAAATGCACGTATTGCCATAAATGGAATTCCTGATTAAACATTTTTGTTCTGAATCTTCAAATAATGAATCAGTCTAAACTGATAGAAATGTTTCCGCTTCAACATCAATTATCAGTTTTCGCAGAAATAATTATATAATTCTATATTAACAAATACGGCATAACCAAACTGGCGAACCATGGATGAATGGTAAGACCTGCGTCAAATTTTAGTTCATTCTCTCCTTTGTTAAACAGTGCGTCATCTATAGTTCATTTCAGTGTTGGTTTTTCATGTATTTTACTAAATCAATGTTTCACTTGGTGTGAAAGATGCGATTTGATGCAATATATACAGACAGAAATTATCAACAAAAAACACAAAAAGCACCAAAAATTATATTCACATCTTTTACTGATTTTTTAACATTTATTTTAAAATCGTTTGAAAAATGTATAGTAATATTTAATTTCCTCAGGTTTTTTGCTTAAAAACTGACTTCAGAAGTTTACCATTTCAAGAATAAATCAAAATGAAGTTGATATCATTTGTATTAGACAGATTGAATGGAAAATATATTCGAAACAAATTTTTAATTATGAATCTCCACAACTATGTAAAAATATTATATCGCTATTTCCATGGCATTTATTCAATATGGCAGGTTAAATTTGTCATCTTTTGCAAAAATCGACATCACACTCGATGTGAAAGCTGAGGTTTGATGTAATAAGGACTGATGCCAAAAATTAGATTTAAAACTTTTACAGATTATTGATTATTTACTTTTAAATATCGTTTGAAAAATGTATAGAAATACTTAATTTCCTCAGGTTTTTGTTTACAAACTGACTTCAAAATGTTACTATTTCAAGAATAAATCCATATAGAATTGATACTTTTTGCATTAGATAATTTTAAAGTAAAATGGAAACGAGAATTCTAATTATTAATTAATACAAATGTAGAATGTATTTATTTACTGTATTCGATAAGTAAAAACAAAAAGCGTAAGTTATAAGACAGAATAATTTAAATTTGTATTGCTTAATGGAAATCCCACTAAACCTACTACACTGTATAATATATTACATCATCATCTAAATTGTTTAGTTTATTTTCCCTTTTAAGTAAACGAAGGTCTTTTTTGATGGAACAATGATTTAGTAATAATGTGTTTGTGGCTTGCATCTTTTCCATATACCCTTTTTAAAACTTCAGTAAATTATTCATTCCATAATATTGTATTATAAGGCTTTCACTGATCCTTGGAATTAAATTCCAGCGCTATTTTTTTATGCCTAAATCTAATCTTTAATTTCATTTCTTCAAAAAACGATAATGTTTTGGAATGAACATATTTTATCATATCAGACGTCAACTTTAAATGTGACTGTAACACCATGCTTCCAAATCTGACCTGCCCTATTGGAACCAGTGTAAAGTGACGTAAAATGCAACGTCAATGATAAGAAAATGTAAAGTTAAAATAGATTACAAAGCAAAACTACATAAACTCAGAAGATGCAGTTTATTTCAGCAATAAAATAACCGAATGATATTTTTTTATTCTTATTTGTTGAAGGATGTTCTAGATTTTCAGATGAGGGGAAATGAAGATTATTATCTATTAAGAGAAAAATATGTTTGCATATTGTGAAAACTTAAAGTTTATTTACTCAATCTTCATCAGTCTCTCTTAATTATCTGTCTATGTTTCTGAGATGAGGTATTATGTATACTATTTACATTATTCGGACTATTGTCCTCATCTTTGTCGCCATATTTATTACAACGTTTCAGCCCTTCAGTATCTGTCTATATTTCTGAGATGAGGTATTATGTACATTATTTACATTATTCGTACTATTGTCCACATCTTTGTCGCCATATTTATTACAATGTTTCGGCCTTACAGTATCTGTCTATATTTCTGAGATGAGGTATTATGTAAACTATTTACATTATACGGACTATTGTCCTCATATTTGTCGCCATATTTATCACAACGTTTCAGTCGTTGTACGCTCCGGCCTTCTTCAGGTAATTGGAATGTCACACTGAACCCTTTATTTCGATCACTGAGGTTGCCTGTTCTAGTTCCACGTGCCATATTTAATGGATGTCTGTTATAAGTTTTCTCCTGTTAATTCTTCTCTCCACTGCCTTAACCGGGTATTGAACTCACACTCTTTGGGTCATCTCACTGGATCTAACTAACGCCTTTATCCACTGTGCCATGTGTGTTTGAGAACAGTCTACCCCAGTGAGCGAAATAAAGGTTTAAGTTCTACATTCCAACCACCTGAAGAAGACCGGAGCGTACAACAACCGAAACGTTATATATGGCGATAAAGATGAGGACAATAGTCCGAATAATGTAAATAGTGTCACTCTTAATTTTGTTCTTTTATTATCCTCTCAGTTTCTTCCACTGTCAGTAACCCATTGCAACCTAGTGGCTTTTATTACCTTGCTTGGTGATAAATAATTAAAAATATATAGAAGTGTGTAATACTCAAAATTTACAGTCTGATACACTCTAATTTGAACGTTACCATTGAAAGTCATGGATTTCTTAGCGAAGTAACGCTTTAAATAGATATAATCTATATTTTTGTTTTATATGCTTTCTTTTAAGTCATACAAGTATTTTACTAAAAATGCGCAGCTACTCCCAGTACATTTTCTTCCATAGATGGAATTTCTCACTGCATTTTTGGGTTCTGAATGTTCGTCAATGAATTTACTATAAGAATGTAACAGTACAAATGTAACAGGTTCAAGCTATAAATTTTAAAGATAGTTTTCTTAGCTGAATAGTAAAATTCAGTAAGCCACATTTTATTTCATTAGTGAATTAACAGAAGATTTTGATTTCTACGCGCTGACGATAATCACAGGTGGGCCGAGAATTGAAAGCTTCCTCTTCATTCTCCTTTGACTTGTCACATGACACGTTTACTCTCCCTCCGATTGACACGAATCAATCTCTGTACTTGGTAAACAAAAACTGACGCTTGCTTTGAACTCTTCACAATTTTTAATTCGTCTTTTATATTATCGTTCTGTAAATAGTTTTCTTTTTTTTTAAATAAATTTATTAATTTTTTGTTTGAATTTCATGTTTTGTGCTTTTGTTTTTTTTTTACCGGGATTGACATCGGCCCGCTAAATATTGTTTGCACTACAAATTTACTAGAATCAGTAAAATGAATAACTCCCATTTCCAAAATAAATGACATAAGAGTGTCAGCTGAAATGGTCATAGACTAATCAAGGTATAAATGTGATTAGACACCCCAGCTGGTAGACTAAAATACATGTATTAGTAAAAGAATACAACAACTTGTACAAGTCTTATATTCTGGTCCGCTTGCATGTATTTTAGTATAGCTAACGGGTTATTTATTTATATTTATATCTTGGTCATTCTATCAACTTTACAGCCGACGATCGTATGTGTTCATTCTTGTTTGTGGAGCTATCGTATAGAAGTACAGATGAAACAAAATGAAAATTATTTTTCTTTAAGAAAAATATAATGTTCGATCATTGCGTCAAGTCCGCTGTTATTTAGCTGTCAAATCGAAATTTCTGATGGCGTTTCCCGTACGAACATTGAACAACAGCTGCACTCGTAGGGGGAAAAAAGTTAATAAATTTTCTACAAAAACGTGTAAAAATATGTGGGATATCCTGTCCTCAGTAGCCCACAAAGTTTCGAACTCAGACTACATTAGTTGAACAATTCAAGGAAACAGCCAGTTTTTACAGCCTCTTAATCTGACCGGACGTGAAAGAAACGAATCAGCAAGTTATCAGATAGCCTTGCAAAAAATTATGAAGAATTGAAAAATAGGGAAACGGGTAAAATTTTCTTTGTCTTTTGGCTGTCCCCATTTTTGGAATCGTGAACATCTTATCCTCCTCCTGGGTGTGACGATAAATTACATCCGGCAGCAAGACCTCAGATCGAATGTTTTTTTTAGTATTATGGAACTATCTCTTAATTGCTGTTGTTCCCAGTTCCATCATGGCATGAGGTGGTAGTACCAGCTATGGGAAAATGTTTAACCCACAACATTTGGGTTAAAAAAATAGGTAAATATATTTTTTATAGTAAATATACTGGCAAATCATTTTCATAGTAAAAAGAAATACTGTCAACACATTTTTAACAAAAAAATATTAGCAATACATATTTTTCAGAGACATTTCCAAAGAAGTATATTTCAGCATTAAATGACACATACGGTCGCTAAACAAACTAACAAACAAGCAAGCATCTTACTCTTGAAAACTCTCCATTTCTTCGAATATTGTTCATCCTATTTTTATTAGTGATAAACTTTTCACTACACTATTACCTATCTTCACAGAGATATTCACGACTCCCGATACTTTCCCGTCATTATCTGTCATGAGACGAACACGTAAAACTTTCTCTACTGCTTGGCAACGAATTCCTCCTCTGGTTTGCGTCTTACATAAAAGATTTTTGGAACGTCTCCGTACCAATTTGTACAAGGAATAATTACCTGACACATTAACTCAACGATACGCTGTAGTTATTCTCGGAATTAAATTCTCAAACCACCCCCAAGGAAATTTCTTTCTCTTTTTATTTGAATTAAAGTGAAATTTGAACAAGGCAATTGCTCCTATCCAAAGTATAGAATGAGAAAGCCAGAATATGGAGGTCACATTGGCGGGATCGTTGAGTAATATTGAAATTCAGCATTTTTTCTCTACAAATTATAAGAAAGTTTTAAAATCACTCATCATTTACTTACAAAAAATTCGTGACACGCAGCAAGGCGCGGTTACAACGGTTAGTATTTCATAAAACCTCTATACTAGTACTTGTTATATTGCGTACGTATTTCTCTCACTGAATGTAACATAGAGTCATTGAGATATTATGGTGGATGTGGTGAGAAAGTTACGTAAGGATGTGTTGTATTGTTGGATCTAATATTGTTTGTATGATTGGGTCAGCGTTTGTAGGTAGCGAAGTTAAGACTGAAGACCGTCCTTTTTACCCTTCCCCCTTTCGGCCTTGTACCACATATTCTGTTCACTAAAAATTAAATAAACTCAGGTCTGCCTTGTTTCGAAGACAGAATGCTACCTTCGCTTGTCCGAACTTGCTTGTGTGTGTAGATGCGAGTTCATAATTTGCGAACTTTTTGATTACTGTTAATTTGCCTTGCATATATATAGTTTGCTTTCTTGATATTCTTTTTTTGCACTGCTCATTTTTCTTTTGATTGCAATCTTTGTTAATTCTGTTTGTTGGACAGTTCCGTACTTTATTTAGCATTTGACAAGGGTTACTTACTTCACAAGGGACACTCAATATAGTTAAACTATATGATGAAAGAGCTATGTGGCTGGAATGAAATGTGGTAAGACGTGAAGATGGCGAGGATGAGGAGACTAGATTAATGTATACTTCAGGTTTGAAGATGATATAAGTATGAGAATGAAGGAAGTGTACATACGGGAATCTGTGTCAAGGTGATAATTGGACAGAATATATTTCGCCAGCCCTTTGACACGATAGCTGCGCGTAATGATTATTTCTTTTAACGTTTAGAGCAGAAATATTTTTAAAAAAAGGCGAAAATCTTCGACAAAGGAAAAAGAAAGAAGACATGGAAAACAGTTTATAATTCATTCATCAATTTTCTGGATTTTTGACACAAGAGTAAATGCTTCTTTTTCTTTGTTGTATATTTTACTTATATTTGCGAATGAGAGGATGAGGTTATTAAATCAACATTTATATTTAAAATTTGGAAAAAATTATGGATAGTGATCAGGGTGAATTATAAAATAAAGAAGAAAAAAACGGAATGTAAAATTTAATCAGAGAATGACATTGGAAAAAAAGAAAAACTGTCATTTTTTTATTTTGTGTCGTTAGATTTTCATTATTTACATTATTCGGACTATTGTCCTCATCTTTGTCGCCATATTTATTACAACGTTTCGGAGGCTGTACGCTACGGCCTTCTTCAGGTGGTTGGAATGTCGAACTGAACCCTTTATTTCGCTCACTGGAGTAGACTGTTCTACTTCCACGTGCCATGTTTTAATGGATGTCAGTTATCAGTTATCTCCTGTTAATTTTCCCTGTGAAAGTTCTCCACTGCCTTAACTAACACGTTTGTACTTTTCGTCGTCAAGTTGTTGTGTTGACGAGCGAGATTTTTTTTTTCGTGTGGGTCCGAAATCCTCGTCGCCAAGTTGTTGTGGATTCCGGGAATGGAATCCTACACAAATAAATAAACAACGCCAGTAATTGAGATGGAAAAATAAGTGTATTAATGCGGATTAGTAGAACGTATATGTACAAATCTCTGTAAGTGAAGCCGTAATTATCACTCTCTCTCTCTCTCTCTCTCTGGACTCTCGTATAACTATCTGCGAACACCCTTTATACTGTCTCCGTATCTCTCACCCTGAATCAACGTATCTCAAACCTGACACAACGTATCTCATTCCTGACTCAACGTATCTCCACTTGCAGGTATTCTCTCTGTCAGTGTAAGTATGATTTGGACGAGTCCATCTTGTGCAAAATGGGTCTGCCCCACAACACTATCTATCTATCTATCTATCTATCTATCACTCTCTCTCTCTCTCCCTCTCTCTCTCTCTCTCTCTCTCTCTCTCTATATATATATATATATATATATATATATATATATTTATATATATATATATATATAGGCTGCAATCCTTCTTTCATCCAAGCTTCATTACAAATGACGCACAAGGTGATTTTTTTTTATCGAATCTCTGATATGATCTTATTTTTTTCCGTAGATAAATTATACTAAAACTGTCCATTTTTTTCCCAAGCGCTTTCGGCTATACGTTAAATCATTATCAAGAGTAAATTATATTTACTGTTAACTGGAAATAGATTGTTGTAGGTATGTATTTATCATTATAGAATTTTTCATTTTCAAAACATATGCTGTCCATGTTCATAGTTGATATTATTTAATGTTGTTTTATTTGTCAGTAAATATAATTCATCCTTGTTGATAGCTACAGGTATAGCCGCTTAGAAAAATAAAACATTTGGACAACAGTTTTTGCATAATTTATCCACGGAAAAGAATAAATAATAATATCATATGAGAAATTATAATGAAATCTTA
>OZ038502.1:18881312-18903812 GCA_964036315.1 Acanthosepion esculentum | reverse complement strand
TATTATTATTATTATCATTATTTAACTCTTCTTGTAACTTATTATTATTATTATTATTATTACTTTTATCATTATCATTGTTATTGTTATTATTATTAATATTATTATTATTATTATTATTTAACTCTTTTTTAAACTTCTTTAAACTTCTTTTTCTTCTTCTTCTTCTTCTTCTTCTTCTTATTATTATTATTATTATTATTATTATTATTATTATTATTATTATTATTATTATTATTATTATTATTATTATTTCGTTTTCTAATGTGTATTCATTTTCCTCCGGGTCCCAAGCACATTCCTACGATGAAAAATTTCATTTTATCCCGTTCCAGTAAACATATGTAATGAATAAATAAAATTGCTTATTATGTTACGACGGAAAAACAATAAGTTGGGTTTAGAACTTCATTTAGGAGAAGAATCTGTTGTATTTCTGAAAGATGAGTTCTCAGTGATTTCTTCGAAGTGTTTATCAGAATTGTTCCTTTCTAAACCTATACCCCAAAACAACTGAAATTACTAATGTCTTCATGTGGCATGACACTTTTTTCATTTTCACATCAAGAAACTTTTAATATGTCCAAAGCAACGTGACAGACATCATTAATTGGCATGTCAATAAAAAAACAAATTCTGTTTTCATGATTTTGATTCCGATGTTCGGAAGATTAAATTTGAATGTTCCGTGTTTATTGCAAAATCCCGTAAATTCTTTACAAATCCTATGTCTGTAAATGTATATGTTTGGTGTTCATACCTATTAATATTCTTAGTTTCTTGGGTTTCTGTTCTATACATATTTCCTTGTGGGTCCCAACCAGGGACCTAAGATCACACATGGCTACATAACTTCCTCCACTGGGCATTTTGTTTTGTAAAAAAAATAATAATAACGAACCTAAGATCGTACACATTTTATATAGATAAATTCCATCGTTAGATTTGGGCTGCATTTAGGAGTAAATTTTTTTGTAATTCTTTAAGGTGTGGCTACTATGGATCCCTTTAATGAGTCTATCGGAGAATCCTCGAATCCAACTATAACTGAAATTATTGTCACATTTTGGTTTCGTCTATTTTTTACGGCATATCAACATGAATGCGTTATGCAATGCTGACAGGATTTTCAAAGTAGATCCGTAAGAATAGAATGTTTCCTTTGTAAGAAATCGATTTGTAGATCAGGTTTCATTGGCGTATTTTAGAAAAAGAATTTTTGTCAAGAATCAAAAGAATTGCTGGTAATATTTTTTTTCTTCAAAAATGTATTGCTAGTATTTTTATTATAAAAATCAATTATATTTTCGTATTCTTTTGACCACATGTTTTTTTTGTGGCGGTAACAATTTGCCCATACCTGGGACCCTATCAGTTGCTACCACCACGTCATATTCTGGAGATTTCCACTTAAAGTTTTGGGTATTTTGCAAGCTTTTTTTAATCAAATTTTAATTACAATGATAATTCACATTTGATGTTGTTGTTGTTATTATTATTATTATTATTATTATTATTATTATTATTATTATTATTTTATTTATTTTGATTTCTGGTGGGTAATCATTTCAGTCCGCCCAGTAACCTAAAATCAGAAATGTCACCATGACATTTTCCACTGAGCAATTAAAAAAAAACACACATATTTTCATAGATGAAGGGCTTTATTTTTGTATTACTTTAAGGATCGGCTACCAGATTATTATTATTATTATTATTATTATTATTATTATTATTATTATTTCCTTTGATATCTAACGTTTACACATTTCTTTCCGGGTCCCAACCAGAGACCTAAGGTTAGAAATGGTATCATGACACTTTCCACTGCAAAAAAAAATTTACATAGATAAAGCCCTTCGTGTGTGCTGTACTTGTCGAACAATTTTTGTATCTCTTTGAGGCATGGACTTCCAGGGATCTCTTCAATCAGTCTACTGGAATCTTTTCCAACCAGTCCAAGGGTTCCGACTACAATAGGGATTATTGATATTCCCATGTGCCACATTTTTGAGATTTCTATTTCAAGGTCCTTGTATTTTGACAGCTTTTCGAATATATTCAAAGATATATTGCAGTCTGCAGGGACTGTCATATCAATAAGGTGGCACTTATTTTGTTCGTGGTCTTTAATAACAATGTCTGGGCGGTTGGCTTTGATTGTTCTGTCAGTGTGTATTGTGTAGTCCCGGAGAATTTTGACAAAGTAATTGTAATTGTCTGGGTGGTGTTCGTAGCAGTTTCTTTCTTTCTTTCTTTCTTTCTTTCTTTCTTTCTTTCTTTCTTTCTTTCTTCTTCTTCTTCTTCTTCTTCTTCTTCTTCTTCTTCTTCTTCTTCTTCTTCTTCTTCTTCTTCTCATTATTATTATTATTATTATTATTATTATTATTTGCATATGTTACCCAGATTGTGTTATGAACATCAGTGGGGATTACAACAATAATATACCGGCGGAATTATGTTTTAATTAGAGAAAGTTTATTCCATCAAAGAGATCACGAGCATTTCAATATATAATAATAGATAGATGCATGATCAAGTATATGTTTTGCAGCACACCTACGAACGATAATGGGTATGTCCCTATTCAGATAAATACAGTATTAAATACTGTATGTTGGTCTGCAGTTGGAAATTCATCTCAAGCTGTGCTGCTCAAACTCTTAGGCTTCGGGCATAGAGGATCCCCAGATCCATAGAAACTAATATTACGAATGTATATGGTTATAAAACTCCCTAAATTTCAAAATTACTTGTTCCGAAGTTTGCTTGAGGATGAAACAGAACTGGGTACATTAATTTTAATGTAATTTCTATAATTCAATTGTAAGTTTTGAAACATGGCAATTCCTATGTAGCGATGAAAACATATTTTTTAAAAATAATTATAATATAGGCTCCACTTGTGTCTCGATCATTGTTTCTTAAAATTAAAAAAGAAAAATACTATAGAATCATTCATACAAAAAGTCGATAGTGAAGTTAATGATATAAATGGCAAGAATCTCTCTCGCAAACAATCTTTAATAAAATACATTAACCTCATACCCGTTGATGAACGATATGATCCCTGTTTATAAATTCCAGTTCTATAAGGTAATTTTACTACAAGATTTCGATTGTTGATACAGTCATCCCCAGGTATAGGAATAGATATATCTTTTTTACATCCAGGTAATAACAGGACAACGAAAGTTAAGATGTAATGTAAATTGAACTGCACCACATACTTGATATATATATATATATATATATATATATATATATATATATATATATATATAATTATGTATGTATGTATGTATGTGTGTATATATATATATATATATATATATATATACATATGTATGTATATATATATATATATATATATATACATATGTATGTATATATATATATATATATATACATATGTATGTATATATATATATATATATGTATGTATATATATATATATATATATATATATATATATATGTATGTATATATATATATATATATATATATATATATATATATATATATATATATATATATATATGTATGTATATGTATATGTGACGGCTTAGGTTAGATTCTCCGACTTGTGCGAATTCAAACGTTTTTCAATCCTAACTAGAGGCCACCAGAGGACACCTGGCATTGCCCTCAGCGGCTCGCCTGCGTGCCACTAGCATCTTGCGTGTAGGTTAAAAATCTAGAACAATTACAGCAACAAAAAAGACTTGAAAACAAACGCTTACCTATACAGCAAAGGAAATTCTTCAGTGCCTAGATATTCACACAGAGTGAAAACGCTTGACAGCGTTAATTCTATGAATGGATGACCCTTTGTCGTCACCCGAAATTTACACTCACGCTATCTTCAGACGATTAGGAAGCAACTGAAAGAAGTGAGAACCACTTGTATATAAGCCTTGGCAGTAAACTGCATAGTTTAATGTATGACGGGAAGAAATACGATAAAATTAATTTATTTAAAAAACTCCCGTGGATAATCGCATCTTCATAGTGGAAAAAGAAAATCAGCAAAGAAAACGACCCTGTCTTTGTGATTACCTACTAAAAGCTACACTAAATTGCTGGGGTAAGAAAAAACAATAAAAATAAAATAAACTAGTCAGGTGACGCAATAGGTATTTTGTAGTATGGTGATTTTTCAAGTGTAGCTCAGATGTGGCACAAAGCCGAATGAATTGGGCATCCAGTGCCAATCGAACTCACTGCTCAGTCATAATTGTTCTAGCGAGACAAGCTTGCTAACAATTACACCAGCTCAAGGTGCCCTAGGTATGTCATATTATGTCTCCATCTGTTAATTAACTATGACTTTTTATTAAGTATTCAGCAATCGCTGTATACAGGTTGCGATGGATAAATTTTTGCCTTAATGGTTCAAGAATGAAAATAACACTGACACCCCATTTAAGAGCTATATTTACCAAAAATTATGCAAAGATATCTCGAAATACTAAAATGTAAATTTAATCAATAAAATCACCTTTGGCTTCAACCACGGCCTCCAGACAACTTCTCAATCTCCTGCAATTCTTCTGGAAAGTCTCCTCCTTTAATATTGTGAATGGTTGTCTACAGTTCATCTTTGGCGTTACCCAGAGTTTTGTTGGTCTCACGTTCAACTGCGAACCACATAATATTCAAAGGAAGTCAGGTGGTCAGATGTGAGTGTTGATGTTGTCGCAGATAATTGTCTGACAGCTATGGCCGAGTTCTCCTGCTTGTGGGGCATGGGGCAGAGTCCTATTGCCAAACATAGTGTCATCCAGCAGCTACCCTCTTGACCCAGGGAAGCACTACCTCCTCAAGGCACGTGATATATGCCTGCGTGTTGAGTCTGAGCCGCAATAGAAAAATGAATGTGAACATAACTTCGCCTTCATTAGTGCTCACTCCCAAAACCTTCGTAATCGCCAACTTTTTCTGAATCATTCGCACTGACCTCAGATTGACATACAAGCACTAAGAAATGTTAGTATGTTTTAATTAAGGGGTTACAGAGAGTTAAAGGGACAAAGAAGACTGGGTAGCGGGGAAATTGATGAAATGGACAAAAGATGGACGGGATTCGAGAAGATAGAAGATGGAGATTGACGCTGAATATAATGTGTGAAGTTGTGAATTCCACAGACGGGTTGTGCGAAAAATGAAATTGTTGGTGTAGAATTGTCAGTTATATTTATCTATTTCAACAGGGTGGGACCTAGATGCCAATCTAGCAGCACGCTTAAATACATGTAGTCGTGGTGGCACAAGGGCGCGAATGCAAATAATGATGCCGTTTACAAATTTCTAGTGGAATGAATTTCGTCCTGGTGCTCATTTTCTAACTGACACTACTATACTGCGAAATTAAAAATATAAAATGGCGACAATTTGCCCATCTCACACTATATATATATATATATATATATATATATATATATATATATATATATATATATATATATATATATGAAGAAATATAGTCTTAAAGTGTGCTATATTTATGGGATAAAGTGCTCAATATCAGAGACAGAGCGTGTGTAAATATAAAAGTGAACATAGAAGTCAACACGTCAGGCCACGATTGCATCTAGCATGAAACAGACTGTCGCCGCTAAGTGTTAACTTCTATGTTCATTAATATATATATATATATATATATATATTTGTGATCAAGTAAATGCTTAAGAAATAATAAAACAAGATGTTGCAGATAAATCGTGTATTGAGCAGTAAATACAACAGAAGTGTGTTAAATGACTTGGGGGTGTATGTCGGTTGATCACCGTTCAGTCTATATCACTGTTAATATTTAATAGAACCGAGAACGAGAGATATATATGACACAAGTCTGAGTTTCTGTGGGTCATCCGAACCCGTAGGATCGGCAAGAATATACCCGTAGGACCAGCATAAACGTGTTCGGGTCTTTCTACCACCTCGGACGAAACTCTACCGTTTGGCACAGCCTCGTCCGAGTTCCTCTCTGCTCAAGGCAGAGAGTTCGAGAGAAACTACGAACAGTCACAACCTCGGTATAACAGTTTAATTCACTGTTAATATTTAACACCACCCCGCCACGTGGGTTATATGTGGCACAAGGCCTAGTTTACTGTGGATTCTCCAAGCCCGAAGCGTCGGCAAAAAAAATTCCCTAACAACCCGTATAAACGGGTTCAGGGTCTGTCTACCTCACCGGACGAAACTTTGACCTTCAGCAAAGTTTCGTACGACTTCCTCTCTGCTCCAAGTAGAGAATTCGACAGTTGAACAGTTTGGAGCACCGTTATATTTAACGGTCTCTCATGTGGGTCGTATGTGGCACAAGGCCGGTTTAGCGTGGGTTCTTCGAGCCCGAAGGCTCGGCCAAAAATATTCCCTTTGAACCCGACTAAACGGGTTTAGGGACTGTATACCTCCCCGGACGAAACTTTGCCCTTCGGCAAAGCCTCGTCCGGGTTAACTCTCTGCCGAAGAAGAGAGTTTGACAGTCATGAACGGTTGTGGCACCGTTCCACCAAGGATTACTCTCCAACAAAATTTATAGAAAGTGGATGAGTCCACGATAGACTCATTAGAGGGAGGACTACACAATACACACACACACACACACACACACATATATATATATATATATATATATATATATATATATATATATATATATATATATATATATATATACAGACATATATACATACATATATAAATACACACACACATATCTATATATATATATATATATATATATATATATATATACATACATATATAAATACACACACACATATCTATATATATATATATATATATATATATACATACATATATACATACATATATAAATACACACACACATATCTATATATATATATATATATATATATCTATATATATATATATATATATATATATATATATATATATATATATATATATGGTAATATCATAATTTGTGTCTGGTAATGTTAATCTTAGCGTCATAAAAGGCGTTTCCATACACGGAAACATTTGATATTCATTGACTAGCATCAAATACTGCCGTCGTTAAGAATTTATAAAATCTTTCGCTTATAAATAATTTGCACCAAAATGGTTTTACTTCCTAAGCCTTCTTTCCCCATTACTGTCCCAGATATTTGAAATGTATCTTTAAATGTTATGTCCAAAAAAAATTCCGCGATGATTTAATTCACGCCCCTGTTTTTCTAGGCACCCTTCTGCAGTTAATCGCACTAAGTGGCTCTTTCTGCTTGTTAATCTGGTATAATAGATGCGATTTCGGATTGAAACATTTACACAGAAGATCTATTTAGGCGGGGAATCATCGCAATGAAAGAATTAATTAAGTTTTCTACGGGAGGTTTATCGAATCTGCTGTTGAGTTTACTCGGCTCTTTTTTCGTATATACGATCTTTTTTCTTTTTGCTGATGATGCTTGCCTCTTTTGTTTATAACGTGGGAAAACCGCTGATGCACAACTTGTCATAACAAAACAAATAAAACAAAACATAATGTTCAGATGCAAGAAAATGATTATATGTATCGAAAGATTTGCAGATTTATGTTTTCAGATATTTTTAATGTCATTCAAGAGGTCAAAAATATGTTAAAGTTAGTTGCCCTCAGGGACATTCGAAAGAAATAATAAATCTTGTAAAAACAATGAAGATAAAAGGAAAGAAACTGTCGACATTTCACAAGAGTTGCGATAAAGAGAAAACAAACATGACTTCAAAACAGAAATACGTACTTTGATTCAGAGAATATGCCAAAAAAATCACATTTACGAGAAAGTAAAAAATATCAAGTGCTTGTAAGATAATATATATATATATATATATATATATATATATATATATATATATATATATATTATAAGCACTTGCTATTTTCTCTCTCTCTCTCTCTCGCTGTATACATATATATATATATATATATATATATATATATATATATATATATATATATATATAACAGGTATTATAATATATATATATATATATATATATATATATATATATATAATTTATAAGCACATGGTATTCTCTCTCTCTCTCTCTCTCTCTCTCTATATATATATATATATATATATATATATATATATATATATATATATATATATATACGTATATTTATATATATGTGTGTGTGAGTGTGTGTATATAGAGATAGAGAGGGAGGGATAGCAGAAAGCAGAAGGAAAAGATGGAGAGAGATTAATATGTATTTCACTCTCTTTATAATTTCTCAATTTTTGAGATTAGATTAAATAAAAGATGAAATCCCCAAAGAAATCAATAGAATCTCACATGTAGAAACTGCTTGAAATTGACAGTTGGAAATTACTAAACAAAAATATTACTACTGCTTAGGATACAGATAAAAACATTTGGAATACAACAGGGAAAATGTAAAATTTTACAACATCAAGATATATATATATATATATATATATATATATATATATATATATATATATATGTATATATATATATATATATATATATATATATATATATATATATATATATATATATATATATATATATATATACCCACAATAAGCAAAATAAACACATTTTACTACGTTAACAAAGACACCGACCAAAATAAAAATAAGTAAATATAAAGGATAAAAACCAAAAATAAATTAAATAAAAACAAGCAAAATAATTTGACACAAATAAACAAATAAACGACTTCCGGTAAAATATCAGCCAAAATAGACTACACATAATGCACCACTGACCCGTATATATAAATAGCCCGACGATTGCATCTAGCATGAAACAGACTGTCGCCTCTAAGTGTCGACTTCTATGTTCACTTTTATATATATATATATATATATATATATATATATATATATATATATATATATATATATATATATATATTAAATAAAAACAGACCACTTTAAGGTTAGTTATAATAAATTATTTCACCACAGCCCTTTTATAGGACCGGGGATCATCAGATTTTATTTCCAAATGTTGAAACGAAAATGAAAAGAAATTTACACATTTATGACGGGCAGTAATAAGTATATGAAAATTAACGAAGTGAGGAAGTGAAGGGGGTAGAGAGACATGATTGAGTTAAATGGAACATTTCTATTCTTACAAATTTAAATTTTTAGAGGAAATCCAGACATTGACACATTAAATCGGTTAACTTAAAAAGTTATATATTGATATTGTCTACCCATACGGATTACCTAGTTTTTCGTATACTATATATATATATATATATATATATATATATATATATATATATATATATATATTCAAAATATTTAAAAAATATGTATGTTATAAGATCATTACAAAAAGTAAAATGTTTTTTCAACATATCTGGCGTCTTATAACATGATGATGGAAAATGGGAAAAAAATACAATTTTAAGATTTCAAAAGCCAACCAAACACTCTCAGTCGGGGAAAATTTGTTACGTAACCTATGATGACCAATCTGAATACATATATATGGTAATTTAAAATGACATGACAACCTACACTACTATGAGTACAATCTAATAGAACATTTAAGTTGAGATTAGATTAAATTAGAAATCAATATAATAATTAAAAAGATTACATTTAAAAATAAAAATGAAACATTACAAATGACAAATTCTAAAGAAAACCGAGTATCATGTTTAACATTATTTCAAGTTAATTCAGAAAAGAAACTAGGACAAAAATATATTTCATTTTATATCCCATATATATATATATATATATATATATATATATATATATATATATATATATATGTGTGTGTGTGTTTGTGTGTGTTTATGCATATTTGTGTAAATAGACGTATATATATATATATATATATATATATATATATGTTGTGTGTATTTAAGCAGCATAAACTTACATAACTTACATAAAATATATAGACAACACTTATCTATATTATTTAATGAAACATGTATTAATATATATATATATCTATATATGTGTCTGTTATTGTCATCCACAGACAGACTGTTTCGCTGTATCACATTATATCAGTGTGGCTAGACGTCCGGTTGCCTCTAGCTGAATTGGCGTCAGTCGGATATTCTACCACTAAGCCGTCGGCGCACGGCAGGGATGAAGGTGAATTTTGGCGTATTTATCTTTAGATTAAGATAAACACACAGTGACTGACAGTGACTCAATTATCTCTCTCTCTCTCTCTCTCTCTCTCTCTATATATATATATATATATATATATATATATATATATATATATATATCAGGGTAATTCAATAGTAAGGTGAATTTTTCGGTTTAAGGACTTCTAATACAGATAGAAACTTACTTTTTTATTTTTCAACGTAGTCTCCCAGCACTGTCACACATTCTTCCCATCTGTGCACAAGCTTCCGTATCCCCCAGCCAGTCGCTCACAACATTTTTGACTTCATCGTCACTTTTAAACTTTGTGCCTCTCGTGAACGCTTTCAAGGGACCAAACAGGTGAAAATCTGAAGTGGCAAGGTCTGAGCTGTAAGGGGAATGAGGGAGCAGTTCCCAGCCCAGCTCGTTGATGGTCTGCACTGTTTGGGCTGCTGTGTGCGGCCTTGCGTTGTCATGATGCAAGATGACTACTTCTGACTGATGAGCCCAGCGTTTGTCACAACAAATAAGCTTAAAGTCCTTGCAATGTCATCCACTGTTACCCTTCTGTCAGACTGAATGAGGTCATTGACTGATTCGATCACCTCAGGAGACCTCACTTCTGTAGGCCTCCCAGGCCTGTCTTCATCCTCAAAACTGCTCCGTCCTTCTTTAAACAGTTAAGCCCACTTGTAGACATTTTTTTTGCTGAAACATGTGGCACCATACACATTTGACATTCTCCTATGGATTTCAATCCTGGATCATTCTTCATGTTCTGCCATCTTTATTAATCGCCAAAAGTTTTTTTTATCTGCATAGTAAATTAAATCCATGTGAAAAAGAAGTAAAACAAAAAACAAGAGTAAACTTCTATCTCTATTAGTAGTCCTTATACCGAAACATTCACCTTCTTTATTGAATGACCCCCGTATAAATATATATATATATATATATATATATATATATATATATATATATATATATATATATAGGCACACACATATGTACATTGTAGTCTTTTCCATGTGTGAGCGTCGTAACCTTCACATGTTTGAATGTGTTATCATAACGGCATTTACTCCAACGGTTAAGTTTCAAATTTTTATAGATGGTATTGAATCAGAATGATTGTGGGACCGAATATATATATGTATACATACATACATACATACATACATACATACATACATATATATATATATATATATATATATATATATATATATATATATATATATATATATATATATATATTATTTAAGAAACAGCAGATCAATATTAGAAATATTACAATGATATTCAAAATAGAGAGTTAATGATATTATATGAAAAGATTATTTAAATTTTAAATATCAATTTTATCCCGACATCGAAAAATACTGTTAATGTTTCACCAATGTAATATAACATTTATCTTAATTAATATTTAAAAAATACATACCAGCCGTTAATTCTTCACCTTCAAATTATTTAATCAATTTTCTATGGCTACCATGAAATTGATTCGTGGACTCGAAAGGATTAAAACAAAAATATGCATCTATATTATGTCTACATTATTGAACCTATTTGAATATATACATATATATATATATATATATATATATATATATATATATATATATATCGTACATATGACTGCTGGTGTTAATAAAACTGTAGTCAATGAAATATATAAGAGTGATTAAATACATATTAATAAATGTCCATTTTATCCTTTACCTATAGCAATCACTGGGTTTCATGAACTATGAAATCTTCAGGTGCTGAATATGAAGTCTTATACAATTTGATTTATAATATATCTGGTTATCTTAGTGTTGTGTACTTTTAAATTATATTGCGATTCCGTTTTCTTAAATTTTAAAATCATATTTGGCATTTAAAATAATTGCGATATATATATATATATATATATATATATATATATATATATATGTGTGTAAAAACAGAATATTAACAAAATTATATTTTGAGTGTCTAACATTCATATTTTAATTTCTTTTTAATTTAAAAATTACTTCTTATTTAAACAAAAACATAAATTTAAATTCAAAATAAATAAATAGTGAATGACATTAAAATAAAACGGAATTTACATTAAATATTTAAACACTAATCTTGTCCAAAGAATTTAAGCAGATATTTATTTATCTTTTAATGTCTACTTGTAACCATCAATTCATTTTTCTTTTTTAATAAGAATGAAATTCAGTGTCATTTTAGCGGTGAGGGATAATATACATAAGTAAGTATATATATATATGTGTGTGTGTCTGTGAGTGTGTGTGTATATATATATGTGTGTGTGTGTATATATATATATATATATGTATATATATATATGTGTGTGCATATATATATACTTATGTGTGTGTATATATCTATATATATATATGTGTGCTACGGTCAAATCACGCTGAACACACCGGTTCCCGGTCGATCACCGAAGTTAAGCATCGTAGAGCCAGGTCAGTACTTAGATGGGGGACCGCTTGGGAACACCTGGTACTGTAAGCAGTGTGGCTGTGTTGTCTAAGGCGTTGCATTAGAATCACTGGGTTGTTCGAATCCTGGCTGGAATTAATTTCAGCAGCTATCGGACTCCAAGCACAGGGCACCTTTGGCAAGTGTCTGCTCCATAGCCACGGGTCCACCAAAACCATGTGAGGGAATTTGGGAGAGGAAACTGTGTGGAAGACCTCGTTGGCCAAAGCTAGCACGATATCACAAAAACACCGTGATTGCGAGTTGAGGTGGCCAGCCTTGTTCATTTATGATCACGCTGGGTTCGCACCAACGCTCTAAGACTGTTAATTGGCTCTGCACACGCCAATAACAGTATAAACTGCAGGTGGGCTTTGTGGGCATTTCCCAGTTGGGAAGTTGAAAAAAATGCCTGTGCAAATGTTGCAATATGCGCTAGCTAGCTGTGCATTGCAACGGGTGTCCTCGATATCGAGTGGCCAATTATTATTATTTATATATATAGTTGTGTGCCTGTATATATATATATATATATATATATATATATATATATATATATTGCCAGTGTGTATAAATGTAAAACTTCATATATAACTAAAATATATACCTGGTAATACACAGTACGATCAAGACAAAAGGAAAAGTTTTTAGTCTTAAGACACGTTCACAAATATTCATCATAGCCTAGGTAAATTATGGAGGATGCTATGCGTCGTGTTTCTCACACTAAACCGGATGTTGACGGCTCGAAAACCCAAGGCAGAATGCAAAAACGCGTCTCTCCGCATCATGGCGCGACGAATGTACTTGGAATTAAATGGTAATTAAATGATTTATATATTGACCAGTGGAAATAACTCCCGTGAAAAAAAAATACACAGACTGTGATTTGAAAGCCGATACGAGGGATATAAATTCCTTGATTTAATGCCGCAGAGAGCGAGCGAGAGAGAGAGGGAGGGAGGGGGAGAAAGGGGGAGGGGGATAGGGGTGAGATACACTGGTTGGTCAAGAACGTCGCAGGGAGACTGAGACTGGAAACGATATTTTCAACATTCATCCTTCGCCGCCGCCATCTTCATAAAACATTAGCCGACTGCCATGAACAACATTAATTCTTTTCTGTTTTCCTTCTCAACTCTGTCGCCTTTTACAACAGCAACAAGTAGTATGCTGGCTTTGTATATATGCAAATAAATTATAAATGTATTTACCCTAAATACGACGTATTTCTTTTCTTCGAATTTACGTTTGCTGAGAAATTAACCTCTTCAGCAGAAACAACAACAGTTATTCAACCTTCGTTCCCGCAACATAAGGGATACGATTTAATGTTTAATAAATGAAAGTGAGTAAAAGATATTGATATTTTTAAGCAATCAGTATTTAAATTATTTTAGTTTGTGATAAATTTATGCATTATATATTTTACATAACATGGCGTTGTGAATTTTAGTGTTTTCTTTTTTTTTTACATTTTTGTCATGTATTAGAAAATACAATATATATTAGCTATACATATAGATCATCCAACCAGCTTACACAATTCTGATATAACTAGCGCAATGTAAATATATATATCTACATATAATGTAGATATATAATTTGCATTTTTATCGGTCGTAACCAAGCATTTCTGTTTCAGTTAGTTGTTCTAATAATGTTTCATCTTTGGTATCACTCCATTATCAATCTCAGAGCTGTAGTACGAGTTTTGCACCTAGGTCCCATCATTTTTTATTCGAAATTTAAATTGCTAGAGGTAACGCTAATTTACATGCTATGTCTTCTCTCGCAGTTCTCACTTGTGAAAATCCCTTCAGGCCTATTGCTTTCCTTTCAGATCTCATTTTCAAAATTTGAAATGCAGGTCAATGTTTATTTTCTGTCACATTAATTTCTGTTCTTTAATGGTTTCCCTTCGGTAATAATGCTTATCTTTTTTTATTATTATTCTTAGAGACTTTATTGCCTAGGTTTGGGTGGGAAAGTGATTAAAGAAAACAAAAATAAAATACATGTTGCTTGTGTGAGAGTATCCGTTGGAGAATCGATAAATGGTTATCATAGAAATGTTTATATCTGTGAAATTGACTCTTCCGGTTACGTAACCGAAATTGTGCAATATGTTTGCAAGAGAGATAGTGGTTTAAATGAATCAGTATGTTGTAATTATATCTATGTGTGAATAAACAATTACATTTAGATATATTTATCTATATCATGAAGTGGAGACATTATATTGAATGTATATCTGGGCCAGTTGCTAAGAAACTTGGTTCTCTGTGTCGTGTGAAACAAATATTCTCTCCAAAATCTATCAACATATCTATAAGTTTACCATTCGCCCATGCTTAGAATATTGCTGCCAAATATATTCCGGTGCTCCAGCTATTTACATGGAGTTCCTTGATAAAACCCAAAGAATCATCTATATTATTGGTCCTGATCTGACAGCTCGTCTTCAGTCACTTTCACACCGTCGTAAGTTTGCCTCTCTGTGTCATTTCTATAAATACTTCTGTTCTAGCATACCTACGGACGATAATTGTTATGTCCCCATTTACATACATACAGTAGTAAATACTGTATGTTGGTATGCATTTGGAGATTTACCTCCAGCTGTGATGGTTAAACTCTCTATGTAGAAGGGCTGAGTCTCGTCTTGGGAAACAGCTACCCTACTTCGTTTCATATGGGGTCTACGTGGAATTTTTGGCTGAGCCTACGGACTGGGATACACCACATTAAATCCGGCTCTGTGCCACATCTGACTGCGTGGAGATTCACTGTGAAATTCACTTGGCCCTGTGCCACATCGGCCCTGTTCACTCGGCCCTGTGCCACATCTGACTGCGTTGGAGATTCATTGTGTAATTCGCTTGACTCACTTCTAGCAGTTGACTACTTCTGCTACGCGCCGCTGGCGAATCTTATATGTTTTGTTCTTGTCCAAAGTACGATAGTACATTACCAACCTTCGCTTGAATATTCTATTCAGTAACTTTGACTAATTCGATATAACTTTCATGGTAATTGTTCGGATCAGCTCTTCACTATTATACCTAACCTTTTTTTAAGCGCAGTATTAGACTGGCGTCGTGATCTCACCAATTTACAGTTGAGCTAGCTAGATGTAACCGTAAATTCTTTATTAACAGCTTCTGTTCTCACGATTTATACAGAAGGTGAGCTGGAATAATTCCATGTATTTTTTTTTTAATCATATCACGCCAAGCAAGGCCGGAGGCCACTATCACGCAAGGGCTTAAAGAGGGGGTTGGAGGGAGAGCGGATAGGAGTGGCAAGGGAGAGGATGTGGAGAAAGAGAAAGACAGTGGGTCGATCAAGGCAAGGGGGCCAAAAAAGATCCGGAGCGAGAGCAGATAGGAATGAGAAATGAAAGGATATGGAGTAGGGAAAGAGACAGAGAGAGAGAAATCCGGGGACCCCTTCCTAGACACGAAACAAAGTTTGGGCCTCTAAACGTGTCCAATAGAGGGGGGAGGAGTGTAGACCGGGTGGTAGGAAAGCCTACCTACTCCTATTACGTATAACATTCAACGAAGACAAGACAGAACAAAAGAGGGGGATGTAGTCGGGGATGTAGTCGGGCGATAGGAATGAGATACCATTGTATGTGTTCAATAATGAGTATTAACATTAATAGTAAGTTTTAACTTTATAAGTCCCATTGACCTATATTTAAAAAAAACAATTACCACTTACGTTAGAATAGTAAGTAAGACGGGGGGGAGGAGGGTTAACAAAAAGCAAAATACAGAAATACAAATAAATAATAAAAAAAAAACGAAAACAAGACATTAAATAAATAATTTACAATAAAACTTTTGGAAATACATTAAGAAGTTATATATACATACACAAGGAACGCGGCATCAAATGGGGGGGGCATTTATAGTTAAGAATAAAAAATAAATAAAAAAAAATATAATAAATAAATATTAACTAATACGAAAGTTTTCAAATATATTAATTACATATGCAAGGAATACGTAGAACAGGCTCAATTCACGACCATAAGCTATCCAAAAGTCCAAGGCTTTTAGTTGGTAATCCGGATACACGTAAAGAGAACATGTCTTGACGATAGTATAGAGATGACTGATTGTTAAGTAAAAATGTTCTTCGATCAGTACTAAATATCAAGCTAATAGTTATCAAACAGGTATAAAGAATAGCTATAAAATATCAGTATTCTGGCCCATAATACTTTCTACTCAATATCATTTAAAATATAGCCTATTAAATAACCGTTACGATAACACAATACACAGGAAATATATAACCATATAAAGCCCCATTGACCGCAGAATATTGACAAGATATTTCATATCTAAATGCTCTGGTAACCATTCACCTCACATCGCCTGATGGGGATGTTCTCTTTATCTTAACTATCTGCCAGTTACTTTTTTGCCTATCTCAGTACAATTGTTTCCCTCCCTTGATCTATCGGTCTGTATATCGGTATGGTGATTTTCTAAGCACAGCTAAGATGTGTCACAAGGCCGAAAGTATGGGTCAACAAGGGAGGATCAAACCCAATGTTCAATCGTAATTGTTCAAACGATACAAGCTTGCTAAACATTATACCACGTCGAGGTACCAAAAGGTCTTGACTTCAGTGTCTCCTCTCATAAAAATGATTTTCCAAGTGTAGCTTAGATGTGGCACAAGGCCGAAAGTATGGGACACCCAGTGAGGATCGACCTCACTACTCAGTTATAAATGTTCTAGCGAGAAAAGCTTGCTAAACAGTAAACCAACTCTAGTTGTCTATCTCCTCTCATATATACACACGGTCTCTCCCTGATATTGAGAACATTTACCCATAAATATAGCATACGAGAAACTATATTTTATAACACGAAAGACACAAAATTACACACACACACACACACACACACACACACACACACACACACACACACATATATATATATATATATATATATATATATATATATGCAAGTAATTGTTTATGTGTGTCTGACTGGTTTTTCATTATTTGAATTTCTTGAAGGAATAATTCTCAAGTATGATTAAATTTTTCTGATATTTCTTTCATCTGAGGGTTGCGATAAAAAACCAGTGAAATGTAGCGTTTTACTGCATCTGCGAAATCGCCATTCCCCTACCGTTTGAATTGGAAATGAAAAATAAATTACAGGTGGATGGCTCAAGGACAGAAAAAATGCAATTGCGACATGTATATTTCTATCTTTTCATCTTAGTTACAAATGATATGAGTTGTGGGATTTTTTTGCAATTGTATACAAGTGAGAATTACGAATAGTTCTATCAATAAATTGTTGTAGTCTAAGTGAGTTAGGGTTTGTATGAATGAACAGACTAGAGATTAAAATATGAACAAACTGAGATAAAGGGGTAAATGAAATAGATAGATAGATAAATAAATAAATATATAGATAGATAGATAGATAGATAGACAGATCGGTAGATAGATAGATAGATAGATAGATAGATAGATAGATAGATAAAGAGACATAATGAAACCGACTGACATGGAAAGGACTAGAATGAACTAGCTAGATAGATAGATAAATAAATAGATAGATAGATAGATAGATCAAGCAAGAGAAACAATCACAGCCAGAAAAGCATGAACACATTAAGGTACAAAAAGAAAATGGCAGTGCTAAATAGGTGTAGAATTATATATATATATATATATATATATATATATATATATATATATATATATATATATATATATATATATATATAGATAGATTGATAGATAAAAAGACATAATGAAACCGACTGACATAGAAAGGACTAGAATGTACTAGATAGATAGATAGATAGATAGAAATTAGCCGTATATTATATGGAAACAAAATTATTAGATTAGGACACATTCTGATTATTTTTACAAATGGACACTCAATGCACGACCGACGAGGCTCTAAATTTAAAGGGTTACAAAATTACGTTATTTTACAATCGTAAGGGGAGGATGTCAGAAATTTCGCTGACGTATTAAAGAAAACGATCGATTCTAGACAGGATGAGATTATGAAAACATCCACTCAGGTGACTGTTCCACAAAGTAGCCGTTCTTGGTAAGAGGCTGCCTGAGTTGAATTTGCTTTTCACTAATGGGATACGAAGCGAAAGGGAGGGGTTCATCCAAGTGTATAGTGATTTTCCAAGCGTAGTTTAGATGTGGTACAAGACTAAAAGTAGGGGGAACCCAGTGATGATCGAGCTGACTACTCAGTGGTAAGTGTTCTAGCAAGACACGCTTGCTAAACATTACACCGCCTAGAGGTGCCCCATCCAAGTGTATATAGTGTGACGCGTCTTACCTGCGAAGCTTAGCACTGGAGGAAGTAAGTTCGGTAGCCAATTTGCTATGATAATACCGTGAGGTTTGCGACTTATCACGTGGGAGAAAGGTTTTATCGGGTTCTAAAATATTTCGTCACAAACTTGAGTAGTTTTGAACACAATCAAGACAGGTCAATGAGAACGGGTCAGCCCCAGACCCAAAATGGTAGCACTATACATTTTTGTCTGATGCGTCTCTTGCCAATATAGAGCACGACGGTAGGAGTCAGGTACTTGCAGGAGCGATAAAAGCAAGTGAACATTTTCCAGCATCTTCACATATGGATCATACATATACAGGATGCGATGTATAAATTGTTGTCTACCTTTATGCCAAAATTAAAATAACATTGTCATCTCGTTTTAACAGATATATTTACCAACATGACACAAAAATTACTTGAAATACTAAAGAGAAAATTTTTCCAACAAAATTGCCATTGGCATCAACCACGGCCACCAGACGACTTTGAAAACTCCTGCAACTCTTCTGGTCGGTCTGCCATCAGTTTATCATTGGTGATATAAGAAGTGCCGTTCGCTTGCTCAACTAATGACCACACATAATAAACAAGGGTGTTGCAGTCTGGGGAGTGGCTAGATATAAAGTGTGATGTGGTCGCAGAAATTGTCTGACAGCTATGACAGTCTTCGCCTACGTGTGTTTCATGGTGGAGAGTCATGTTGCCAGACATACGGTCTTCCAGCAGCTATCATCTTGACCCAGGGCAGCACTACCTCCATGAGGCACTTGATTTGCAACTCTATGTTGAGTCTGAGGCCCTATCGCAAGATGAATGGACCCATAACCTCGCCATCACTCGTTATCACATCAGACACCATGATTTTGGCAGTATATATCATGCAACTGTTTTGGAATACTCTGCTCTGTCCTCGGATTGACACCGAAACTCTCTGAAATGTTCATATTGGAGTTTCCAGGAGGTATTACAAGCAGTACGTTATGACTTTTTTTTAAATTTCTAGTAGAGTGAATTGCGTCATGTTGCTCTTTATCTGACAGACAGTGCCCAATTACCCTACCATACTGTACAGTTGGAAAATTCAAAAACAAAGATCGCCCAAAAATATGAAATATAGACAATTTACCCATCGCAGACTTTAATCTGATGTCTGCCGTTCAAGGCATGGTTATTGGTTTTACGGGCATTGAAAGATACAAGCCAGTCCTGATCAGTTAGGAAGGACTCGGAAATTGACGATACATTTTCAGAAATCGCAAGGCTTACTGACACAAGACGTTGAAACACCGGTTTCAGCACGGAAACCGAATTTACGCAAAGTCAAGCCTCTTCATTCCCTAGATGTGTGACCCCTGTTGAGCCACCTGGGTTAGGTTAGAGTAAATATAATCTGCCGGTTCCTGGTCATCTAGGTTTTTAGAGGTTTACCATTACTCTATTGTATCATTTGCAGCAATATTCAATAATGATTTTTTTTATTAGGCAGACTTGCTTTTCGTCCGGTTCACACTCCTCCCCTGATTTTGAACAGTATAAAGATTTATGCATGTTTTTCTATTTTGCTTGGGATTTGGGTTCCGGTTACTTCTAAATGACATCTTCATTTCCTCTCACTCCCAGCGAATTGATTAAAAAAATAATAAAGCAGAAATAGTGTTGAACAGAAAAAAAGATCTTTACGGTATACCAATATTGATCCCATGGGCTATATATGACCTTCATAGATTTATCAGTTAGGAAGGACTCGGAAATTGACGATACATTTTCAGAAATCCCAAGGCTTACTGACACATGACGTTGAAAGACCGGTTTTGGCACGAAAACCGAATTTACGCAAATCAAGCCTGTTCATTCCTTAGATGTGTGACCACTTGTGAATACCATGTGCTGTAAGCTTGGATGTGCGGGTGGTGTAATGGATAATGGCTCGAAATCTTTAATCAGAGAGTTCCAATTCATGTTGGCTTTGATGTATTTACTTACATTCGCTTTGGAAAGGTATTAACACATCTCTTCTTAATTAGACTTGTATCACTAAACGTAGTCCTGGGTATGACAACATCCGGCAACTCGGCCTTACGTGACGATTTGAGGGTTTGCGGAGCGTGGAAACAGCTCTTAATTGCTGTTGTTCTCTAGTCCACCATGAACCGGTGGTAGCCCCAGTTACGGTCCCAGTTACGGATAAATAATGACTTCCAAAACAAAAACAAAAACAAAACGCTTGAAAGTATAAAATCACCAATGTTTTTTTTTATATATAAAGTTATTAACAATACCTATTAATAGTAAAATTATCAACAATATAATTTTAAAGCCAAATTACTAGTAATACTTTTTATAGTATAATGACCAACAATACATTTTATCTGTAGTGCCGCTAAAAGTTAACCAACCAACCATACCTAAACTACTATGTCAAAAAGATATTTTAAAATATTTACTCGTTTTAAATAACCTGGAAATGGTTGATAACCCGTAGTAAACGAATCAACCCATGATACCAGATCTTGTCAAAGGCTATTGATATATCGATATATCAGCGTGATGAATTCCTTGACTAGTCCATATTGTTTCTTCGTGATGACAAAGGGCATCATCAGTGAATCTATGAGAGAGAAAACTATATTGGTTATCGCTTAGGTGATTGTTCCTGTTGACGTGTACATCAGCCATAGTGGTTATAGACTCGTAGTCTTTTAGGATCTCACTTAAGAAGTAAATGGTTACGTACTGCGTCGCGGATGAACGATCACGTGCATTATAAAGAACATGACATAAGATAACACCTTACATAAACTTAAGAAGTATCTCTCTTCCATGTAAAATATTTGCCAAGACTGTAGATAACTTTGTGCTATTTTCTTCAGAACAACAACCTGGATTATATCCTAACCCGTAGCCTTCATCGAGTATTGGATTTCGATAAGTTTGGAAGACTGACATGCTTTGATAGAGGTATTATAAATTTGTGGACCGTTAGAAGGGTGTGATCAGGTAAGGGGGGTCCTTACAAACCTACGTCGAATTAGAGGCAAATATATTGCAAATACCCTTGCCTTGGCCTGCGACGACAATCTCACGACAATTTATGATAGTTGGCACTAAAGGTTTGCCTCTATTAAGATAAAAAATTTTCAGGGCACACAGGAACCAAGTTTTGGTTTTAAGTCTTTGTATTGTCTCATGTTGCATAGCTTATCTTTTGCTTTTATGGAAGTCTCATAAAATGATTGCTGACAGTTCTGAATGCAACAAAAACACTATTACACCCACAGTAGCGATGATAGTAATAGTAACGATAGCTGAGGTTGGCTATTTCATAACTGTCGGTATAATTTCTGTGTGTAAATACTTTCCGTTCATGGAAGGAGAACATTTAGGAATAAGAGGCAGTTTTGAAAACTATGTTATTTTTAAATAAAAATAAAGCGGAGTTTCAGCAATGTAAGTTATTAAGCTGTTCCAGTCGACGCGAAACGTCAAAAGACATAGATAGATAGATAGATAGATAGATAGATAGATAGATA
>OZ038502.1:18833812-18878812 GCA_964036315.1 Acanthosepion esculentum | reverse complement strand
GATGCATTACGTATTTTGAGGTACATTTCATTTATTCATATATATATATATATATATATATATATATATATACTTATTTCCTTTTGTCTTTTTTCATATACATGTATATGTATATATATATATATATATATATATATATATATATATACATATAGATATATATATATATATATGTGTGTGTGTGTGTGTGTGTGTGTGTGTGTAGAGATAGGTAGATTGATAAATAGGTGCGAACTGTGATATATGGATAGATAGAAATGAGGAAACCGACTGACATAGATATATCTAGATTTATATATATATATAGTAACATACATACTTACATATACACACACAGACATATATATATATATATATATATATATATATATATATATATATATATATATAGATAGAGAGAGAGAGAGAGAGAGAGAGAGAGAAAGAGAGAAGGAAGATATATTTGTGTGCGTATAGATAGATAGAACGAAAGAACGATAAAAGTAAATAAATATAGAAATAAATAACTTGTGATAGATGAAAAAAATAGAAACAAAAATTAATGAAAGTAAGAAAAATAGTAAGAACTGAACTGAGATAAATATAAATTATGAATGATATATACATTCCTTCTCCCCAGTGAGCCATTTACGCTCTTAATATCACCTCCTCTAGTTGACATTTCAATACATATGAAACAAGTATTTCGAAAGTTGAGTAACAAATCATTGATACATAGATTTCGCGACGCAACATAATCTCCTGGCATTGCTTTTTTTCTCCATATCAAAAGCTAATTGTAATTACCATTGATGTGGCTCGATTGAGGCACCATCAATATCAGAGTTCTGCATCAGTGATGATTGGCTGATCCCACGGCAGAGGACAACCAACCAGGATAAAAGAGGAGACAGTAAATTGGACGAAGATAATTGACCAGCAACAACACCGTCAAACACCACCCTGATGTCCTAATCATTATTTACCCGAGAAAAGCTCTTTTCGTACTTCAGAGGAATTGCCGTCTGTGTCAGTTAGACTCACTTCTTAAGCATATGGAATTGGTTTTCCTTGTCCACCAATCACGTTTTTATTCCACAGCAACACATGTAAAATTCTTAATAAATAAATATCACTTCTTTCATTGGCATTTTCTTCTTACTCATTACTATGTTCAAAAGTTGTTTCTTCTCTTTCTTCTTCTTCTTCTTCTTTGACCCTTCCGCGTAATCACGGCTCTCCACATGTTCCTCTTGTTTGTTCCTCTTATAAAATTGACTCTTTCATATCAAGGACTGACTCTGTTTTATTCATATAGGTGACTAGATTACTCCAACCCTTCTAATCTTCAACCTATCACGTAAGGGCTAAACATCATATTCATATCTAAATCTCCTATCCCACTTTCCTCATAATGTATCCTTGAAATTTCACACATCTCATTCTGATTGCTATTGAAATGTGTTTGCAATACTCATTTCCCTTGAAGCTTACTCGTTGCGCACATGTCCAGATCATGGTATTCGTTCTAATCGATAGAACTACATACCTGCCACTTCAGATATCGTCTTCATATTCGAGGGAATGTTCCAGCTTTCATTGCCATATAGATGAGATTACAGAGATGTTCAGCATTCGTAAATTTATCTACCGATATTGCCTATATTTTAATACCTTGCTTAGTTTCTTGACGTCATCTTTCAGATACGGCATCTTATTTTTTATACCAAGTTCTTTCGCAACTTTCCCACTTTATTTATCTAATAATTTTCACACTTACCATTGATTGTTTACTATTTTAGGTTTAATAAACCTTTTTGTGTGTAACTTAAAGAAGAAACATATCTTGAATTATAAAAATAATGTTTCGTTCTGAGCCGTCTCGGAATTCCCCGCGCTAATAAATGAGACGATCTCAACGAAATGGGTCATTTACAAAACTTGCTGTAGGATGCGTATCGACTCTTCAGATATCATGAGAACCGCTGTTGAATTCGTATCATTTTGGACTTCCGGATCATAGTTTCTGTTTCGGAAAAATTTATGTTGAGATTTACATATTGCCCTTTTAAACTCTTTGTAGATGACGGCTATTATTTAGTCCTAAATGATCCCCAAATTTACGGCGACTTACGGGAGTCGAATTCAAATTCCAGTCTTGTTCGTTATTTAAACATTACGCGCAAATACACTTGGGAAATGTCCTCCACCTAGATATGGCTTAAATAGTCAGAAAAATAATGCAATTCTCAGTGATTTGTTAATGCAATACTCACTAGCAAGAAAATAATTAATGCTACAGAATGCCTAGTCCAGGGCCAGAATGGCCAGCGATTGGCAGAAGTGGCTCTTACGCTGGGGTTTCTGACAGTCATTGTTTGCCTTTGGTTGTTTGCTGTCTGTAGTATAATACTCACATTTTCCAGGAGCGAAAGTCACCAAGACGTAGATTGAGTCTTTCAAATCCCTCGTCGCCTGTAAATATCGTCAGGGGGCGATAATTTAAATATCTTGCCTTATTGAGATTTTATCATAAGACGGTGGTAGTCCAATAAAAGAATCCGGGAATGATACACTCAATATGTTAATAAAATTAAAAGAGTCCGTAATAAAAACAAATAAGCATAACACTAAAAACATTTAAGCGATGTGTCAACGTAAAACTCATAAAACAAATCACTTCTGTAAATTTATTAACAGCATATAATTCCATAAGAAGGAATAACGTCTAAATTCAATATGGTATTGTATTCTGTTATATATTCGTCTTCATGATTTATTTCCAGTATTTACCTGGCCGATATATCTGCTACAATTTGGAGTCAGAGAGTTGAAGTTACAGTTATTTTCTTCTGTTTTTTTTTTCGTTTAATACTACAACCACTAGCTCACATTAATAATAATAATAACACCCTACCAAATTTGCAGCAGCGGTAGCATACAATAGTAATTTCTTCAATACCATTCGTGGCGCCAAACCCGATCATATACATATATATATATATATTTGTGTATTTAGGCAGCAATGCTTCTTTCAAGCACATTTCATTAAAAACGACTGACAAGGTGCTTTTATTAAGTTTTTTATATAATTTCTCGTGCGATCTAATAAAGTTTTTCTTTTCAGAGGATAAACTATATAAAAATTGTCCGATTGTTCTTTTTATCCGAGCGCTTTCGGCTATACATTTAGCCATTATCAAGGATTATATTTCAACTGTTAGAATTAGAAATAGTTTGTTATGTGTATGTTTTATAAAGTGATTCATTTTTTTGGGTTTCAAAACACGGTCAAGATATTATGTCCATGTTCAAATTAATATTATTAAGTGTTGGTTTGTTTATTTTTATAAGTAAGGCTTCCATTATATATATATATATATATATATATATATATATATATATATATATATATATATATATATATATATATAGTGTCAGCGTTATACAAATGATTTCTTTGATCAATGAATAGTTTTCAGGCAATTAAGCATGTAGGCCTTGGAGAGGATCATACTTCCTAGAAACCCATGGACGGATGCTATGGAATCACAAACAAAGCAGTGGATTAAGAATCAATAAACACATCTCTTGAGATCTTTCAACAACAGTAGCATCTAAAATGAAAAAACAAAGAGAAAATAAATGCCAAAATAAAGACATGGAACTTTCACACAGCATCAAACAAATGGTTAGGAAGCGGAAATAATGATAATATTGTAGTGGATTTGAGAATTATATTTTCAGGAAGAATTTTTCTAATAGATTTTATAGATTTCGCCTGAGAGAAACATTGGTTATTCGGTCAATAAAAGTTGAACGTTTCCTTCTATACTGAATCCATTGATATGTCAGCTGCAAAGAAAGTGGATTCATTGCGTAAGACAATTTTTCACTCCTGAATCTATCATACATATCTTTGTATCTACGATTCGTCCATTCTTGGAATGTTGCTGCAACGTATGGTGAGGTGCTCCTGCTATTTATCTTGAGACCCTTGATAAAATCCAAAAAAGAATCAGCAATATTATTGGTCCTGATCTGGCATCTCGGTTTCAATCACTTTCACACCACCGTAAGGTTGTATCTTCGTGTCTTTTCCATAACTATTTTCCTGGTAATTTTTCGGGTGAGCTCTATGGTACCGAGACTTGTTTTAAAAAATTTAATCGCAGTATTAGACTAGCGTCGATATTTCATCAATTGATAGTTGAGCTGTCTAGATGTATCTGCAAAGTTTATGCTAACAATTTGTTTTCTCGCACTTCTCGTTTGTGGAATTACCTTCCAGCTCCGTTCTTTTCAGCCAACTTTAATATGGAAAAATGTTAATGCCATGTCAATCGCTATCTACTGTCGTCGTAATCACTCTCTTCTCTTCCCGTTCATTAGCAATGCTTCTTTTTCTAATTCTTCCACACCCAGTAAGCCCTCGGGTCTTATTGTCTTTACTATCTTGTTTGTGGTGAAATCGCTTAAAATTAATTAAATGCTTATTTTTCTCATTATCATATCCTTCAATATACCTCACTATATATTCAGCAGCCCATTCAATAAAACACTTTAAGTAGATTTGCAAAAAGTTCTTCTTTGTGTTGCTTTCAAAAGCGGCATTTAGCTTGAAAAATGATAGAGTATCTTCGGACCACGTATCCTGCTTTGGCTGCAACTGTCTGGCTTAGTTTGTCTTCACAGAGCCCCAATACTAGTCATTCCAGGAATCCGTTATATTTCCGAATTTAAAACGTTCGAAGCTTATTTATTATTGAAATTATTACGGAGTTGCTAACTGGGTGCCCTGTGATTGGATGAAAAACAACCAATCACAGGCTACCTTTTTAGATTTTCACCAAAACTCACGAGAGCGGTTTTTACGAACTCTCTTCCTCTTTTGCTTCTTGGGACCCTCATAGTCAACACGTTCCCCGTTTGCACTCTCCGTCATCTAAACACCGTGATACGTGTGGGGGTTTGGACAGCAACTGAAGCTCAGAAGTCAAGGCTCTATTTCTTCAATCCAGCCAAAACGACAGAGGAAATGTAAAACTGTTAAAAGGACGCATCTTTCAGATAAGTTCCGCAAACCTGACTTTTGCAAGAAACTTTCCTCTCTTTTCCTACAAATACAAGTTTTTTCAAACATTTTCAGCTGTGTTTGTGTTCCTTTCTTCTTGCCGGCGTCACAATTTTTTTGTTACCAAATATAATTGGGAAAATCCCAATATTATCGACTTTGAATGGTTCTACCAATTTTGAAAAGTTAAAGTAATTGCAAGCAGTTCATTCAAACCTCGCAATGTTAGCGTCGTAGCAAAAAATTATATTGATTTACGTCGTTCGAATTGTTATTTAATACTGTGTAAGCCGGATCTATGATGGTCAACGTCTATTAATTCTATTCGACATTATATAACCCAACGAATTATGATATGACGTTAAGTTGACCAACCTAACCTAACGTCACAGAAAATTCGACCTGATGTATTATATACTAAGCCTTGTGAACTGCTAAGTTAAGCCAAAATCATAACACAATGGACGTCAGAGACTGCCCCAACGTGTAAACAGGAGGTCAATCCGTGTGTGCTTAGGGTGTGTACAACTGAGGTAACTGGATGACGAGGAAATCTAAGGGTTCACCACCAGAAAGGGAAAACTTACAATATCTCACATTCTTGCGAGAAGAATACCAATGTTACAATACAAATCCTAAATGCACGCAACTTGAGTCCGGAAGTGAATATATATTAAGATAATGTATGAAATATTTAGAATAGTGTTCGTATTAAACTTTATTAAGGTAAGGTAATAGATAAATAAACAGATAGATAGATAAATATTAATAGACTGGGATAGACAGAAACAGATTTGAGATAGATAGATAGATAGATAGATAGATAGATAGATAGATAGATAGATATTAATAGATTGTGATACAAAGAAACAAACTTTAGATAAATAGATAGATAGATAGATAGATAGATTAAGATAGAACGATAGGTACATATATATATATATATATATATATATATATAGATAGATAGATAGATAGATATTAATAGATTGTGATACAAAGAAACAAACTTTAGATAAATAGATAGATAGATAGATTGAGATAGAACGATAAGTACATATATATATATATATATATATAGATAGATAGATAGATATTAATAGACTTTGATACAAAGAAACACACTTTAGATTGATAGATAGATAGATAAATAGATAGATTGAGATAGAACGATAAGTACACACACACACACACACACACATATGGTATATATATATATATATAGTTAGATAGATAGATATTAATAGACTTTGATACAAAGAAACACACTTTACATTGATAGATAGATAAACAGATAGATTGAAATAGAACAATAAGTACATATATATATATATATATATATATATATATATATATATATATATATATATATATATATATATATATATAGACAGATAGATAGATAGTGTAAACAGAAATAGATAGAGAGATACAAATAAACAAACTGGGATACAAGAGATAGACCTAAATGCACTGAGTGAGACAGAAAAATGAAGATTATTATTATTTTATTTTTTTTGGAAAAAGGGAAAAGTTTATACATTGTTTTATGTTCAGGATTGAGTTTCCGATACGTTCTAATGTCCGTTCCAAACCTATAATTCTAACGTTTTCGCCTAAAACTCTGAAAATTTATTTACATTATTTCCTTAACAGGAGTAGATAGGTTTGCCAACCATCCGTTTCACAAGTCTCCCCGGTATTTTTTAACTGGACTCGAGGTATTTTTCTTTTTTCCGTTTAGGATTAGGTTTCTTGTTCGTTCACTTTCACATCCGGTCACCCCTTACATTATCACCTTGCTTGGGTTCTTATCTTTTAATCTGTCCACCTCTACCTAGAGTTGCTCCTGGGCCTTATATATTGTTAACATCATTTCATACTGTTATAGGACCTTACCTATAACGTCAGAGTGAACTCTTCCTGACACTATAAATACTGCACCTCTCAAGAGAGAGGGACGAGACGGAATCGAGTCGAGCCGATTATAGTTCACTCCAAACCAGACTGACAGTCATACTAACACCTTCTACATTTTGTATTATTATTCTGTGTAATATATCTTTGTTATTTCTACTCTTGTGTTGGTGTTGTTCTTCCTTGGTCCTAACCTTGGACCATAACACATACGTAACATCTAAATTATTGTGACATCAACAAAACAATCTACCAGGACTTCAAGATATATATATATATATATATATATATATATATATATATATATATATATATATATATATATATATACAGTGATTTTTCAAGATTAGCTTAGATGTGGCACGTAGTGAGGATCGAACTCATTACTCAATTGTAATTGTTCTACCGAGACAAGCTTTCTACCCATTACTCTGCCTCGAGGTGTCCAAAATGATTTTCTAAGTATAGCTTAGATGTGGCTCAAGGCTGAAAGTTTGGAGTACCCTGTCAAGATCGAACTCAATATTCATTCGTAATTGATCTACCGAAATAAGCTGGATAACCATTACACCACACAGAAATATGCGAGGGTTTTACCATAACAGTATGATATTTATAAGAGTTTTGGCGGAACGTAACACTAAAAACCATTTTATTATTTGATAATATAATAAAATATGTATTTTGTTGAGTGACAGTACGTGGGTTGGTCTGCCAACTTGTATGACTATTTAAATATATATATATATATATATATATATATATATATATATATATATATATATATATATATATATATATATATATGTATGTATGTATGTATATATGTATGAATGTATGTATATGCATTAGGTATATCTGAGTAGTTTTCCATTATTAGAATTTCTTAGGGGAATAATTCTCAAGAATTATTAATTTTTACTTATATTACTTTGGACTGAGTTTTGCGATAAAAACCCACTGAAATCTAGTGATTGGCGCGCTTCTCATATCGTCAGTCATTTAATCGTTCTAAACTGTTTGAAATGGAAATGAAAAATAAATTACAAGTAGATGGCTAACGGACAGAATGGATGCTATATATTTCTGTCTCTTCATCTTAAAGTAACGCATGATATGCATCCTGGGAGTTGTGTTGGTAGTTGTAGGTAAGTGATAACACAATTGTGTCGTAAGAGCACAATATAGATATAACGGTTGAGGAGTGGGTGGGGTGGTTTTTTATATGTATAAACAGACTACAGATTAAGATATGAGCAAACTGAGATAATAAAAATATTTAAAGTCTGGGATATATAGACAGATATATATGAACAGAATGAGATAGATAGATAGATAGATAGATAGATAGATAGATAATGAACAGCCTGAGATCGATAGATTAATAACTAGATAGATAATGAACAGACTGAGATAGATAAATAGATAGATATATAGATAGATAGATATGAACAGAATGCGATAGATAGATAGATAGATAGATAGATAGATAGATAGATAGATAGATATGAACAGAATACGAGAGATAGATACATAGATAGATAGATAGATTGATAGATAATGAACAGACTAAGGTAGATAGATAGATAGATAGATAGATAGATAGATAGATAGATAGATAGATAGATAGATAGATATGAACAGAATGTAATAGATAGATAGATAGATATGAACAGAAGGCGATATATAGATAGATAGATGGATAGATAGATAGATAGATACATAGATATGAACAGAATACGAGAGATAGATAGATAATGAACAGACTAAGGTAGATAGATAGATAGATAATGAACAGACTAAGGTAGATAGATAGATAGATAGATAGATATATAGATAGATAGATATGAACAGAATCCGATAGATAGATAGATAGATATGAACAGAACGCGATATATATATATATATATATATATATATATATATATATATATATATAGATAGATAGATAGATGCTCAAAATGGGATATACATATAAGTAAAATATAAATTATCGTCATATAAACAGAGGGACCTACCAAGCCTGTAAATCCTGACTTTTGAGTTACTCGCTAACATTAAAAAAACATTCTGAATCCTAATAATAGTAGATGGTAAAATATCCCCGATGCTATGCTCTGTCGAAAATCCAGCCAAGGGACGAAACATAAGTTCTTTTGGCGAAAGCATTTTGGTCTTTAAAAATAAATCAACGGTTAATGAGTGAATGGAAGACATTTAATATAAATAGAGAAATAACGGAAGAAGGAACACATCAAATGAATACGTTATACAAATTCTGATGTAATTTTTATTGTCAATGCAGCTCATCTGAATCAAGACAGTAAAGCCATTAAAATACAAGGGAGGTAACCGGGTGGAAAAGAGAGAGACACAGAATCAATACAAAGGAACGAGAACAAAAGAAATGTTTTCAGGAGGGCAGCAGATAGCAATTTACATTGCTTCTAAATGTTTTTAAAGATTAAAGCTATTTTTAGTCTATAGATACCTTGTTGAAAGAAATCAAATTCGTTTTTTTAATTATTTTTTTTTGCCTTGAAAGAGTCCGCCGTAGAAGAAAAGCGTCGGCTAAAACTGCAAACAGTTTTCCTATTATCTTTTTTCCTTTATACATATTGTCTTTTTAAGTCTGAGAATTTTTCACATGCCTCCGAGGAGAACGTTCACAGCAAAAAAACACGTCATGTCACTTACATAGTGGGAAACCACCCAAATTCCCTCCGTATCCTATCAGTGAGAAGTAGCTTCCATTCGAACAGCTTCTTCCTGCGACTCACTGCTCTGTCGAACTGACGCGCAGCAGGATGTTTCCTCGATCAATACATTCTTAACCTGTTCAAGTCTAGAGCTAACTTAACTTCCACTCCTATACACACAAATGGCCGCCAGCTTGATTGTCCCTAGGCATTACAAAGGGTGTGCCTCGCTATATATATATAAATATACATATATGTGTGTGTGTGCGCGCGCGTGTATGTGAGTTTGTGTGTGTATGGCATATGGATATTTTATCAGTATATATATATATATATATATATATATATATATATATATATATATATATATATATATATATATGTGTGTGTGTGTGTGTGTGTGTGTATAATTCATTCGAAAATTATGGCATAAAAATGTTATAAAATCACTAGAAAAATAGGCATTTTGTTTCAACACTACTGTTTTAAACTCATTCAACACCATCACTTGATAAGAGAGATTCTATAACATGTTTATGTTATAATTTTCGAATGAATTATAATTGCTCTACTCTGTATTGAGCACTCATTTAAGAATAGTATTTTTGGTCATTGGAATTTATTCCGTATACACCAATGCTATTGTCATGAGGAGATAATCCAGGTAGAACTCAATGTCCAGTACAGACTAAGAATATAATATAAAAGGCTCAAACTCTATTCCATGGTTATAATTTATTACATTGGAATCGAAATCACGAATTTAAATTCATAGGTCTGATGAATTGGATCGTCATTACGATTCCAGTGTAATAAATTATAACCCTGAAATATTAGTGTTTGAGCTTTTTATATTATATATATATATATATATATATATATATATATATATATATATATATATATATATATAATGATTTTATTTATTTAGAGGAAGCATGCTAAATCGTAGAGATATAGCCTTTTATATGTACACAATTGGACACAGGAATCAATACTATATTGTGCTGGCAGTTTTACATCTCAAACAGAGGTCAGAACAAATGAAGTAGTAAAGATGGTTCTGTAATTTGCCTGAGGCGTCAAAAGTACGCTAATCACACTTTTCTGATTCCTATTTCCATACTATCACTCACATTCTCTCTGATTCACGCAATATCTATCTGTTTTCCTCGGGTACTTCAACGTTGGGTAATGATTGTAAGCTAGTCTTGCTCCTTCAGTAACAACTGAAAAGTGAGTTCAATCTTCACTGGATTCTCTGTACATTCGGCCTTCTACCACATCTAAGCTAAGCTTAAAAACACCACTATCTATCTATCTATGTACTTACGTCTGTATCTTTCTGCTTAATTATCTTAAGTTAATTTCCAGCATCCGATTACATTATTATTCGTCCACATTAGCTTTGTTCTTTTCACCCCGAGCAGCAATATATCAAATCTATTTCTAAATCTGTCCCTATTTCAGACATCTTTAAAAATCCCGATTTTCTCGTCCAATTAATATCCTTTTTGCCCCGGTCGTCTTTTTTCATTGTAAATCAACGCCATTATTGCTTCGTTTGGCACTTATAATGTTTCTCTGTATACACTCTATATTTGCCCAATCAGAAGCTTTCAAATATTATTCTATAAATTATTCAGATGTTACCAGTCATTGACTGTATGTGCGCAGATAATGAACCTATTCAGTACGTATAATTTTGGTATATTGTTGTTCGTGTATATAACACTATACATGGAAAAATTGGAAGACATTTTCCTTCATATTTCGACATACAACTCGTTCTCGCTTCAGGACATCTGCCGTACCAATCAACAAAATTACCTTAACATTAAGAAAAAATCTTTATAGAAAAAATCATGTTTCGGTTTGTTTCGTTATTAATAAATAATGCTGCCGTAAATTGTGGTGCAAAAGTCGACCTGGCGTAGACGCCGACCCCGAGATTTTTAGAGATATTTAGAAAACGCTTGAGTTAGGCAAATACCTATAATATAGGTGGATCCTAAACATAAGGTATGCTATCAATGGCCAGAAACTTAAGCCTACCTGTATATGAAGTTAGTCTACAGTATAAGATAACCTGTGCCAAAACTACATACACTCACACCGCTTACCTGTATTTTGAAACACTAACCGTAATATCTCTCTATGTCCGTTGTATTACAAGCACCCTACAACACACACCAGCAGACACTGTATATGACATTGGTATAAGTTAGCGAACTTTTGTAATTCGTCAGATCAATTAATTACACAACAGGTATTTTTTATAGTAATGCGTCGTATAATACATAGTTGTAAAACATAATTTCACTCATCCGTTATTTGCATCAGTGATGTAAGTCAATGATCTATGGCGACATCAGTATCATATGGAGAACTGCAAAACTGTTTTAATATGCCAAATATCTTCACCAAAGTTTTAGTGGGATATATTTGAGGTAGCTTCCTTGAAGTACGATAAGTGGTTTAGGGTAATTGTAAGGAGTGCTGTCCCACTTGTTTCCAAGTCGTCGGCAAAGAATTGTCTTTTATAACCGCAATATAATTCAACCTCTTCAACACCTGAATGCTCTTTGCTCTCTACAGCTATCGTAAATTGCGATGTACATGTCGATCTAGAGTTCAAGACGGTCGCAATAATGTCAGCTTAATATTTTGAGTTAGGCGTTTATTAAACGCATAGACCGACCCTCAAATACACAGTAGAACTAGGGGTAAATGTATCTAGGCTACAGTATGCGATAAAAATTTGCATGCTTACTTATTAAATGGTTAAGACCAACATGCAGTATCTAGAGACCCGCAAACCAAAAACAGTTATAATTCTTATAGTCACGGCTCTAAAGAAGGGCAATTGTAATATAGTATTTACCTGTCTCCCCCACAAAGAAGGATGTGGCACAAGGACGAGTTTAATGTGGGGCAATCCGAGCCGGTAGGCTCGGCCAAAATTCCCCGTAACCCCGCATAAACGGTTTCGGGTCTGTTACCTCCCGGAACGAGTCTCTGCCATTCAGCACAGCCTCTTCCGGGTTCCTCTCTGCCCGAAGGCACACTGTTCGACAGCAACCAAGATCTAAATAACAGATTCCAGCATGTCAATTGTAATACACGGAATACTGGTGTACAGTGAATGAATCCAGCTCGTCATTTTGGGTTCAATAACGATTGAGCAGTCGGTCAGATATAAAGAAAGATGAAGTAATCAATAAGTTTATAAAGTATTTGGGGCAAAGATATGCAAGATAATATACCGTGGAACCATACAAGAAGGTCACAGTTAGTTTTTTGAAGAAAAGGCTCACATATTAACGCATTAATAACGGCAATCACATTTTATATAAAGTGGGTATTAATGGGTTATAAGTGGGGAATCAGTCAGTTATGTACCATGCGTGATACACGCTTAAGCGATCAAGTATCTTGCGATAAATGACTGACGAAGCAGTTTTTTTTTCCTCTGTAGGTTGCCATTTCTTTCCGAGGTACACCAGTTGCCATTCGGTCCGTTCTGCTATTTACCCATAGCTAGGAGGAGAAGAAGAGAATTCATACCTTTCCCATGGATTCGACAGGAATTCGAACTCGGCTGTCCGATTCCTCAATCCGAGCCGCTATCCATCACTCCACCGTTACTAAGGTAAAAATAAATAAATGTATAATTAACACCTATAATATAATATAATATAATATAATATAATATAATATAATATAATATAATATAATATAATATAATATAATATAATATAAACCTGAATGTGTAAGTAATAAGGAAATCAAGATGACATCAAATTGAATTACTCTTTATCCGAAAGAAACAGCAGGAATTCATTAGACAAATAAAGAAGGAGGTAACACTCACGGAGCATATTAAGCGCGTTCAGAGATAGACGAAGGAAGCCGGCCACGTACCTGACACACTTATGCGAATCGATGCCGGAAAGTGGCACAAAGCGTGAAAATTTGCTAAGAGGCATAAGGGTGAAGTAGTGGAGAGCCATGGACGACCATGTCCTGAAGAGAAACCACATAGAGAATAACAATTAATACCTGATTATTTGGGAAAACTGTTATTAATCCGCTGTATGCATGGGTCGGGCCGAAGAAACGACGAGCCGACTTGAATTTCATGACAATTTAATGACTTTCGGGTGAATAGAATGAAACGATAAGAGTTCTCATCAGCATCTGTAGCTTAAATGACAGCGTAGACTTGTGTCTTATTGCTCAGTAGTAATCTGTCTAAGAGAAAGTTCATTCTACAAGGTAACCAAAAAATTTATGTCCGTTTTTTGACTAGCCATTGAATGAAGTTGAAATATATACGAAATGCGTGTAGCAATTGTTTTCAAATTCGAACAGACGGAAGTAGGTACATCAGACGTTATAAAAAAAAAACACGCGCACCGTGCCCGGTAATGAGTTATAAGCCGGACAGCTGTGAGAAGTGTCTAGAGATCTCGTTCGAGGCTGTTTGCTTTACGACTTCAAAGTGGTCTTATCAGCAGCTGCATCAAGTCGCCGCATATGTCAAACGTTTGGGGATAGTGCTATGGATGAACGTACTGCAAGGCGTTGGTTTCAAAAATTCAAGTCGGAGATTTGTCTCTCCATGTTGATCCTCACAGTGGACGACCACAGTTCTTGAATGACGGAGTCCTGAAGGCGGCCATTGAAGAGGACAGTAGTCTAACGTGTGGTGAACTTGCAAAACAGTTCAACGTTTTCGATGAAACAGTTAGATTTCACCATTCACCGCCTAGGTAAGACGTACAAACTGGGCAAGTGTGTCCCGCACATGCTGTTGGAGGTCCACAAGTGACAACGAGTGGCAGCCTGCGTATCGCTGTTGCCACAGTACCGCATCCTTATTCAATCGAGTGCTTATCAGTGATGAAAAGTGGGTTCTGTACGAAAGCGTTCCAGTCATTGGTTGTCTCCTCAGGAACCTGTCCCTCACACCGCAAGACCGCCTATGCACCCACGCAAGATTATGCATTGTGTCCTGAAGTGGTTCATTATTAACTGCTACCAACGTGCCAAACGGTCACTGGAGACCTATACTCGCAGCAATTGAAACGTGTGCAACAGACATTGCGCCAGAAGGAGCCAGCACTGGTGAATCGCAAAGGTGTGCTTTTCCTCCATGACAACGCCAGGCCGCATGTCGCGCGAGAGGTCAGGGATAACATACAGCAATTTGGGTGGGAGACTTTGTGCCATCCACCTTATTCACCTGACCTTGCGCCATCCGATTACCACCTCTTCCACTCCCTGGATAATCATCTCCGTGGGAAATCCTTCACCAATGAAGCAGACTTGCGCAAAGCCCTCACGGACTTCTTTGCGTCAAACCCCTTCGAGTTCTACCGCAAGGGCATTGAACAGCTGGAGACACGTCGGCAGAAGTGGCTGGATGCCGATGGCGATTGCTTCGAAGAGTAAATATAAGTTACACTTACTGTGAAACGTTTTCTTTTTTTCCTTTAAAAACGGACAGAACTTTTTTGGTTACCTTGTAATTTCCTAACCGTGAAAAAGGCTAAAACGTATGGGCATCTATAGAATTCTTGAATAAGAATAGTGTTCGCCAATTTTATTCTCAGCGTTCATCGGTAGAAGCACACGTCTTTCCAGTACGAGCCTAACGTGACTGGAGTAATTAATTCCTAAATTTAAAATTGTTTAGTACGAATCAATCGATAAATATGAACCAGGAAATAAAGGTACCTCCGCTGCATTTCCATTCTAATCATTGGTCCATGGCGATTAAAACGCCACTCTCCTTCAATTGAAATGATAAATAAGCTTTTATAGCATTCTCTACCTTGAAATTTCAGCATGTTACGTGAGGCTTTCGTTTTCGTTTCCTCTTTCTTTTCCATTGTTTCACAGCAATGGTATATTTCTGGGCTGAATAATTAAATCTAATGACATAAGATCGAAACGACTGCAATGAAATTAACGTAATTCAGTTACAATACTCAACACTCTATTCTGGATTTCAACTTTGACCTTGATTGGAATTAACATCGAAAACGTATCAGCGTAGGGCGACAACAATGGCTCAAGAAATAAAGACATCGCACGATTTCCTTCCGTTATTCCAACTACAAATAAAGGATGAGAATCTTTAAGATTCCATTTCCTGAAACCTTTTACCGTTTCTTTCTTCTGGAGAACTTCGTTTAAACTGTGTATAAGCAGTTCCACATTGCGGACCGTGTGTTTTAGCCGGCTACAGATAGTTGCATATAATTAATCGAAGATTTGTATTTATCTATAATCTTTCTGCAACTAACACACGTTGTTGAAATTGTCGCTTCCTATGGCCCTTTGAAACTTTCCCTAATGTGTTTTTATTTCCAGTCATACGACTATGCATTGTAATTTACAGAGTGAATATATATGTATATATATATATATATATATATATATATATATATATATATATATATATATATAAACGTGGAGAAAACATATGCAAAAAATAATATTGCATTTTTATTAAATAAGTATTTGTTACATTTATCATTAAATTGTGTTTAAATAGTGGGGGTATTGTCTATGTTATATAATAAAATTTTCCTCATTTCCCAAAGATTAATGAAAATTTATTGTACTAATCGACGCACCTTAGTAAAACCAAATGTACTTTGTAACCTCTTAATAGTTTGCAATTCTTCATGAATTTTTATTCGATTAATCAATGTATAAATATTTTAGAGGGTGTTAAAGACGGACTAATGTAATTTACAGTATTATATATATATATATATATATATATATATATATATATAAATATGTGTGTGTGTGTGTGCGTGTGTCTGTTTGTGTGCGTGTGTCATCCCTCACACACAAGGAACTCAAACATAGAGGAGCTTTTGCATCAGAAGTAGCTGTCACTGTTTAAAAATTCGCGCATTTCCCTCAAAAGAGCTCGACCGAATTTTATTTTTTCAGAGGGAACATATATATATATATATATATATATATATATATATATATATATATATATGTGTGTGTGTGTATGTATATTGCCCACCGTAAAGGGACTGATTACAATTTTAACATAATAATTCGATTCTGATCATTTGCTACAGCGTAAATGTCTAGAGGTTATCTTAATCGCAAGGTCATCTAGGGGAAATTTGCTCCCGGACTCTTACAGCATTTAACCATTCCTGGCAGATCATCTAATATCAGAAATGCGGAATCCCGACTTCCAAATGTTATGGAAAGAAAAAGACTAATACTCTAAATGAATTCGGCTACATAAAATATTTTACAAGGGATAGACCTTGTGTAAATATAAATTTAGACATTGAATTCAACACCGAATAGAGAGAGTATGTTTATTGCTTGAACTCAAACTTCAGTCTCTTTTTTAGTGTGGTGACTTTATGCTGATCAATGGGGTATTATCGATTGAAAAGTTAAAGGTTTCCTATTAATTTTATTATGCTACGGACCGAGCGGTTAGAACGTTCGCATTCTGACCATGAAACCCGGGTTTGAATCTCACCATGGACGATTTTTCAGGAAGGTCACTTCCTGATGTTATCGGAGTGGATGCGTCGATCCCAGCGTGCAGCACCTTTGTAAAGTGCCTGAAAACCATACCACGGGTTGACCCAAGCCACGTGAGTGAAATTGGGTAGACGGAATCCTTGAGTGCCGTCGTTAGCTAGCACGTAGTTACAAGTGATTGTGGCCGAGGGATGGAGCGTGCCGACCTTGTACGAATTGTTGATCACTCTAGATAACACGCTCTTTCCCAGAAATTTTAACTAAGGTCTCCTTACCATAGTTGCAGTATAAATCACAAGTGGGCTCTGTGGGTTTTGGATTAAAGACAAATGCGCCTACGTGTATCCTCGAATACGAGTGGCCTGCTATACATATACGTATTATGCTAACGGTTATTGGGTAGGCTGCAACGCTTATATTTCAAATTATACTAAATGCTATCGTGGAGAAATAAGATGCGGCCATTTGTAAATATTGTATACTATTTGATAAGATTTAACTCATTTTTTATTATTGAATACTTATGATATTTTATTTTAAGGTAGTATTTGCTTATTATTATTATTATTATTATTATTATTATTATTATTATTATTATTATTTCCTTTGATATCTGCCGTTTACACATTTCTTTCCGGGTCCCGCCCAGAGACCTAAGGTTAGAAATGGTATCATGACACTTTCCACTGCAAATATATATATATATATATATTACATAGATAAAGCCCTTCGTAAAGTGTCGGCTGTAATTGTCAGAATAATTTTTTGTATCTCTTTGAGGCATGGACTTCCAGGGATCCCTTCAATTATTCTACTGGACTCTTTTCCAACCGATCCTAAGGCTCCAGCTACAACAGGGTTTGTTGATGTTTCCATGTGCCACATTTTTGAGATTTCTATTTCAAGGTCCTTGTATTTTGGTAGCTTTTCGAATATCTTCAAAGATACATTGCAGTCTGCAGGGACTGCCATATCAATAAGGAGGCATTTGTTTTTGTTTGTGGTCTTTAATAACAATGTCTGGGCGGTTGGCTTTGATTGTTCTGTCAGTGTGTATTGTGTAGTCCAATATTATTATTATCATTATTATTGTTGTTGTTTTTGTTATTAATTCTTTGGTTTCCTTTTGTATACGCATTTCTTCTGGGTCCCAATCATAGACCTAAAGTCAGGAATGACTTCATGACACTGATCCTTTTTTACATAGAGAAAGCTCTTCGTAATATGTGGGCTCTACTTGGTAGTACATTTTTTAAATTCTTTAAGACATGTGCTACCAGGAATCCCTTCAATGACTCTATGGGTACCTTAAATCTTTAACATTACTCCAGTTTTACTGTTTCTGCTATACATCTGCCATTATTTATGTCGGCACCTCCAAATAATTAGCATTAAGAAAAAGTTCTAAAACGTCATAAAAACAAAATATTTTCGTTATTATTAAGAGATAAATACGAAGTATTTTTTTTATTATTTTGTTAATTTTTAAAAATCCTTTTTAGCCCTTTCGAAATTTTAATTACAAATCTTGTTTTTCCTGCATCAGCTAGGGAGGCAAAGATTTATATAGGAAATTTTAGCTCCGTAAAAATCAAATTGTCGAATTTTAGTAAAAATTTCAGGACTAATCCCAAAGGAATTAAATTATATGAGAAAATGTTTTTAGATTATCTTGGTAGAAATATATATTTTTTTTACATCTGTTACCTCCCCTTAATTAATTAATGAAATTTCCAAAATTAAATTGTGTCCCACTAAAGTTTATATTAGTTAAAACAGGAATCCTTGCGGAATGTAAATCATCAATTTATTTGTAAACAGTTACGAGTTTAGAGAAAATCTCCTATGAATAGTAAAATAAAACAAACATTATTTCATGAGAAAAGGTTTTATTTGCATTTAAAATTAAGATATATTAAGGGGACAATTGTCTTAAGAAAACAAGTTGTTCTGATGAATAATGAAATTTTACACGATTTGTTTATATTTGTTTTATATTTTAATTAGTGTAATTTATTACGTTTTAAATATATTTAATCATTATGATATTATTATAAAGTCAAAACTATATTTACTAATAATAATTTAAAAAAGCTTAGTACAAATCCTCAACCACCAGTATTTTTAAAGAAATTTTGAATATATTTATGTGTATCGTGTCTTTTTGTTATCTCCCTAAATCTTGCTCCACCGTCCATTTGCAAAAGTTCGCTAGGTAGTTTATCGGTTGTTGTTGCCTGTCCCACTTGCTTTCATTCTGTCCTGTGAGTATCAAATTCCCAAGTCTCCTTTCCGGGCTATTTGCTATAACAATTTCAACTGTCTCTTCCCGATGCTGAGTATCAGTTTATTTATTGATTCCATTTTCTCTAAAAATTTGTCGTTGCTACCAAGTTCGGACATGGTATTCTCAACATCCTTTCGTCAAAATACATTCAAAAGGTACATACGTTTTCAGGTTCGTCTCATAAAGTTCCTTTTGTTGACTGCACAAATCGATGTAAATTGGAAAAATCAAAATAAACGCATCAAATTTAAACTAGCGATGACCAACATAGTGTATTATTTACCCTACCCTTTACAAGACTGTGTGTCTTGTCACAAATCAAATTACCTATATCTGATATAATATCGCCGGATTGAGTAGATAGCTCACGAAACACTCATCAGATCAAAGTGCTATAAAAAAAACATCTATCTACCCACAATTTATTAGAACACTTAAGATAAATTCTGATCGAAAGCACAAGAATTCTATATAAATCCTATTACTGGAAACATCTCGCTATAAGAGAAACCCATGGCATTAAAAATGAAGAAAAATTAACAACACCGATAAAATGAAATTGACTTAGTAAGTGCACGAAAGCTCTTCGGAGAATGAAATTCATGGAAAATATGTGTACTCCTATACGCCCAGCAAATAAAAAAAGGGGGAAAATACCAAATTAATTAAAGTTTCCTTGTCAGGCATATTTAAAGAATGAGAGGTTGTTGTGCAAATATACATTAAAATACACACACACACACACACACACACACACACACACACACACACACACACATATATATATATATATATTAAGGCATAAAATATTTTTTTTTTATTATAGGCCATGATAGATTTAAAATAAAGACACCAGTCGACCGGTTTCGTCCCCTCTCATCAGAACTATTAACGGGGAATAGAAATTATAAAGAACAAGAAAGTCTGTAATGGATGACGTGAATAAATGGGCAGGGAAGAGAAAAAAAAAAGAAAAAAAAAATATATATAATAAAAGTAACAGCAACATATATATATATATATATATGTGTGTGTGTATGTATATATATATATATATATATATATATATATATATATATATATATATATATATATATATATATATGTATGTATGTATGTATGTATATATATATATATAATGTGTGTCTGATTATGTGTGTGTGTCTGATTATGTGTGTGTGTGTGTCTGATTATGTGTGTGCGTGTGTTTAAAGATAATTTATTTTAGGTATATGTTTATATATATTATAAAATGTTTGTCTAAACATACTCATACGTTTTTTTACATTTATCTATTTTCGTTGTATTTATTTCAAACACACTTAGCAAAGATATTAAACAACCTTTTTTTAATCCCCGCTATGGGTTATATAGTAGGACAAGTATCAATAATGTATTATTATCTCCTAATACACTTCCAATCTAAAAGTATTTTCTAGTTTTAAGTAGACGTCAAAAAGTGTGATATGCCGTAAAATCATCAATCTGTTATTTGGAGTCTCTTCAGCCCTAACGACATTGTCCGGAATTCCCTATTATACACCTGTGAATAAATAAGTCATAGCACGATTTCTTAGATTCTAACGAAATATTTTTATGTCTGAATATTATGATTATTTCTGGTAGGCCTCTTTCGATATTCCGATGCTGCTTCGGATTTCTGTGCCAAATCTTCCGTCTTCAATTACAGCCCAAACGAGAGAGTTGAGTTTATGAACGCTCCTGATGTTAATGTCTCCAAGAAGAATCTTTCACATTAGGCAAACTCTCATACGGATGACAATTCAATCGATGTTTTTTTAAGTAATGTTTTATATTTTCTTCTCAGTTTTCATTACTAATTTTTCTAGGTTCTACGCTTTATCTTTTAAGTCTGTCATCAGCCCTCGGCAATTTGGGGAAGAAATCTTATAAAAACAATACAAACATTGAAATAATAACCTAGAAAATAACTATCGTACTATTATCATAAATAATAATAATAATAATAATAATAATAATAATAATAATAATAATAATAATAATAATAATAATTTTCAGCCAAAAACAAAAAAAAATTGTAGGTTTGATGAACCACACGTATTCAAACAAGGAAACAATTGCATGAAAAATAGAAGAAAAAAAATTAATTTCGTAAAATGAAAAATTAACAAACATATAAAAAGTGGAACGGAATCGAATTCGAAATCAGATAGAAGCCATGATTAATATCAGAATGAGGCTTCCTGAAAGAAGATATTCGCTGAAGCCTTAAGTCGTGAGAGAATATGACGATTATTTTGATAAAGATTTTCACTTAATTTTAGAGTTGTAATTTGATACTATATATATTAGTACTTTATTATTTACATTCGGCGCCATCGTACTTTCCTGAAGAATTCGTAAGTGTGTGTATATATATATATATATATATATATATATATATATATATATATATATATATATATGTATGTGTGTGTGTGTGTGTGTGTGTTTCTGTGTATGCGTGTGTGTGCGCGCTTGCGTGAATATTTCTCGGATGTATAATAGTATCCGAATATAACCGTATCATGTTTATGTGTGCGTGTGTGTGTATTTTCTGTGTGTCTGTGTGTGTGTCCGGGCGTTCACGCGTACACGCGGGAGAGGGCCTGCTCGTGTGGGTTTGGGTGTCCGGGTGTGTATTTGCAGTATGTATAACAGTATCGGAAACAAAATGAAAATGAAGTAACAAAGTGGAAATAATTTAATTAAAATACAATGTGAGCCTACCTTTCTTCGGCGAAACGCATACTTAATAAACATTTTCCATCCACTTTATGAGAATAATCTTCATAATATATATATAATAATATTTATAATTCCATAATCTTCAAATATATATATATATATATATATATATAGACGAGGGTTATTCAATGAATAAGGTGAATCTTACTCTTTTTTATTTTTTTTTGTTTTATTTTTTTCACATGGATTTAATTTCTTTTGCAGATTAAAAAAAAACTTTGAGAGTTTTGGCGATTAACAAAGTTGGCCGACCAAGAAGCATGCTCCACGATTGACCAGCGGTCAGTTATCAAGTTTTTGGTTGGTGAAGGGTGCAAACCAGTTGAAATTGATAGGAGAATGTCAACTGTGTATTGAGCCACATGTTTCAACCAAAAATGTCTACAAGCGGGCTAAATTGTTTAAAGAAGGACAGAGCAGTGTTTAGGATGAAGACAGGCCTGGGAGGCCTACAGAAGTGAGATCTCCTGAGGTGATCGAATCAGTCAATAACCTCATTCAGTCTGACAGAAGGGTGACAGTGGATGACATTGCAAAGACTTGAGCTTATCTGTTGGGACAAACGCAGGGGTCATCAGTCAGAAAGAGTCATCTTCCATCATGACAATGCAAGGCCTCAGACAGCAGCCCAAACAGTGCAGACTATCAACGATCTGGGCTGGGAACTGCTCCCTCATCCCCCTTACAGCCCAGACCTTGCCCCTTCAGACTTTCACCTGTTGAATGCGTGCAAGAGAAATAGAAGTCCTCAAAGAATTCATTAGTGGCAGCCATGATCTTAACAACATAGAATGTGCAGGTGACACAGTTTTGATAGCAAACACAGAAAGGAAATTACAAAAGATATTAAAATAATCGAGAAGGACGAGACATCAACTGCGAGAAGATGCAATTCATGGTCGTTAGCAAGAGAAACAGATCAACACTCACATTGCAAATTGGGGATATCAAAATCAAAAAAATTCCAGGAATTTAAATATCTGAGGAGTGTTTAACAGAGAATGAAAAAGTGACACTGAATTCTGAAGACGGAGTATTAATGCAATTTTGTGAATGGAATGTGAGCCGTGCAGTATTTTTTCGGTGGGGCCACTAGAAATCGTGAGATGTCTGTCCTGCGTTTGTGCTGTAGTGGCGCAGAACATATTTGGTTTATCTCTCTCTCTGGAGATAAAGCTGGCTCAAGGCCACCTCCAGATGTACTTTCCAAATAAAACCTCTTTCCATATTATTTAATTTATGAAGATCAAAAACTCTTGACATTAGACAAGAGATGAGAAGAAATATGTTGAACAACGCATTCAATTTGTGACATGAAACAAAGGTAATATATATTCAACAAATATTTACATTTAGGTTGAGTGGCTTGCGAAAATGGTTAGTTATGCATAAGTTGCCTCCCATTAGCCGTGGTAGATTACATGTCAAATCTTTTCATATTAATAGATTAGACAAAGTTTGTTTTTGCTAATTGTTGGTTGACAAAGTCTTAGTAAGAATAAGTGAGTTCGGTGAAGGTTTGTCTTGAATAAATTCATGTCTGTCCCTTCAGTAGTGAAGCCGCAACTGAGTGATTTCTCGCGGGAAAATATTTATATAGGAGTTCGAACAACCTTGTAATTTGGCGGTAAAAAAGAGTAATCCTCACCTTTGTTCTGATTGACTGGATCTACCCAATCAGCGAACATTTAACATATTACAAATCACATTCATTTATTACGTATACACTTAATATAACATATGTGAGCGCTCGCGCGCACGCGCGCGCGTGTGTGTGTGTGTGTGTGTGTGTGTGTGTGTGTGTGTGTGTGTGTGTGTGTGTGTGTGTGGACGTACAGTTCCACAGTGCCTTCTGGTGTTATTTTTTTTTCATATACCAATTGGGCTACTGATATCTCCTTACCTTGACTCTTTGCTTCCTATACTAAAATTCTAAATGTTAATCGTGCCGAAGAATGAAACCATATATAAGATAGACCCAAACTTCACTAACTCCTTCACTGACATCAGTGGTCTACTGTTCAACTATTCAGATGTGGAACTACACCCGAATTCCTCTGTATAAACGGAACTGGAGCCAACCAATCTATACTACACTGATAACGACAGTCTCCATCTCTTCATATTTCCTCCTCTCACTTTACTTACAACAATCTCACTCAGTAAACCTCAATCTTGAGGTACAGTTGGGCGTTGTTTTGGGCGAATTGGAATTAAACAAAACTTTTCCAAGTCATCTTTCGTGAATATTTTTATTAGAAATATCATCGAAGTCTTTTGAATTTTAAGTGTAAGTGAGATTATTTCTTGCAGAATCCAACTGAGCTTATCCCGCTCTTATTCGCATACGCTATAAAAATCGTCAGTTGATGCAAGTGTTTTCAAGAATTCTTCTTTTTTAGCTTCAGTCACAATATGTTCTACATAATCATTTCGTGGGAAATATAAAGGTGTTCGATCTTAGCTTTTTGATATTTCAGTTTCCTACGGATATATTGTTTGAAAAAATTGCCATTCGTCAAGTTTAAATATATTTAAAGAAGAATAAAAGAGAACACTGTCTCAGAGCATAAACAAGAAAGCTACAAAGTTGTTGGTGACGTCAATCAAGAACTTTGTAAATTCCGTATTAATTAACGATCATTTAACGTCATTAAATTTAACCCCATTGAAAGTGTGTGTTAGTAGTGGAATAAATAAAAATGCAAACATTCGGAAGAAGACAGTCTTTAGTAAAATATAATGATTATTTTAAATGAATGAAGGAAATTAAACTTGCTAATATGATTTGCACACGAGAAGCATTCAACGACACCAAGCTTAATAAGATTAGAATTACAGGGTAAAAAAGTTACAAGAAATAATACCGAATACACGAGCACGATAGATTGTAACAAATTAAATACCAAATTATAGGAGACTTGAATGCACTTGTAGGGTAACGACCATGAGAAATTGTTGTGCATTTTTTAGTGACACGGCGTTTATCTGAGTTAATAACGCCACACATTGTCTAGTTGTGTATTGATTCCTTATTTCCTGTTTAGGATTGTATTTCCGGTTCCATCGGTGTTCTTCTAATTTTCTTTCACTCCTTGTAGCCACTTTCGTCTTACTTACATTATCATCCTGTTTGGGGGTGTATTGTTTCAATAATTCTTGTTTAAGATTGGATTTCAGGTTCCTTCTAAATTACGCCCATTTTCTTTAAATTCCAGTAGCCACTTTCGTCTTAGTGGCACTATCATCTTGTTGGAGAGAGTATTGGTTCTCTATTTCGTGTTTAGTATTGGATTTCCATTTCCATCTAAACTCCTCACATCTTCCTACACTCTGAGTAGCCACTTTCGTCTTAGTGGAATTATCAACTTGTTAGAGAGAGTATTGATTCTCTATTTTCTGTTTAGTATTGGATTTCCTTTTCCTTATAAATCCCTCACATTTTCCTACACTCTGAGTAGCCACTTCCGTCATAGTGGCATTAACAACTTGTTGTAGAGGGTATTGATTCTCTAATTTCTGTTTAGTATTGGATTTCCTTTTCCTTATAAATCCATCACATTTTCCTACACTCTGAGTAGCCACTTTCGTCTTAGTGGCATTATCAACTTATTGTAGAGGGTATTGATTCTCTATTTGCTGTTTAGTATTGGATTTCCTTTTCCTTATAAATCCCTCACATTTTCCTACACTCTGAGTAGCCACTTTCGTCTTAGTGGCATTATCTACTTGTTGTAGAGGGTATTGATTCTCTATTTTCTGTTTAGTATTGGATTTCCTTTTCCTTATAAATCCCTCACATTTTCCTACACTCTGAGTAGCCACTTTCGTCTTAGTGGCATTATCATCTTTTTCGTGGGGTTATTAATTCCCTATTTCCTGTTTAGTATTAGATTTCCGTTTCTTTCTACATTCCTCACATTTTCTTTCGCTCCGAGTAGCCACTTTCGTCTTGGTGGCATTATCAACTTGCTTCGGTTCAATAATTTAAAACCAAAATGAAAACAAAACATCACTCTCCCCTCCGGTTTTTTTAAAAAGAGTAGACGTATATCCCTTATTTCCTTGTTAGGAATGGGGTCCTGGTTACTTCTCAAGTTTTCTTATTTTATATCATCCCCCCACTAACCCCTTGTTTCTTACTGGCAATATTGCCTAACTTACATTGAAGTGATTAAAAATATACTGAACACTATATATCTGAGGAAATAGTTTATGTCTAGTTAGTCTTTGTGCTGATATGCTGTCATCAATATCTTTCTATAATCTTCTGATGTACTGATGCCATATTTCAGTTCAATATTTATCGTCCTACATATTCGTTTAAGTCATTTAGTTCTTGATATGGCAATAAATCACTTCCAGCAGCAAGGCCACTGAGCCATAGATTGCACGTTCTGAGAAGCGTAGAAACACCTCTTCCTTCCCTGTTATTCCCAGGTCCATCCTGGCACTGGCTAGTAGCAACTTAGTGTCACATCTATGTAGTGAACATTCAACCAAAATCAATGGATGTATAAATATACATTTTATAATAAAATGACGAACATTACTTTTTTCAAGCAAACTGGCCATCAGCACATTTTTTCGTAGAAATACTAATAATACATTTTATATTAAAATGACTAACAGTATATTTTATCTGTAGTTGAAGGCATACAGTAGTTAGTTTTGTGCCATGCGTGATACACGCTTAGGTGATTATGTATCGAAAGATACATGACTGAATAGGCAGATTATTTCCCGCAGTAAGTTGCCATTTTTTTAGAACATTCGCCATCCAAGACTATATAACCCGGTCTGCCCTGCTACACACAGCTGGGCGGGGGGAGAAGAAGAGGAGTCAAACCTTTCCCAAGTGTATTAGCATGTAACTGAATGTAATGGATTCGAGTGGAATCCGAACTCGGCTTTCCGATTCCTCAATCCGAGCCGCTATCCATTACTCCAAACTACTGCGGGAGAAAGTCTGCCTTGTCAGTGATGTATCGAAAGATACATGATTGCCTGTGTGCATCAGGCATGAAACATAACTAACTGAAATACACTGAGTTCACAAGATATCGGGTTGGTGCATAATTACCAGGCGTTTTTAAACAATGTTATGGAAAATGAAACATAACAATTAAACAATAACTTTTTTACATGATTATTCCGGAGCGTATGTTTATCGACACGCATTCTCATAAACTGAAAATTAAATAATATGTTTTATTAAGAAAGTAAACAAAACAGCAATTTTTATTAATAAATGACTCAACTACAAAAGCGCCTGATAATTATGCACCAGTCAATATTTTGTTGAAGCCATAACATTGTTCAAAATTGTTGATATACCGCTAAAGGAAGCCAGCCAACATAAAAGAACTCTTTCATAATATCAACCCATATTTACCACAATGTCTTAAAGAAATTCCGCTGTATTCCAAAATATATAACTTCGACAAAACTACAAGATAAAACGCACATTTCAACACTTCTAGTATTTATATCCACAGAAACATGTATATGCACAAAAGCTGAGTATCATCTTCCATGTATACAATTGTGAAAGCAGAATAACATATATCATATTTTTATTACTTCCAGGCTCGTAAGAAAATTAAATTTGGGCATAAAAAGACCCATAAGGACTCGATATGCCATTAGAGAAACAAATCAAATCAATCTTATTTCCATGGTTCTCTTCTTCTATATCATGTGTCCTTTCACAAGATAGGCGATCAACTTCCTGACACTACAGCTTCCTATCTTTTTTAGCTCTTAGTAAGTTCTGTCTTTTCGATATACCTAACATCTAGAAAATTAAAATCATTACGCAAATCGAAGAGTTAGCAAGCATGTCTAGCTAGTCCAATTACGACCGAATAGTGCGATCGATCCTCACTGGGTGCCCGATAATTTCGGCCTTTTGCCTCATCGACACTACGTTTAAAAAAATCACCGTAGCCTCATCGCTTAATTTGTTTTGTAACAGTTTCAGTACCTGGATTTGGTAGAGCTGAAAAATTCACTACATGTTTTACTTTAACGAAACGGCCAAGCAGCAGGAATGCGACGGAGATTATCAGATATGTTATATATTCTATGCGTGGAGGAGGAAATAAAAACTATCTTCACGCTTGAATGAATAAAATGTTTGATTCATGAATCCGAAAATGGTAACGGGCATTATGACATGCACCTGAAGAAGGCCAGAGAGTACAATGAGAGAAGTGTTGGGAATAATACAACCAGGAGGGAGGTGAGTGTCTGATTCTCCATATGAATTGTTTATCAGAGACTGTGAAGTGAACAAGAACAGGAACTGATCAGGAAAGCAATAGGAGCATGAAATGAACTGTGAGAATGTAAACATTACTACAAAGCTCTGTAATTGATAGAAAGTTATGGACAGCCATGTTCGACAAATTCCTCAGTTCATTACTGCAGGTGAAATGGGCCTGCTAAAAAAAAGTGTTTTCAGACTATTAAACATTAGAAAAAAATTAAGAAAGTGCTTATTAAAATATGAATAATCTAGTGTTTACGGATTTCACTAACAATAAAGAAGTGAGTAGCTAGGCGATCGTATCGTGTGTAGCTCCCAGCTTACTATACCTTCAATGTCTGTTGTGCTTTTCATTTTTCACAAAATTGTTAGGTACGTTACTCGATATACTTCCGGCCTTTTGTACCTTCAATATGTCCTGAGTGTTTCAAATTCTACAAGTTTGTTTTCTTTTTATATTCTGTCCTCAAAAGTCAAACTGTCTTTTTTTCTGACCCTGATATATCGTCGAGGTGAATGAATGATACACAGAGAAGAATGAGTGCCTTATATGTTTATTAAGCACCAGTATTCGGTAATAACAAATGCATCCAAAAAACATAGAACAATTAACAAGACAACTTGCAAGGGATAGAGGAGGGTCAAATGCGGTATAGCCAAACGAAGTAAGATCAATCGAAATATTAATAGGTTAGTATCAACTTATTAATCACCTGTTGAAGTCCTTAATCGTAGAATATTTAAGGCAAGGTCCAGGTCATCTAGTTGAGATTTGAAGGGGGGGTATCGACTCTACAACACTATCTATCTATCTATCTATCTATCTATCTATCTATCTATCTATCTATCTATCTATCGTTGACGTGAATCATAAGCAGAGAAGAATAAGTGTCTTATATATTTCTTTAGCACCAGTATATGGTGCTAAAGGATACATACAAAAAACACAGAACAATAAGCTACAAAACAATTAACAAGACAACTTACAAAGAATAGAGGATGGTCAAATGCTGTATAGCCAAACGAATTAGGATCAGTCCGAATATTAATTATTTAATATCAACTTATTAATCAATTGTTGAAGTCCTTAATTGTAGAATATTTAAGGCAAGATCCAGGTCATCTAGTTTAGATTTGAAGGGGTGCTAGCTACTCCACAACACTATCTATCTAACTATCTATCTATCTATCTATCTATCTATCTATCTATCTATCTATTGTTTCGTTGAGGTGATTCATATACAGAGACGAATGAGTGTTTTATATATTTCTTTAGCACCAGTATACGGTGCTAAAGGATACATACAAAAAACACAGAATAATAAGTTACAAAAGAATTAACAAGAAAACTTACAAAGAATAGAGGAGGGTCAAATGTTATATAGCCAAATGAAGTAGGATCAGTCCGAATATTAATTATTTAATATCAACTTATTAATCAACCGTTGAAGTGCTTAATCGTAGCCTATTTAAGGCTATGGGTCAGGCCATCGGTCGATTGATGAAAGGGTGCTAGCTACTCTACAACAGATCCTAAGCATATTTGCTCTCTTTTATCGTTTCTCACGTTTCCGTTCCTGAATTGTTTTTCTTAGCATCTTGTATTAGAGACGCTTCTATGTTGCGTCTTCCCTCCATTCTAGGGAAAGCATCTCGCCATAACTGTCACATATTAATATTAATAGTCATCATATATAGTAGATAATGCTGGGCAATCTCCTGAAAGATGAAGAAAAGCCTTGAAGCCTCAGGAATGTGGCACTACATAAGGATGCTGAGAATACCCTGGACCGAACAACAACGAAGTTTGGGAGAATATCGAAACAAAATGAAATCTTATACATGAGATCAGAAACACACATGATAAGTGTATTGGATACGTAACGAGTAAAGGGGGTTTGGAAAAAGTGATACGCTCAAGACAGTTTGAGGGCAAGAGAGAAAACAGCGCATAACCTACGTAGCAAGCTTGAGTAAGTTTTAGGAGAGATAATTAAAAAAAACGATCAAATTTATTAAGAGCTAAGAAGGACGGACAATTGTAGAGCCATACTTACCAACGTACTAAAGGTTTATTATTGTGTTTATCGTTTGGGAAGCATTCTCTTTCCGTGTCCCATTTTCCACCGTGTCTTATAACACTTGCGAAATAGATAAATCCCAATCTTTGATTGATTTTGATATCTTCCATCAGTGGCTCGCAAAATGCCTCAACCCATTGTGTTTAATAGCTCCTACCTTTCGTAGGATTTGTGCCGGGATTTACGATGTAAGTGTCATAGAAATTTCTCCAAGCGATACATTTCACGATAATCTCAGTGTCGACGTACATCAAAAGACCTCGAACCTGTAATGTTCCCTGCATTTAGGTTCACTTTGATCAGCATAAAATGTTCGTTTATTCTCGTCTTGAGAATTTCCAGCGCCCCAGGGAATGCAGATTCTCTTCCCGCCTCTCCCTTTCATACTCACTTGATTACTTTCCTTTACATGATGGCAAATCTATTGTCATATGCAAATATAATCGAAATTATTATTTCTGTTTTTGTCTTTAATTCAGGTGGCATAATTTTCCCTAGGAACGCCATTCCGGGATATTCTGTGACAAGGCATCTCTTCAAATCGCCACGATCGTTTTCAGCATCCTCGCAAATAACAGAGGCTAAGGTGAATCTAAAATCCAGGTTATATGAAAATGAATCGGTCATTACCTATATCTTATCGGTATTACCATAAATTTCCTCGTCAGTTCACAACCCGGTATTATATCGGCACGTGCCAAAGTTGTTAGAACGTCCAATTTTTAACGATGAGATCCGGGTTTGATTCGAAATCACGAATGTCGATTGGTCAGGAATGTGACTTAATGTTATCGTTCTGGAGGAAGTTATCAAGTGTGAGTCACTTTTGGAAGTTGACTGAAAACGATACGGTTGACCAAAGTCTTGTGATTGGAGCCGTTGGTGGCGTGTGCTAACACGAAGTTACAAGTCATCGTGACCGAGGATTTGAGCGTGCTGGCTTTGCTCAGACTATTGATCACGTTGGATAACCCGCATTCACTCAGCAACTGTAACTTAGGTCTTCTCAAAGCAGGTGGGCTCTGTGGGCGTTAAACAAACACAAATGCGTCTGCAATGGAGATTACCTAGGCTGTCATCCTCGGATATGAGTAGGTGCGCCTTTAAAAAATATAAGCTGAACACACAGTTATTTACTCCTACTCTTTTTCTGGTAAATCTGATTATGATTATTTTTCCAGAAAAAATATATTGGGCTATATTCTGATAGTTTACCAAGCATATTCGTTCTTCTCACACTTGGATCTCTTCTCCACCATCCAGTTCCTCATTTATTGTATACAGCTATCAGATCGAGTTTACTCTCTTTCACAGGGGCATGGTTTGATCCTAATCGCAAATGGAATTCTATACTTTTACTTATGTGGCAATGTATCGGGTCTGTACGGATAACGTTTGTTTACATATAAGAAAAAAGTGCTTGCAAAATTTCAGTGTATAACTCTGAAACCTTCTATAACCCTGCTACAGTTCACTGATTTCACAAACATTACTGGACTGAGAAATCGGTATATACACGTGTAAGATTCTGATAGCCACAGATAACGTATAGATCGTATTATTTTATAAATGTCTATGTTTTAAACGTTATACTCTACTAAACAGAAATTGCTATATAAACGGCTCCTTATTTCATTGGCTGAACAAGTGATGTAAACGGGAATGCATGGACATAGATATGGATATTCGCTCGGAATTCAGTTTCTTCATAACCACAAAATACACATCGTATATTATATTATATTATGTATATTATATGATATTTATATCATTATATTATATGATATATCAACTCACACTTGATATATCATATATTATATGATATTTATATATATTATATTTTTCACACTTGATATATCATATATTATATGATATTTATATTATATTATATTATGTATATTATATGATATTTAAGATATTTATGTATGATTATTTATATATGATTATGATTATATGATTATTTTGTATTCTAATTATATCATTAATTATTATTTATTATATGATATTTATGATTTATATGATATATTATATATTAATATATTATATATATTATATATTATATGATTATTTATATATGATTATTTTATATATTATATATATTTTATGATTATGGTTATATGATTATATATGATTATATTATTATATATTATATATATATGATTATATATATTATTACATATGATTATATATTATTATATATTATTATATATGATTATATATGATTATATATTATTATATGATTTTATATATGATATTATATATTATTATGGTTATATAGGATTATTATTTTGTATTCTAATTTTATGATTAATTATTATTTATTATATAATATTTATGATATATATGATATAATATATGTATATTATATATTATGTATATTATATATCGTATATTTTTTATTATATACATCGTAGTATTATATACATCGTGTTATTTTATAAATGTCTTCGTTTCAAACGTTATACTCTGCATACCAGAAATTGCTATATTAACGGATCCTTATTCCGTTGGCTTATCAAATGATGTAAGCTTGAAAGTGTCGATATTGTAATGGTTATTCGCTAGGAATTTCTTCTTTCGTGTTGAAGTTGAAAATATACAAAGTTTGAAGTTAAATTATGAAGGAGATTGATATAAAATTTACTAAGAGCACACTAATCCTTAGGATGAAGTAATATGTTGTTATCCATTATAATATTATAATAATATATTAGAAAACAATGTTTGGCTTACGGCCACATCAGGATGAAACATCGCTTCCAGTACGATCACCAAAGTTAAACAACGTTGAGTCTGGTCAGTAGCTGGACGGGTGACCGCTTCGAAATTCCATTTGTTTTAATCGGGCGTGTAACGGATAATCGCTCGGAATTGAAAATCGGAGTACCGTGTTCCAATACCAGTTGTGTTCATTATTTTCACTTACGTGAAAATAAAATTGGGAAAGATATAAATCCATTTCCTCTCCACCCATCTATGGGTTCATAGTTGTATCAATAAAGAATTATCTACCAAAAAATGCTTACAATCTAAATATATTTAATGATTTTAAACGACCTGCAAAATGTTGATAAACTTTAAAAAATCAAATCCATTGTTTTTTCGCTATCATGACTGGTCGGTTTGGACACAAATGTAAAAATTTATTCGATAATTTTATTTTCTACGAAACCATATTTTCTACGAAATCATATGATGTACACTACAGTCTTGGGTTTTCGTTTATAAAAACTTAGTGTCTGCAAAATTTCGTGTAATCTACTTTGTGCATGTAAGACAGTGGAAAACACAGTACGGCTAAAAATAATATTGCTTATATCTAAAAAGGATAGGAAATGGTGGCGGGACATGTTCTAGTTGCGGGATATACACGGAGTGAAATATATCAGAAGGCAAGATTAAGTAAGATGGTTATGCGTGCTTACAACCTCCCTATCCCACAAAATATAGGTTATAAAAACAATTTAATAACAAATTGCATGGTAAGAAACTACTAAATACTATTGTTAAAAATTTAACATTAAAGACATTTTTATATCAACAATAAAATATACATGTAACGACAATTACAATGTTTGCTGTTGTGATAATTAAGACAATGTCATAAGGAATGTTTGTGCAGGAATGTTGTTAAGAAATGTTGGTACCTTTTGATTGTTAAGAAATTTAAAATGATTTGGTTTCTGCAAGAAAAAAGAAATTATACGTGTTCGTTCATTTATCAGTGTGTGGACGTGTGTAATTTACAAGTAAGAATAAGTGTTATCAAGAGTTGCTTGCCTTTGATTGTGTAGGCTAAGTTGGTGAAATATACAATTACTTTTTAGTAGTGAAATTGTTTCAATTTTCAAGCCAACTGTAGATGTTGTTTAACACGCGGACAATGGTTGATGAAAGTTTGTTGAAATTTCAATGTGGTGTGTGAATCAGTGAATTGTCACGCATGGAGATTGGTACCATCTCGTTGAACTCCAGTGGCTGACTGTCTTAATTGAGTCAGATGAGATTAATTTATAGATTTTTTGTGTAGCGAATTCGGCTCAAAAGTGCTTGGCGGAAAATAGGGTTCGTTTGTAATTTTGCTATACTTTGGTGCTTATTAACCAATAAAAAGTTTAGATTTGCAAAAACGAGATGATGATTGGTTAAAGGCTTTTCAGAGAAGAATACATTTTCTGAAGAAATTTAAAATGATTTGGTTTCTGCAAGAAAAAAGAAATTATATGTGTCCGTTAATTTATCAGTGTGTGTACGTGTGTAATTTACAAGTAAGAATAAATGTTATCAAGAGTTGCTTGCCTTTGATTGTGTAGGCTAAGTTGGTGAAATATACAATTACTTTTTAGCAGTGAAATTGTTTCAATTTTCAAGCCAACTGTAGATGTTGGTTAACACGCGGACAATGGTTGATGAAAGTTTGTTGAGATTTCAATGTGGTGTGTGAAACAGTGAATTGTCACGCGTGGAGTTTGGTACCATCTCGTTGAACACCAGTGGCTGACTGTCTTAATTGAGTCAGATGAGATTAATTTATAGATTTTTTGTGTAGCGAATTCGGCTCAAAAGTGCGTGGCGGAAAATAGGGTTCGTTCGTAATTTTGCTATACTTTGGTGCTTATTAACCAATAAAAAGATTAGATTTGCAAAAACGAGATGATGATTGGTTAAAGGCTTTTCAGAGAAGAACACATTTTCTGAGGGGGGTTGAAGGCTAATGTGGAAGATTCCACAACCTCATACGTCCTGAAGTGAAGTGATATTAAATACTATCTGCTGCCTATATGCTTGTCACTTAATTTATTTCATGTATAAATTTGCTTTTTGCAAATGTTGTAGCATACCTAAGGACGATAATAGGCATGTCTCCATTCACATAAATACAGTAGTAAATAACGTATATTGGTCTGCAGTTTGAGAATCGTCTCCAGCTGGTCAAACTCTCTAGATCGAGCAGAGAGAATCCCCAGACGAGGCTATGTCGAAGAGAGGTTCTTTAGACAAGACTATGTCGAAGGGCAGAGTCTCGTCTCGGGAAACAGCTACCCGTTCTCGTTTTATACGTGGTCAACGGGGAATTTTTGGTCGAGTATACGGGCTCGGAGACACCATTAAATTCAGCATTGTGTCACATCTGACCATGTGGTGTGGTTGCTAGATATCCTGGAGTTGGAGATTCGTCTCGAGCTGTGCTGGTCAAACTCTCAACCTCCGGGCTGTAATGATCCCCAGACGAGGTTATGTAGAAGGACAGAACCTCGTCTCGGGAAATAGCTACCCGACCCCGTTTTATACGGGGTCTATGGGGAATTTTTGCCTAGACTACAGGCTCACATATACCACATTAAATTCAGCCTTGTGCCACATCTGTCCACGTAAGGCGGCTTTTAGATATCCTGCAGTTGGAAATTCGTCTCCAGTTGTGCTGTTCAAACTCTCTGCCTCCGGGTAGAGTGGATCTCTAGACAAGGCTATTTAGAAGGACGACTGAGTATCGTTTACGGAAACAGCTACCTGACTTAGTTTTATACTGGGTCTACGGGGAATTGTTGGCCGAGCGTACGGACTCGGATACCCGACATTAAATCCGGCCTTGTTCCACATCTGTCTGCGTGGGGCGCTTTCTAGTTATCCTATGGTTGGAGATTCATTGTGGAATTCACTTGACTCACAGTTAGTAGTTGACTTCTTTTTTGGCGAATCTTATATGTGTTGTTCTTGTCCTAACTATTATCGTTCATTATCAACCGTCGTATGATTATTTTAAGCAGTAAGGTTCCCTAGGTTACAACAGGAACATTATTTGATATTTAATACTAGACAAGAAGATCACGCAGTAATTAAGGAGAGACTAATTCTGCAGTTGATCAAAGTTTTCTTTATATTTCTTAGGTAACCTACGAATTCTTGCTGGTAATATGTTGGCTTTGCTCAACAGAAATATTTGTTATTTTGATTACTATTTTTTCTTCAGACTTCCGATAACATCCTTATTTCTGTTTGTTTAAAGCCTGCTGTAAATATCCCTCCATATCTAACTGATATTTTTTGCAATGATAAAACCCGGTCTCATTTCCTTATCTTTCACTGATACAATTTTTATAAACAATAAACAAAGATTTTTCCACATTTTTTTTTACTTATTTGTGCTCAGGAGAAAGCATAGATAATGTTTATAAATTGCATTATACAGTTCAACTCACATACTTCGGCCACGTTACATATATATATTTTTTCTGAAAACCAAAACATGAAATATTGAAATCATATCTGGACTTAGGCTATCCAATCCTTACTATCCAGCCTTGGCAATTTTCGAAAACGTTTGCGCGACCTTGTGGATGAAGAAATGTTTTTTCCATCATAAAACTCATTTCTCACGGACGAAACGTCGTAAGCTTCTTGCTAATATATCACTGTTTTCAGAGTAAATGTTTGGGCGAACTACATTCAATGCTTGAAGCAATACAGACGTTTACACCTAGAACTCATCCTGCAAAATAAAAAAAAGCGTTGAATCATACTCATTCTTTTCCTATATCCTTACTACAGCTGACGTCTGTTAAACTATTTAATTGTTCAACAGACTCAAGAGAAGAGGCCTCGCTGATCAGTATAATCTTAACCAGGATCAAACATTGTCTATCTTACAAATCGTCATACTGTGCGCCCTTTGCTCTCTTCATGTGCTCCATTAAACAAACATTATTTAGCAACTCTCTACCCCGAGTGTCCCTTTGAGCATCGCGAAAATTCATCAAAGGAACACATTAAAATATATCCATTAAAATATATCCATTAAAATATATCCATTAAAATATATCCATTAAAAATAATCAGGCTATTTCACATATGTTAAAAACTTAACAAGTAGTGAGATTCAACTTGATATAACATTAACAGCAATTACAATGTGGCGCAAAAAAACAAGGTCTCATATGACTAATAAAAAAGCCTTCTATAAAACAAATAATTAAATGTTAAGAAAGTCTCTTTAAAAACATACAAACAATTAGTGAAATACTGTATAATTTTATAGACTGTTGATGTTAGACTAAACAAAAGGGAATATGTGGTGGTTAGCAAATGAGGCGGTACATGTTTTCCGTTATTTATTGTGGACGTAACTGGTTGATCTCATGATCAACCAGTTACAAAAAGGACTTATCTATCTCCGTAGTGTATGAGAGAAAATATAATACAACAAACAGAATGTACTCTTGAATAGAGAAAGATAGCTTTCATAAGCTAAGCTTGAAGACAGGATTTCATTGTTAGATACGCGAGTTCGATCTTTGATATTTTTACATTGTTCGCTCACCACGGCGACGCGATAGACCTATGTCCAGCGGCCGCGACGGCAATAATTGCATTCTCTCTAAAGACAAACCGCCCGTACCAGTCTCTCGCGACATAGCAAAAAATATTACCTCCCCGTCTTCGGAAGAATCAAGCCAGTACATTGGAAAACATCGCTCGATCTCATCAATATACGAAACCCCTTAGACATTACAAACAAAAACATGGCTAAATTTGTTAGTTTGAAATTAAAATTGGAATCGTACTTAAAATGACGAAAGATCTATGACAAAAGTCATGTGAAATGCATACCCTTGTATTGAAACTAGTCTTAATAATTGATCATCCATTGATGTTACGAGATGTATTTCTTGATAGACTGCACGGCACCCATGGCATTTCTATGGGTAAAGACTTTTGGCGATCATGATCCTCCACAATATCTTGTTCTTTGTAGACCTTTATAAATTTTTCCTTTTACCTATATCTCTGTATTCATGTATATATCCTGTGCGTATTAATTTTTCTAAATACTCTTTCCTCAATATGTGTCCTAGAAATATTTATTATGCGTTTTTTATGTTAATTACGGTTCGTTTTGTTTCCATTGTCTATAGAAAAATCGTCGCTGCTCACATATTTAGTCCATATTATCCTTTCCTAGAACGACATTTCTCTTGCTTCAAGCCACTTTTTCGTTTGTGAGAAGATTTTAGGTGGCGTGTTATTGCAATTATGGCGCTTCCTATCATCTTTGTTTTCAGTAAATGTTCTTTCGGCTACCTCTCGAAGTCCCTGATTTGCTGTACATATACACAAGCACCTTAGATCTGTTTCTCACTGTTTCTTCTGATCATCCGGCCTGTAAATACTTCCTGTGAATATCTGATTCTCCAAGTCCTCTTTACTTAGTATGTTTTCTAAATATTTTAACGGTCTCTCTCTTGAGCATCTTTTTGGATTCCACGTTCTTTAAAGAATAATAGTTGCTCAAATTCTTCGGGAATTATATTTCAGGTTTCCTTCTGCAAGAAAAAAATTCTGTTCTATTCATTTACCATATCTGTGGGTCGAGTGTTCAGCATTCCCTGCCATAGAGCAGGGCTGAGAGTATATATTTCTTCTCCGCTTTGTTTTCTGCTTCTTAATAATTCAGAATCCTCTAAATTCTTAATACTGACTTTTGCAACGCATCTTTCGCTGTCCCAGCAAAAATTCAGTGACGGTTTCATATTTCCCGCCCTCTGTTAGGGGATAGAAACTGTTCGGATCCCTGATATGAGTAAATAGAGAACAACCAAATAAAGACAAAAGACTATCAAAGTACAAACATACATTTTTTCTTCTAAAATGGGAATACCTATTTGTAGTACAATGGCCACCAATACATTTTATTTGTAGTTGAAGGCATGGAATTGCGTTCAAAATATTTAGATTTCGGCATTAAATAACTCAAAGAGGTTGATATGCCACTAAACGAAATCAACAAAAGAACAACTTCCAGGTGTTTATATTTTTGTACAGACTTTATTCTGGATGTCTCCAATTATTATTTCACATGTTGGGCTGTTTCTCTTGCTAACAGTCAGTCTTATAATTTAGTTTATTTATTTCTTCTCGTTTTCTTTTCAAACAATCTGCAGGAGATCTCGTGTTTTCCTTTCTGTGCCTGGCTATGAACCTCGTGAAATTGAATCAAAATTATGCATATACCCCTTAATGGCTGCAGACCAAATAAACTTTACTTCGTTGGGCTGAATGCATTTAAATGCACAGTGTTAGTTCCTACTGCTATTTTGTTTTATTATATAAGAAATAAGGAACACAACCAAGCTGGGAAATCAAGATATAGCTATATATCACAGGTTTACATTCCTATTTCTCAACAGAGTAAAAGCCTCTTTCAATGGCAGGATTCTACAAACAAAGTCATGTATCTCATCTTCGTAAATTCCAGCTGGCTGCAGACGTAACCAATTCCCATTTTCATCTCCATGAGGTTTATCCAATCGTTTTCAGTGGATTATAGAGATGGATGTATTTTGTGAATATTTACAGGAGATTCGCCTTCGTCAATAAAGGACTCGATTACTGATTTTGATAGATTCCAGTAGGGAAGCCATTTACATATAAGCTTATTTATTCATATATATATATATATATATATATATATATATATATATATATATATATATATATATATATATATATATATATATGTATATATATATATATAGTGTACCAAAAATATTTTTTATAAAATCGTGGGTAGAATCCACACGCGAAAACTAGGACAAAACTCCATATAAACATATATCCGCAAATATTTCGTTTACTGTAGATGGCGCTGTATTGCGATGAGGATTAGGTTACATTTGTCATTCGTGTACATTTATGTTTAGTCTGTCTTCAAAGTTTAAAGTATGTAAGTGAGTTAAGGGTGTTGTTCCGTTTAACAATGTTAGGATATTCGTATCGTGAGCAGGCAGATATGAGTTCTACATACGGTTGCACGAATGTTAAAGTACACGCGGCTGCACGGCTGTATCACAATGCGTTTCCAGAACGAAGGCAGCCGCGTTATGCAACATTTGCTTCTCTTTAAAGTCTCCTTGCTGAGATCAGATCCGTGACACCAGAAAGAACATATTCTACAGGCTCTCGAAAGATTATCCAGGTATCAGTATCATATATATATATATATATATATATATATATATATATATATATATATATATATATATATATGTATATATGTATGTATATGCTCCTGAATAATTTATTTCGGTTGAGCTCTCTGAGAAGGAAGTGTGAGTTTGTAAATAGTGACAATTACTGCGAATAACGAAGACCCTTCGTTAAAACGAATCCATTTCTCTCAGTTTATCTAAAAATAAATAGGCTTAAATTCAACTTCATCCCTACCGTGCGCCAACGGCTTAGTGGTAGAATATCCGGCTGACGCCAATTCAGCCTGGTTTCGATACTATGTAGTCGCACCTAGAAGTCTAGCCACACTGATGAGCTGCGATACATCGAAACAGTATGTCTATGAATAACAATATATATATATATTGTTATTCTATCTATATATATATATATAATATGGAGAAAACAACTAAAAAGTTGCAAATTAAATGAAGAAAAAATAATGTTTTTTCTGAAAGTATTTATTTATATGTTTTTATATATAGATATATTTGATATTTCAGAAATTAATTAATTTCTGAGAAAAGATCCAGGCGATCTGAAATATCAAATATATATATATATATATATATATATATATATATATATATATATATATATATATATATATATATATAAACATATAGGCTCGCCTTTTGACTCTTGTTTAGGAATATTTTATTCCAGTTCATTCTGATATTTGTTTTAGTCTTTTACCACCAGTAGCTCCAGCCATCTTAGTGGCATTATCGCTTTGCTTCGTTTGAATTGATTAAAAAAGAAATTTGGTTCAACTCCTGTTCGATACATTGATCTTCATGTGTAAATTGGTGTTGTTTGCAATGTTAACAGTAGATTACCATTCCTACCCGAACATGTAATCATATATTATTAAAACTGTTATTGATATTTTAATGTCTCTCCCCTTCATAACCATAAAAATATAAGCGTGCATAATGACTACAGATGCAAAAAGCTAAGTGTGAAGCTTTCTATCCTCTTCCGTTCACTTAGACGCCTTCATCTTTATAATTTCATAAATCGAGAAAGAAAACCCATAACAAAATCAGAAGAAGACTTTTCTTCATTAATGGGAATGCATTTCCTTTGTATCATTAATGAACCCAATTGTAGGTATCAGCTGTGAATTAAACGCAATGAAATATGAAATTAATCGCGATCTCTTCCTGTCTGCAAGTTGATTACGACACAGATGCAGGAATTCGGCAAAATTAACAATTATCTATTTGCCTTCTATATTAAATCCATTATAGACACACCCGAGGCACGATGTTTAATTATCTTTAATTATTCGTAATGTGGATATGTAAAACTGGATAACTAGAAATCCTTAGCTTGACACAGTTACTCAGTGTATTTTAATCTAAAACTTTTCCTGCATATTTTTCAGTTTTTAATCTCAATTTCAAAATATATAATTTCTAAGTAAATTTCACTTCAAATTTCGCATAAATGTCGATTAAGTTTCACTGTATAATGTCCGAGCAAATTTCACTGTATGGTGTTCGGTAGAATTTCACTATTTACGGAACAATTAAATTTCACTGTTTAACGATCAATCAAATTTTACTGTATAATGCTCAATCAAATTTCTATTAATAACGATCAATCAAATTTCACTTCATAATGTCGCTGAAATTTTACTATGTAAGGAACGAGCAGATTTCAGTGTAGAGTGTCCAGTAAAAGTTCACTGCGTAAGAATCAATCAGAATTCACTCTGATGCTTCAAACAATTTCTCTGTATGATTTTGATCAAATTCCATTTTGCAATTTTCGCTGAAATTTCACTGTGTGAACTTCGGTAAAATTTCACGATATAATGTTCGGTGAAAGTTCACTGTATAAAGAACGATGAATGCTGTGTATAAAGGGAGTTCCACGAGCGAGAAGTACGAGAAAAGAAACTGTTAGCATAGAAGATGGGGCCACATGTAGTCATCTCAAATTAAATTGATGAAATCTTGACGCCAGTCTTGTACTGCAATTAGATTTTTTTTACAGTCATTCTAGGTACCATAGCAAAGAGCTCATTCTAAAATTACCATGAAAGTATTTATAGAAAAATAACAGTGATACAAGCTTACGGCGGTGTCAATGTAACTGAAACCGAGGTGACAGATGAAAACCAGTAATATTGATGATTCTTCTTTGGATTTTGCGAAGGAGCTCCAGACTAATAGCAGGGACACAAATGAAATTTAATGGTTCGATGTTCTATCAAATTTCACCGTATATAGTTCGGTGAAATTTCACTGTATAAGGATCCATCAAATTTCAGTTTATAAGATTCAAAATGTTGAGCGGTCTCCCCTTTTTACACAAATGGACTCACCCAAGGTATACATATACTACTACCAGTGAATACCCGGCCAATCAGTAATAGAGCAGAGTCGGTCGGTAGAATAACGTAGCGGCAAGAGTCACAGTAACGAAGACTTAGATTCAGTAAGAAGTCATACAACGATACGTCGATATCAAAGACTATATATATATATTTGCTACTAACTTGCATTCCTGGAACTACTAACCTGTATTATCAGTTTGTATTATTACGTTAATACATTTATTTCCTATATTCATTCTTTGCGTTTGTTATTATTTGATACCGGATTTTATCCCGGAATCCACAACAGAAAACAAATATCACATCGCGAAATTTCACTATATAAGCTTCTGTCAAATGTTACTGTATAATGCTCAATGTAATTTTACTGTATAATGTTCGATTAAATTTTACTGTATAATGTTTAATTAAATGTTGCTATATAAGGATTGAACAAATTTCGCTGTGTAAGATTCAGTTTAATTTCATCTATAATTTTAATGTAGGATAACTTCCATCGAGATGCCAGGTAAGGTCCATTAATATTGCGAATTATGTTTTGTATTTCATGAAGAATCTCTAAATACGTAGCAAAAGCATCAGACAAGAGGTAGCAGCAATATTCAAAACATGGACGAATTGTAATTTTATAAATATGTAATAGAGACAAAAATTGTGTAGCACTTGACAGTAAACAACGTTCCTAGCAGCATATCAAACAATCGATTGAATATAATCTTTCCAATATATATATATATATATATATATATATATATATATATATATATCTGTGTGTGTGTGTGTGTGTGTGTGTGTGTCTGTGTTTGTGTGAGTCGAATTAATGGATCCGTTCGAATCCAATATTTTCTGTGCAGAAAGGTCTCAAAATCTATTTCAAATAGTGTATTCTTGGAATATGGATTGTAGAAATGATATATATATATATATATATATATATATATATATATAAATAGATATATATGAAGAAATATAGTTTTAAAGTGTGCTCAAAATCAGAGATAGAGCGTATGTAAACCTAAATCTGAAAGTGAACATTGATGTCAACACTCAGAAGCGACAGGATGTTTCCTTCTAGGCGTGTATGTGTGTGTATATATATATATATATATATATATATATATATATATATATATATATATATATATATATGAGTGTATGTATATGTGTATATATATATGTATATATATATGTATGTGTATATGTATTTGTGTTTATATATATATATATATATACATATATATATGTATGCGTGTATTTATATGTATATACGAGGATGGGAGTGTACTTATATATGTGTATATGTGGATGTGTCGATACGGGTATTTATACATGATTATATATTTGTATATGCGGATGTATGTTCATATGTCCTAGTACATGCATTTTTATGTATATACTAGTGGCTTGTAATGTATCATCGATACTAATTAAATTCTACCTTTGTTGGATAAGGATTTTTATTGGTTATAGAATTAATCAACAACTGTGTGTGGTTACTTTTAAAAAATTATTATGAACTTTTACTGTATTTTATCGTCAATAAGTTATTATTGTTAGAATATTTGTATGTTTCTCTATATATATTCCTATTTTTATGTATGTGTGTATATGTATATGTGTGTGTATATATATATATATGTGTGTGTGTGTATGAGTATATGTATATATGTGTATGAATGTGTATGTGCTTATATATATTTATATAGGTGTATGTTGAATTTACGTTTGTATGTTTGTATTTTTTTTAATGTATATACGTGTGTTTGCATATGTGTTGGTATATACGTATATTTGTGTGTTTAGTTTATATACGTATCTGTATACATGCATATGTTTATGTATGTGTATGTGTGTATGTGTATATGTATGTATATGTGTTTTTGTATATATGTGCATGTATGTGTATATATTTATATTTGGTTTGCTTATATTTTTTACTTCGCTGTGTGGGTTGATGTTTTTATACTTACTTCTATATGTGTATATATATATACATATGTGTATGCGTATATATATGTGGACATTTGTA
>OZ038502.1:18806312-18831312 GCA_964036315.1 Acanthosepion esculentum | reverse complement strand
ATTGTCTGGCTAGTGATTCCTTCAATTTTAAATATCGACAATTCCTCCACGAACTGTCTGGTTCAAATGAGTAATATTTCTTTTTCATAGACGAAATACGTTGCTGAAAGGTGGGTGAAACCGATAGAAAACTATGAAACTTATTTGATGATGGTATGATGTTCTTATGAATATTTCTGAATAAAATCTCTCAAAAGATGTGGACATAAAACGTTTCGGGTTACGGTCCAAATATCAGATTTGAGACATTCTCTTTAATTAGCAACGTTTCTTTTAATGTCTAAAGTCCGTCGATAAAGTTTTCTACCGCTACCTATCTTTTGTTCAAAACAGACTTTTACCCGACTAACACTAAGTGGCTTTCCTATGTCTTTTCTACAAGTATTTACATGGCAACTGCTCTGACGAGCTACTTTTACTTGTTCCCAAACTTGATAATATTAAGCCTGCTACAGGTTGGCGTTTCCGTTCCACCCATTGATTTTCGAAAGGCGTACAGATAGCCGTCTATTCTACTGCAACAGAGTCTTCTGTCGCACTTACCTCCAGTGGAACTCCCTACCCTTACTTGTTTCCCTGATAGCTATAATCTTCAAATATGTTCCTGATCCCTGTCCTTCTCTATATCATTTCCTCAACCACCCTCGCTCTAAATTTCTGTAACCCCTTGCTTGCTAGTTTCACCCACGTCTTGCTTCGGGTGATATGCTTAAAAAACTACAGTTTTCTTCTGTGTGTTAAATAATATATTACGGTAGATTACTTGCAGCTTCCTCCTGGTTCTTATAACCTAAATTATGTCCTCTGAGTTTTAAATTGTCAAGGCTTTCTTTCTTCAGTAGTTTCCACAGAAACATTCTCATTCTTTGCTTGATTTGTTGTGTTTTACGGCATATCAGTCTCAATGGGTTATTTAATGCCGACAACTTTTTCTCGTTATATTTTGTTTTGTCAAAAATCTATTTCAGGTAATATTTTTTCCTCAAAAATATACAGCTGGTAATATTATTTTAAAACATGTACTACTGGTAATTTTAAAAAAATAACCGTATTGCTGGTAATATTTTTTTAAAATATATTGCTGGTAATGCTTTTTTCAAAAATACATTGATGGGAATAGACTTTTTTAAAAATATATTGGTGGTATTTTTTTTCAAAAATACACCGCTGGCAATATTTTTCTTCTTCAAAAAAATGTTTCTGGTAATAATATTTTTACAAAGTATTTCTGTTATTAAAATCTATTTTTTACACTTTTATAAAGCTTTTTACCTCTGTTTCGGGGTTAACATTTTGCCTACAGCTGCGACCCTAACAGGTGCTACTACCCCGGTTCAGGGTGGATCTGGGAACACCGGCAATTAAGAGTTGGTTCCACACTGCTCAAAACTGTTATACATGTTCCCCGTAGCCTGAATGTAGAATCCAGTGCAGTACGTAATGAGTTCAATGGAACAACACCAATATCTAGTAGCAGCTGTTCAGTAATTCTTAAGTTCTTCCATATCAGAGGTTGGCAGTGATATTCGGAGAAAGTAGCAGAGCGTAGTTCAGTAGTTCTTCTAGTCATCGATATCAGAGGCCGGCAGTGGATATTCGGAGAAAAAAACAAAATGACCGCCTTTATACACGTCGGATTGAATATTCTATTGTCGAACTATAAAATGAGTCAGCTCATTTTGGTTGGTTCACTAGTATATAGAGATCCCAAAAATCCTAACAAAAACCTCCTGATCAGAGGCCTTGCAGTTGTACGTAGTTTATCGCCTTACCCAGAACGCGGATGCAGTTTATCGTCATACCTAGGACGCAGATGTATTTTATCGTCTTACTCAGGACGCGGATGTAGTGTCATTTTCGAGGTTAACTATTTGCCCATAGCTAGGACACTAACATGTGCTACCACATCGGGTCAGGTTGGACCTGGGAACACCAGCAATTAATAGATGGTTACACGCTCCTCAAAACCTCCTGATCAGAATCCTTGTTGTTGGACGTAGTTTATCGTCTTACTCAGGAAGTGGATGCAGTTTATCGTCACACTCAAGACGTTCTCATTATTTGTATAAGAAATCCTCGTTATGCTTACTTTAGTCGTAATATTTTCTTATTGTTATACTTTCCGCTATTTTCGAAAATTTTAAAGATGTGCGAATAGAATAAAAGAACAATAATTAAAAGACTGAAGATAACGACTGAATTGGCATTGAAATGTTTGAAGATCAACGTTGACTGGGAAGTAAAAATCCGAAAAAAAAATGAAATTCCCCAAGACAGAAAAGCAAGAGAAGAAAACTTTAACGTAGAACGTACTGTTATATCTAGCTATTTCAACTGAAAAAGAGTTAAGCCTAGCTGCCAATCAAGTAATGTGCTTAGATTCATAATGTCGTGATATTAGAGAGACAATATTAGAAAGATAATATCACGAGGACAATTGTCATTAAAATATTTATATAAAACACTCATAGCAACGGTGTTGGTGAAGTGACTGAAGCCGAGATGCAAGGTCAAGATGGATAGCACTGCAGACACTTCTTTGAAGTTTATCTCTAAATATATAGTAGAATTGACAGCGAAGGCTAGAAATACGAGTATACCCCGAGATATAGCCAATAGAAGGATGTCGGGCGAGGAGAAATTATTTCCGTCTACGTGTTAATTTTTCGAAAGCGAAAGAACTCTGGCAAGACAAGAATATATACTCTGTAGGCTCCTTCGATGGTCGGCGTCGATAATTTATATACGATACCCGAAAATTACCGAATGATGGTAATTTGTTTATTTGCTTCATACCGGAAACCAGAAAACTAGCACATAATAATGCCTCATGGATATGTTTTTATTAAATCCTGTTTGAAATATACGCCCCCCCCCAACCCCCCGCTTCTTTAATTTTAAAAAGTCTCTATTACGTCAACCAGCATCCATTTTCGACAAAAAACCTCATGATTAGAGCTCCGGGATATTTTTTAAAAAGTTTATATATATATATATATATATATATATATATATATATATATATATATATAAATAACAAAAATATTGGTAATCCGTATGGATAATCCTTAAGGATGAAATCCTGAGTGCTCAGTGTTATTTCAGAGCGACTAATTTAATTTAAATAAAATTAGACCACTTTAAGGCTCCATTGTAATAATTTATTTCACCAGAGAATTTGATTTTTCACTAGATCTTCAGACTTCACTTTCAATAGGTGAAACGAAAAATGAATTTAAAATTTACACTTTTGACGAGGAGTATTAATGTTACATAAGTTGACATAGAGAGTGGTGAGGGATGGTATGAGAGACATGGTCGAGTTTAGAGAGGGAAGGGGGAGTTTTAAAATTTATTTTTATATTTATTTTTATTATAATACTTAATATTGAGGAAGGAGGGGGTAGGGATCAGACATTGAACTATTTAATCGGTCAACTCAATATATATATATATATATATATATATATATATATATATATATATATATATATATAATCCTAAGAAATAAATATCCAAGTAAAACTCCTAGTAGCGAGCTCAATGAAAATAATAACAAATCATACAGAGCAGGTATGCAGAGTGTGGTACAGTGGGTATGGCGTTTGCTTTGTATGGGGGAATTGTCCCGATTCGATTTTCGGTAGTGGATGCGCACTGCTGATGAGACCCAGATAGGACGAAACGGCCATCCAGTGCTTATTCTGGGCTAGATTAATTACTATATGCAATTACCCAAAATCAACATTTCTTCACTATATATATATATATATATATATATATATATATATATATATATATATATATATATATATATATATATATATATATATATGGTGGATACTCCCGTCGTATTCGATGTATGAGGGTCGAGCAGCTCAATTCCTAGACACCAGCACATATGATTTGATTATAGTGGTGAAGGCTTTGTACAGAACCAACCTCACTTTTTGAAGTGCCGAATACAGAATCCTGGTATACTACGTGCCACAAGGTCCCCAAACGAATGAATTCAGAGTTATCCCTCTCCTAAACCAGTTGCTATCCAAGAGTATAGAACCGAGTCTCTCCTGCTATTTACCCATAGGTGTGGCGTGAAGAAGAGGATTAATACCTTTCCCAATATATATATATATATATATATATATATATATATATATATATATATATATATATATAGGTTCGCACATCTGTATGCTTCACTTTCAGAAAATATTCTTCGAAATAGCTGAAAAAGGAGTTGAATTAAACAGAAATTACATATCATCACGCGATCCTGTTGTTTCAGAAATCTCTTCTTTAGAATTCTTGGAATTCTTCTTGAATTGTTCGTAGTTATTTTCAAGTTCACAGATAAACGGATATTGACCGACGTGTTGTTTCCTCCAATCTCGTCATCCGCTAGAACAGGAACATGATGCTGACAGTCAATGGTGTCTCTTTTTTCGTGTTTCTTTTGAGCAAATATTCTTTGCAGCTGAATGGAAATCCCATTCCCGCTTCCACTTTTCACATTCGTAGTCTCTGCAAAAATAATCATTATACTCTGTCCATTGTATTTACCCTGAAGAACTATTATCTCTTTGATAACAGTATCCTCTTTTCCATTCGATAGATGCAATGTTTCTAACTTCTCTTCTTCCATTCTTCAAAACAAGCACTTTATATTCTTGACCATCATTTCGTTTACCATAGAAATGCCGTCAACGATTTTCTAAGTGTTGTCATTTCTTCTTCAACTGTTTCTTTAATTGTTGATCTGTAAATACCACATTGAGAAGGTGTCTCAACGCAAAGCCCTTCTTGAAATAACTGTTGACAAACATTTGCTGTTTGCCGGTTGATAAGTCTTTGTTTTGCTATATTTCTTCTTTTTTTTTCTTGCGGATCATTCTTCAAAACTTTAAGGGTCATCATATTCATTCTCTGATTGTGTCTATGATTCGGAATTTTAAGATGTTATTTTTCCTACTGTTAGATATTGAAAGATGGTGACTTTTCTTCTTTTGGATTGGTGAATAGTTTCGGAATCTGCAGTCTTTCCAACTTGATATCCAAGACTTGATCCAGTATCGCAATGGGAAATTTATTTTTTTGCCATAAACCGTTACTTCTTCAGCGATTTCCTTTATGCATTCTTTCCTTCCTTCCTTTGATGGATCCTCAAAAGAACAGATAGCGATAAACAATTTGGATTTAGAGGGGCATCCTGCTTTTTTTTGAACCAGTGATTATTCCTCAAGTGGAACAGTTCTTTTTCTCTTACGTTATTCTTGAAATCTGACAAGATTTTCCGTCCAGGTATTGTTTCTTTCGGTGTTAGTAGCACATCGTTATGGAATATTATGGTTAGAAACCAATACATGGATGTATTAAAGCAAATCAATCATAATTGCTCAGTCAGGATCATTATATTCCCTAACACAATAAAAGTATTTGATCAGAAACAAAATACACATTTCACATTCGCCTCATCTATATATAGCCCCGCAAAATGCACCTAATACATATCCAGAAATTTCTCGAAAGATCCAGAAACATACAGAAGACTCCAAAACTTTCTAGAAGTTTCCATACATATCTAGAAGGGTTCATGATGTTTTAGAAGATTCCAGAATTTGCAGAAAGTCATTGCGCTGCTATCATTTTGTATGATTTTAGAATTTCATCCAATTATAGTACTGGAAAATAATCATTTTCCGAAGATTTCACGAATATACAGAGACCGTTAAACAAAAAAAATGCTCTGTTCAATAATCAAACGAAGTATCTACTCAAATATGAGTATCCAGCGAAATGACGTTTAAAATAATACAATCTACCGGATTGAAAATAAGAATAAAGCGGAGTTTCAGCAATGTAAGATATTAAGCTGTTCTCGTCGGAGCGAAACGTCAAAAGACATAGATAGATATATAGATAGATAGATAGATAGATAGATAGATAGATAGATAGATAGATAGATAGATATGAAGAGAGATAGCAAGATAAATACGAAAAGACGGAGATAGATATAGATAGATAGATAGATAGATAGATAGATAGATAGATAGATAGATATGAGCAGAGATAGATATATAGATAGATATGAACAGACTTAGATATATAGATCGAGAGATATGAACGGACTGAGATTATTAGATAGATAGATAGATAGATAGATAGATAGATAGATAGAAAGATAGATAGATAGATAGATAGATAGATAGATAGATAGATAGATAAATACGAAAAGACGGAGACAGTTATAGATAAAGATAGATAGAGAGATAGGAACAGACTGAGATAGATAGATAGATAGATAGATAGATAGATAGATAGATAGATAGATATGGACTGAGATAGCTAAATAGATTCAAAATGACATATATATATATATATATATATATATATATATATATATATATATATATATATATATATATATATATATATATATATGCGAATGTAATGAGAACTAAACTATAGTCAAAAACATTTTAGTCACTATTTAGTTTCAGTGCATTTAAAATTGCACTTCGACTGGTAAGGACTAAAATGGTTATAACCAATTCTGTATTTAAGCAAGCCGCATGGGAAACGTCGCTTACTTTTTTCCATTTGTTTGAAAAAATTCATAAAGCCAAAACAGTTGAACTATTTAAAAAAAAATATCGCAAAAAACATTCCCAATTACTATGATGACTATCGATTGAATTTTTCTCTCTTCATTCTTTAATCTTATTAATATCTCCTATTCTGACCTTTCTTTCCCTACCCTTCACTATTAGAAGGCCTAGAAATGCTGTGCGTAAACACTTGACCGTTGTTGCCTAAAATAATTTTTTCAGATCTAGCTATTACTTTAACACCTTAACCATCCTTCCCAAACAGCGATCAACAACCCCTATTGCTTCACCCTGTCATCATTTTACCGTTATGTATTTTCCCAAACAGATGGTAAAAAGGAAGTAACGTTTCACAGGCGGCTTGCTTAAAAACAGAATTGGTTATAACTATTTTGGTCCTCACCAATCGACGTGCAATTTTAAATCCACTGAAACGAAGTTTCATCTTTGTAGTGAGTAAAATGATTTTGTCTATATGAAAAAAATTATTTATGTATTTACGAATATTCATATGATATTTATATATGAATGTATATGTGTGTACAGGGGTTGGACAAAATAATTGGAGCATGTGAAAATTTCACTCGTATATTTCAAAGACCTATTATATTAAGTACTTTAACTAACACTTCGTAACTGTAGGTTATATCTATTATAAATACGTTTACTTATCTAATTTATTGTCTATTGTAAATGCGTTTATTTATCTAATTTATTGTCTATTGTAAATGCGTTTATTTATCTAATTTATTGTCTATTGTAAATGCGTTTATTTATCTAATTTATTGTCTATTGTAAATGCGTTTATTTATCCAATTTATTGTCTATTGTAAATGCGTTTATTTATCTAATTTACTGTCTATTGTAAATGCGTTTATTTATCTAATTTACTCTCTTTGTCGTATTTATTTTTTGAATTTAGTAAAATTTAAGCTAAATTTTAGTAACATTTAAGCTAAATGCGTGACCTCTCTGAGTTCGAAAAAGGGCAAATTGTTGGAGCTAGCATGGCAGGAGCCTCGATCACTAAGGTTGCTGAACTGTTTGGTTTTTCAAGTGCTACCATATCATGAACTATGACGCAATTCGAGAAACAGGTCAAAACCTCTAACAACCGTAGCAATTCGGGCGGTACTTGCAAACTTACTGATAGGAACCGACGTGCATGGAAACGCAATGTGGCGAAAAATCATCGGACTACTGCGGTTAAAGTGACTGCTGAGTTGAATAATCATCTGAATAGTCCAGTTTCTACTAAAATTGTTCGCCATGAGCTCCATAAGGCTGGATATCATGGAAGAGCCGCCGTAAGGAAACCTCTTCTCTCTACTCGCAACATTCAGATGTGGTTGAAGTGGTGCAGAGATCACAATACCTGGTCTGCAGACCAATGGAAGCAAGTCATATTCTCAGACAAGTCCAGATTTTCTCTTTTCCCAACTACAGGGCAAGTTTGTGTGGAGGCAGCCCAAAGAAGCTTACAACTCTGACTGCCTTCTTCCAACAGTGAAGCATGGTGGTGGATCAGTGATAGCTTGGTCCGCTATATGATGGAAATGTCTCCGTCCAATAGTTGCACTGCGTGGTAGAATCAACAGTAAAGATTACCTCAACATTTTGGGTGATCATGTTCATCCAATGGCCCAGACATTATTTAAATAAGTTTTCTTTGAATTTAACAAGTGTTTCAATTATTTTGTCCAACCCCTGTATGTGCGTATTCTAAGTATTATATATGTGTGTATGTTTGTGTGTACGCGTGTATGTTCGGTGAAGTGCACAGCTATATGTATATGTTTATTCTGTAGTGCCTATCGCATTCTGACTTGTAATTAAGCCGATTTTTGCACGTCATATCTGAAATATTGCCCAGAAATAACGTTTAGCAGCGGTAAAATAAACAGACTGAAGAGTTAATCAATCATATCTAATGACAGTATTTACTTGAGATATCAAATTTGGTGGATAGAATATTAGACTTAACCACGCAAGGATAGACGCTGACTCTTCGGCACGAACGAGCGTGCAGAACATTTGGCGCATCGATGACGGGAACGAACTGCATATTCATAAATTAAGATAAAATAAAATGACAGACAAAATATAAGAAAAATCTGTGAACCTTTTTGGCAATCAAAGAGAGCCAGAGACTTTATCAGGAATCGTTCCTTTATTGCACGCAATTCCATTATACGTTTAACCTTTAGTTTTAAGGAGATCAGGTAAAAATCATCACCAACGATTTTTTTTTCACTTTCAAATCCTTTCATTTCATATAATATTTCAGTTCCTGAAATCTGTTTTATAGCTATGGAAACTGAAAGCAACAATAATAATATTACTACTACTACTTCTACTACTACTACTACTACTACTACTACTACTACTACTACTACTAATAATAATAATAATGAGATGATTATAAAAACGATGGCAAGATAAATCGCTTCACGGCCAATACTCTGCCCATACGAAAAAAGATGATGCAGACAAACCCCGTACCCCTCAGTGTCTACGTAGTGCAGGGTTTAAGAGTAGGCGTATTGACGTAGCAGTGCCATCTGAGAGAGACACCTCCATGGACATTATCGAGAAATTGTCCAAATACAAGGACCTGGAGATCGAGATTAACAAGATGTGGGGAATGAAGACTGAGACTGTACAAATAGTAATCGGAACTCTGGGTCTCGTGAGAAAACGAATGGAAAATTTTAATTACAGTGTCTCAGGTAACATCAACATACAAGTTGCCCAGAGAATCGCCCTACTAGGAACATCCCATAGACTAAGAAAAGTGCTATCAATTAAATGACAATTCTCCTTTAAGACATAAGTACCATAGTTTGGACTCGGCTTTATCGGATGGGAAGCAGAGAACATAACATACAAATAATAATAATAATAATAATAATAATAATAATAATAATAATAAGAAGAAGAAGAAGAAGAAGAAGAAGAAGAAGAAGAAGAAGAAGAAGAAGAAAGAGACTAGAGAAAGAAAACGAAAGTGACCAAGTCAACTTCTTTTAGGATTTTATCATCGCAGTCCACCTCGACTTGAAGGCACAAATCAGACATTAACGTCAATGACAAAGAAACAAAAAGAAAATCCCTCTGTTGGACCGAACCATTTTTCTGCTGGGCATAATATAACGATCAAAGCAATTGACAAGCTTAAGAAATACACCGACCTTGGTAAACTGAAACCTTCAAACTGATAGTGTCTCAGTTGTCACTGAAGTACCGCGGTCTTTACCACTGAAAATAAATGACCTACATTGAGAAATTTGAAATAAATCCAGTTATTAGACCGCTTCATGAAACTGTGTTGCTTCGCATTGCAAAAAAACCTCAAAAAACTGCGATGGCTGGTCTTTCCTTCCCTCTCTCTCCCACTGTCTCTCTGCTTAACTCCACCCCTTACGAACATCATATATTTCCCCCTATGTCACACAGTCTCTGAGGTTGTATGCCTTCATATGGAACACCCATAAAGCAAAATACCTGATTGAAAAATCAATTAGAGCAACAACAACGAAAACAACAACAACAATAATAATAATAATAATAATACCAATTATAAGAAGAATAAGCAAGTGAAGCAACAATAATAATGATAAAAACAATGAGAAGAAGTAGAAATAGCAAGAAAAGCAAAATCAACAGAAGAATTAAAAGGAAGTTAAGCAACAACAGCAACAATAATAATAATAATAATAAAAATAATAATAATAACAATGATAAGAAGAAAAAGAAAAACAAGTAATGCAACAACAATAATAATAATAATATAATAATGATGAGAAGAAGAAAAAAGCAAGTATAGCAACAACAACAACAACATTAATAATAATAATAACAATGATATGAAAAAGAAAAAACAAGTAAAGCAACAACAACAATAATAATGATAATAATGATGATCGGAAGGAGAAAATCAAGTAAAGCAACAACAACAAAAATAATAATAATATTAATAACAATAATAATAAGAAGAAAAAGCAAGTAAAAAAACAACAATAATAATAATAAGAAGAAGAATATTAAAAAAATAATAATGTAAAACAACAACAATAATGACAATAAGAAGAAAAAGCAAATAAAGCAAAAAGGAGAAGAAGTAGAAGAAGAAGGTCTTAGATGTAAGTATTAACTTTTTTACATTTTCACCGAATTATTTGGTGTTTATCGTCATCCATATATTTTGTTTGCTTTTTATCTTTTCTTAAACCATTGATCTCTAATTGATTGAATGGCTGTCGTTTGTGATATTTTCATTTCTGACTCATCCCCTGCCCAGGAAAAAACTTGTAACTGTCAAAGAAATTAACCCCTTCACTCAACTTAAAAAATTCTCCTGACATTTTGCTATATATTTTTCAAGTTTTCCCACAGGACATAAATTATTTTAGTATACGTGTTTGCTTTTTTTCATATCACAACGAAGGCAAGTTTTTTGGAAATTACTTTCTGTTTTTCATGATAGTGCTGCGAATATGATACTTCGGATAACGACTAAAGTTTTTAATTCAGGTAACCCAGAAATGTTCATGGCTAAAGCTTTGAGATAATATATATTTATGAGAATATTAATTGTTTATTAGTCGTACAAATTATTTCATGTCGAAGGATTGGTTTGATTTGGTTTGTTTTACGGCATATCAACCTCAATAAGTTATTTAATGCCGTCAAAATTTTTATAGCAGGTAATATTTCTTTTTTTGTTTTTGTTTTCAAAAATGTATTTCTGGTAATATTGTTTTCGTCAAATAAACCTTCTATTTCAGGTAATATTTTTCTTCAAAAATGTATTACTAGTCATATCTTTTTTTTTCAAAAATGTATTGCTGATAATATATTTTACAAAGTATTTCTGGTATTAAAACCTATTTGTACACTTTCGTAGTTTTGATCCCAATTTGGAGTTAACTATTTGCCCATAGCTGGGACCCTAAAAAGTGCTACCATACCAGGTCAGGGTGGACCTGAGAATAACAGCTATTAAGAGGAGGTTTCACACACCTCAAAAGCTCCTGATCAGAGGGCTTGCAGTTGGACGTAGTTTATCGTCTTACCAAGGACGCCTGTCGGAGGAATATGATTTCCCTACTTTATATTAGTTTTTATAATTATTTTTGTCGAATTCCTTTCCGAAATAAAGGATTTTTATGCAACGTAACATCAGGCAACGTCACTAACTATTTTCTGTAAATAGATGACTGAATAGGATCTTATGCAGTGGAGAGACATGGTCGCTGATGCTACAATGATACAAAGCACTTATAAAACAAGAAGTTTTTTTTTCGGAATGTGGCAATATTAGGTAGAAGAGTCAGAAAATGTGACCAACAATACGGCAATTTAGCCATTGAGCCCTGGCCACCGCTTTACCAGTGGTAGAGAAAAATGACATGATGTCCAGCCACCGGTTGAATGGTGTGTAAAAACTTGTCACTATTTTTATATCTACGGTGAAACATTACATACAAATTATTTGCGAGTTTTGAATCAGGAGCTCAGGCAGAAGGGTTAAAATTGTTCAGGAACGCTGGGCTGAACGGGTTAAATGTCGAACCAAGAATTGACGTAGAAAATATATCTATATAGAAATGCTAGCTTAAAAGACGACCTATCGGGCGGCATTTAAGCTGGCTCCTGCTGAGAGCACTTGATTAGACCTTCATCAAAATAGATATGACGAGTAGATTCTATACACAATAATCAACTACAGACCTCAATATTGATCGCTGCATTTAAGTATTGCATAAATTTTTAACTTTAGCTTTTAAAAGTTGAAAGATAATTTTTCTGTCGCCACTTAATTGAAATACAATTTGATGTACGTAGGTCCTTACTTTTCGTAAAAAAACAATTATTTTAATTTCATGGATGACTTTCGTAGGATTTCGCAATTAACTTAATTTCCAATTCATCGTAAAAATCACGTAAAACAATCGCCTAAAATTCCTAAGTTTTCATTACTGCGATTGCAGTAATGAAAACTTAGGAATTTGTTCACAGAGTCGGTCTGATTCCAGAATGATATGTTGGAGTATGGCCTTCAGGAGTTAAGTTGAAATCACAGACAATTTTATTTTGAAAGACTAAACTGAAGACAGTATTTGTTTTTCATTTGATCATGACCTATGAAAAGTTAAAGAGTGATGTCCCTTTAATTGTTTTATCAGTAGAAGTCAAGATGGCGGAATCCGAAAACAACCGCAATAATTAAAACTCGGGGATCCAAAATTTCAGGATTGCAGGTCCGGATCCGGCCAGGAATGTTTTTAATTTGCTCACGGGGTCGCCCTGATTATAAAACGGCATGGTGTTACGGCCTCTAGAAGTAAAGTTGAAAAGGTAGGACACATTGACATTCGTATTTATTATATATATTAGATGCCAATGTTCGCTTTTGATAGCACTGTATTGTCATATTTCCTGGGACCCACGATGTCGCATACACATGGGGGAATCATCTTCATTCTCGTCGTATTCTAATACGGTAATTCCCCATGTATAATACGCCTTCATCCATAATACGCACCCCTAAAATTGTGCTGAAAGTATGGAAAATGCTTCTACTCACGTGTAATACGCATCCCTTGTTTGGTAATCTTACCCTATAAATTGTACCTCTCCAATTTCATAACGGCCAGCGTTTCGTACTCTTATTAAAAAATGGTTTTAAACATAGAATAATATTCTAATTTAGATTTATAATAATTATTATTTTATTTTAATTTGTAAGTATTGTCAGTAAGATATGATTGTATTTGACATCATTATTGGGTCGCAATCGCCAAATATATTAATGTGAAATTGTCGTATTTTTGTGGTGAGTAGTCATTTCGCAACTGAAATCGACCTATGAAACGGGAATTTTTTTTAAAGATTTTTTTTGTAGCTGTGCATATTACGGACCCTTAATTCTGATTATTATTTTTGAGAAAAAAATGCGTATTATACATGGGGAATTACGGTAGTAAGAATTACCTTCAAAAAGGTTCTTCCCAAGAACAGATGCTTTGTATGACTGCAAACATGACTTCTCCGCTACGTGACTTTTCTTACGTTCATACAATACGTAACAGTCACCATCTACTTTGTATGGCGCTTGGGCCTTTTGTTCTTGCTGAACATTAATATAAAAGATATCAGTCTATGTATTTTCTTAATCATCGTAAAATCAGGTGTGAATTATAAAAAGGAAAACCGATATTTATAGTGTGTGATTATTTCTATTAAAGAAGAAACATAACGAATTACATATTTCCGAAAAGAACCCTGGGGGATTGGTCATTAAAAAAAAACTATAAAGTTTAGAAATCATATTCGTCCGTATTCAAAGAATCCTTACAACGAATAACCAATGAAAGTGACCTGTAAAAATATAATTTCTCAAAAATCTAGATGAACTTTAAATACAACGTTATGCAAATTAATTGAAACAAAAAGTATAATTCCGTTATTATTTAAATTTTTCCTGTGTTTTCCATTGAAACATGACCCAGTGCACATCTTAGTACTTGGTATGTCCATTCCAAAAACAACGTTCCTTGCAGATTGACCACACATTGCATTTAAATCAGGATAGTTTCCGAGGCAGTCTTTAGTAGTTTGATTTGCTCTCTTGTAACGCTTGTTCGTGCAGCGTTATAAATTTTCAGTCGCTTCCTTGCAGTAACGTCCATCGCAGACAATAGACGTAGGACAACTAATCGACATTCGAGACAATAGTGTCTGGGCGTGAAAAAATCTGATGCAATCACAGATGATGCAATATTTTTCAAGGCCAAACAAATTTCATCATACAACCGGAAAATCGATTCATATTAAGGCACACCACTGCAAATGACCTAATCTGAGAAAAATAGAAATCGATTACGCGCTGTCACTCCAGTAGATCGAACACTGATCGTATGGTGAAAAAAAGATAACTAAGTGGTTGTTTTGATTAAATTGCACAAGGGTGTACAAATTCGTAACACCAGTATAATTAGTCGTTGTAACGTTATTTTGTGCCTTCGTTCTAGCACGACGATCGACAGCTCTCAAATACGTCCCTCTACACAATTTCACTGACAACGCATGGGTAAGACAATGCATTGATTCTCAGGCCCTTTTTAAATGTACAACCACCGAAACCGGTAACTTCAAGAAGCCACATTCTTAAAAAAATCTACGATGATGAGCCTCGAATTCGGAAATCATTGTCGGAAAGCCAATATTTTAATAATTCAGCCACGTGCCCATGTAGCGATGCCTGTGCAATTATTATGACTGAGGTTTTTAGCCTACTGGCTGTGTTATGAGTGTTCTTCACACCAGATTATGTATTCTCCCCTAGAAACTTTAACTATGGTCCGCTCAGCATAGTAGTAGCATAAAACACAGTACCTGAACAGGCGCCTGTTATTGACTTCACTCATATTCTCACTGTCGTGACATGGCTTTCCACTGTCTTTTCTACAAATATTTTCATGGCTATTGCGCTGACGAACTTCTGTTACAAAGATTACATGAAATTAAACGTGCCACTAGATTGGCATCTAGGTTCCACCGTTATGCTGCTGAAATAATTAAATGTAACTTTTACTCCAACAGTTTCCTTTTTGACACATCCCGCTTGTGAAACTCCCTTCCGTTTAGTTGCTTCTCTGAAAAATACAATTTTCAAAAATTTAAATGCAAGGTCAATCGCCATCTTCTATCTTCTTGAATCACATTCACCTTTTTTTCTTTACCTCAATCCCCTATAACCAAACTTTTCTCTGAATTAACTGTCTGCATCCCCCCCTTGCTTGAGGTGAAATGATTTTTAAAAAGGCAGACGAGGATATCACCAGCCAGCCGTCATAACCTCATATGATATGTTCTTACTGGATTAATTATTGTTAAGTATTTCTCTCATATCATTTTTAGTTATCTATTTTTGACGGATTGATTTATTCTTGAGGGATTATCAATCTTTTGCCGGTTATTTAAAGCCAGAAAATATTTTTAGACTGTAAGAATATTTGGGAGATATTAATGATTTACTGTAAGTCATACTAATTAACCCATGGCGTTGGGGAGAAGAAATGCATCTATGACTTTCATTTACACCTAAATGAATATAACGAACTCGACTGGTTTTAGAACTCGGCTCTCCGATCTACAGATCAAAGCGGTTATCTATTACACCACCCGCACATCCAAAATCACACTACCTGATACTCCCACGCGGTCAATTATCTAAGTGCTGACCAGTTGCTTAACTTCGATGATCGCACGAGAACCAATGTTTCAATATGATATGGCCTTAAGCCTTATGGATTTATAGTATACGATTTTATTACTGGATGTGGTTTTTCTTCAGCGGCGAATTTGCTCACGCTTTAAATCTGAGGCAAAATGGGTGCAAATTTGAATCTTACCTAGTAGGATTTCTTTATTTCCAACCCGCTGATACTGCTGATGAGTTCATGAACTGTAACAACTGAAAGTAATATGATATGACTGAAATTCAACAATCATATTAGGAGGAAAAAAAACTATTCCAAATCGACTGATTCCCGCTTAAGAAATATTCCTCCTCCGTCCGCATACTCGGATTCGACTCCACTGTTGACCATAAATTCATTGCCTAACCACACCAGGTGATCTTTTAATCGGTAGCACCACAAGGAAGGCATTAATGCCACTAAAACACAAAGGGTTACAGAGTGTGGAAGAATTAGATTCAGAAACAAAAATGATGAGCAGAAATAGAAGATCGTAATCAAGACGACAGTAGATAACGATTGCCATTGCATTTAAATTTTTGCAAATTAAAGTTGGCTGAAAAGCATGAAACAGGAGGGATGGTCCACAGGCGAGAAGTGCCAAAGAAGGAACTGTTAGCATCTAGGGAGTTCGAGAGAAAATTGATGAAATCTTCAGGCCAGTCCAGTGCTGGGCTTAAATTCAACAACCCTAGTTACCATTGCCCAGCGCTTAACCGAACAATTGCCATGAATGTATTCATAGAAAAGACAGAGAGAGGCTAAATTACGGCGAAACGAATGTGACTTAATCCGTGCTGCCTGATCAGGACCAGTAATATTGCTGATTCTTTTTGTATCTTATCATGAAGCTCAAGGTACATAGCAGGGGCATCGGAGTAATATTCTAAGCATTTACGAATGGTAGACTTATAGATATGTAAGACAGAATTTTCCAGAGAGAAAAACTGTCTCGACGGACATAATGGTTTATAAGACAAGTAGTAATTTTTTACGTGTTAGTTTTGCCAGTCATGTGGCAAACCAGTTTGTATTCGAATTTTGGCTTCAATATTTTCCTTCCCGTAGACGGCTTGCTACTCATTAATACAATCTACACTAATATATAAAACATTCATGGTGGCAGTGATGCATTTATACATTTGTCAATGGTATATGTGCGAAAGTAATCCCCACTAATTCAGCTAGAAATCGAACCCGCCACGCTGATTCTATTTTACGAGTATCGCAACCCTGTGCTCATATTCTCAAGAGGTCACAGTATAATTGTTTTCAATGAAGTAAAAAGCATCCATTTTATTATGTTAATGTTATATCATTATTATAGCAAATAACTAAATAAATGGAAATAAAAAGAACTTTCGAAATATTTTAGAGTAAAGGAACTTAATAAAAAAAAATAGTAAGCGTTTTCACTTTTAGCTTGCTCCTTCACGCAGAACAATGGACGAAGTTTAATAATTTTTATTCTTTCGTTTAAGGTAGCTTGCTTGTTGAATTATCTGAAATAAAAAAGTTTGTTTCAGATTAACGAAACGGCCTATCATTCATTGAATATCAATTAATGCCCTAATCTTAATCGATAACTATTAGAATTAATTGCATAATGGAAAAACAAACATTGCGATGAAATATGGCGTTTGTGCTTCTGGATGTATATTCACTCACACCCTCTGTTCATAAGTTGGAGCTTGTGTTCACGAGAAAAAAACAGTAAACAAAAGTACATAAAATAAAAAAATAAAATATGTGGTAGTTTCATACAATATTATTTATGTATTTGCGTATATTAGTGTATGTGTGTGTTTCCCATTAAAATCGTGATAAGGTTTATGTTTTAACTTCGACGACGTCAACAGATTCAAGTTCTTGAGAATTCATGATGACGTTGAAAATTGGCTTGGTGTTTGAATTGTTGGCGAAAATGTTTTGCTGACCAGCTTGTGATAATAATCATTCATCATTATCACAAGCCATACGCCAAAACTGTTTTAAATCCTGTTATCATTCTCCTGGCCGGGTTTCACAAACAAAACTAGTAAGCCCATACTGCTCTGATATTAACTCCAGACTTGTTGGAGGAAAAGGAATAAATCTATGCCTTTCCAAATGTATTTGTGTGAAATTCAGCGAAGTAATTTCGATTTGAATATAACACGATACGTCAAACCTACTTTCCGCGCCGATAACAGATATGCCGTGGGATATCTGCGATCTTCAATTATTCAATTCTTAACTGACGGATACCTGCTACGACATCAATATTTTTGCTTGAATATATGCAAACGTGTTTGTAATGCAAATGAGAGATCTCGCCAGAAGCAATCGATACACAAAACCATTATCATTTTTTGAATGTTTTTCGATTAGAAAACAAGCGATAGATCCCGACCGATGAAATTTCAACACTACCTCTATTGAATTTATTCGTGAATGAATACCGTATTTTTTTTGTTGTTGTCAGAAACTGTGTTCCAGTGAAAAGTATCGTTGTATCAGAGAGTAGACATCTCACTCTATACCAGCCCTACCGGAGTTTGATTATTACAGGTCTTCACCTCCTCCTAAAATATTGTATCGCTTAAGAACGAAAAAGAATATATTCCATAAATAGGGAATCTCGGGAAAGTTGGGATTGCTGTGATTACAGATAATAAGAGACTGCTTGCCTTTGTTTTCTAAATGGCCTTTAATTTGCAATTATCGCATAGATTCGTCGACATCCAAGGCCGTAAACCTTACACAGTCTTACTAATTAATATGAAGTCGGAGGGAGAATTGGATGTATGGATGTAACAACTGACAATTTAAGTCGGAATTCGAACTTATTTATTTTTATTACTTCACCCCAAGGCAACAAAGTAACTAAGACGCAAGCGGGCTACATAAAAAAACATGTTAAACAGAAAAAAAATGTTAAGGTAAAATAACAATAAATAAATATGAATTAAGAACTGAAGATAACAATTTGATATTGCATTTAAATGTTTGATGATCAAAGTTGATGGAAAGCGAATAGCCAGAACATAAGTACACAAGAAGCACAAGAGAAGTGATATTAACATAGAGCCTATATTTATAACTAGCAATTTCAAATGAAAGTTGATGACACCTAGTTTCCAATATATTACTTCACTTAAATTCACTTAAATTCTAAAAGGATGAATTTCCAAAGAAGAAATCTTGTAAAAACAAATAACTTTAATACTGTTATAGTAAAGATACAGAGAAGAAAATGGCTAAAGCCGATAATGTAAATAATGTACATAATACCTTATCTCAGAAATATAGACAGATATTTCTAAATGTTTGATCGTCTTTCATTTATTCCGCCTCACCTGCCATCCCCTATCGCCACGTGCCGCATCGTGTGGTAACCACTATTCACGGGCTTACATCGAAACTGCAGGGTTAGGGAAGGTAACCGGTAGGCAAAATGGAATCGGACGAACAATCGGGTTTTTTTCAGTCTGACCACAAGTGGAACAATTATATTGAATCAATTTCTAGGTTTTCTGCAAGGGACGTTAGTTTACAGTGTCATGCTAGACAATTTCTCTCGCCAGAATCTTGTCTTACACATTTACAAGTCTACCATTCGCCTATGCATTGAATTTTACCGTACTGGTCTGGAACTTCTGCTATATATTTAGAGATTCTTCATAAAATTCAAAGAGAAATCCGCAATGATTTCTTCAGGAGTTTGGAATGTCGAACTGAACCCTTTATTTCGCTCACTGGGGTAGACTGTTCTAGTTCCACGTGCCATGTTTTAATGGATGTCAGTTATCAGTTATCTCCTGTTAATTCCCCTCAGAAAGTTCTCCATTGCCTTAACCGGGTATTGAACTCACACTCTTTAGGTCGTATCACTGGATCTAACTAACGCCTTTATCCACTGTACCATGTGTCCTTGAAGGACATCTGTGCATGAATTTCTGGATATTATAAACCTAATGTCTTCAGTAACCATTTTTTACCAGTGCTCAAATTGTAATTTTTGCTGTTATCATTGCTTTTCTCTGGCACTCCTTATTACTGTTTCCCATATTGTATACATTTCTATGCTTGGTCAACTCAGGAGATTTTTGTGGCCTAGCATATGTGCTGATTCCTTAAGTTTAAGAAATCTTCCAATGGTGTTCTTTACCTATGATCTCAAACTGATCCCACAGAGGGCGGTGAACTCACTTCTCTCTCCATATGTGGTCAGCCACGCCTGATTTCTCCACTTCCACTCGTGTTACAGCTTTCTGGTGTTCTTGAAGCCTTACTTTAAGGCGGCGACAAGTCTCCCCTTTATATTTCTTTCCGCAGCTGCACGGGATGGCGTACACACAGTCTTTAGTCATGTTCTCCTCTATGGATGGATCTTACTCGGGAGAGGTATCTGAGAAATGTCGTCAAGCTTTTGAAGATTGTCCTGATGTTATACGGACCGCAGATCCTTTGTATTTTCACTGATAACCCCTTCACATATGGTAAGGCTTCAAGAACAAGAAAAAAACTGTTCAGTTCGACAATCCAACCACTTGAAGAAGGCGAAACATTGTAATAAATATGACGACAAAGATGAGGTCAATAGTCCGAATAATGTAAATAATTTAGAAATAGTTTAGAAAAGAAATGAATATGCCAAAAATAAATAGGATTTCAAAATTTAAAATATTATTACGGATTACTTACATGAGTGAGAGCATAAACATTTATTTATACTGACTGACCGATTTTATCACTGTGATATTTTTGCATTATATCAAGTATTAAGTTTATATTAATCAGGGTACGCTAATTGGAGGAGAGATAATAATAATAATAATAATAATGATAATAATAATAATAATAATAATAATAATAATACTTCCTTATTGATATGGCAGTCCCTGTAGACTGCAATGTATCTTTGAAGAAAAACTGTCAAAATACAAGGACCTTGAAATAGAAATCTCAAAAATGTGGCACATGGGAACATCAACAATCCCTGTTGTAATTAGAACCCTTGGACTGGTTGGAAAAGATTCCAGCAGGCTAATTGAAGGGATCCCTGGAAGTCCATGACTCAAAGAGATACAAGTATCTGACAAGTACAGCCCACACTTTACGAAGGGCTTTATCTATGTAATTATTTTTTTTTCCTTTGCAGTGGAAAGTGCCATGATGCCATTTCTAACCTTAGGTCCCTGGGCGGGACACGGAAAAAAATGTGTAAACGCCAAATAATAATAATAATAATAATAATAATAATAATAAATACTACTACTAATACTACTAATACTACTACTACTACTAATAATATTCTAACTAGAAATCTGCGGTTAACTCTATTTAACCGTCTCACTGGATCTTCTTTTTGCCGTAGGTACCACTTGCGCCTTTTCACCGGGACTTTCCTTTTGGTGAGCCGAGAGGTAAATTTAATTCCGAAAATTGGGAACCACCGCCCTAGACCCAAACCGGTCTAAAAATGGAAACTTCAATGCAGGTAATTTTAAGGGACTCGTTTGCTAGTACGACGTTACATATATTCTTTTTCCTGGGATGAAATGCCACTTGCGGATGTCGGCGATCATAGCTTCCCACAACGTCCTATCCTTCTTATCTCTAAGTAATGTTTGTCTCCTTACTATACTTCACAGTTCCGTCTATATAATTTTTTTTTACTCATTAATGGATGTTGATTTCTGCTACGCCTGCATTCATGTTATCCTTTAAGTGTCAAATTTTCCATTCCCTTCATTTCGCATATTGTTTTCCAAGAATTTCACATCTTTCTGACTGTAAATACCAAGTCGTTTTAGTTCCAGCTTTCATTAAAACATCCACTCTACTCACATGCTCTACCCATTGTAGAACCACAACTTCGTTGCCTCAAGTCCCGCCTTGTGGAACATACTCCCATGAGGTTGCTTACAAAAATAAACACTTCAAATCAGAGTCATACTTTATCTATCCTACATATCCTCATAATATTCACTTCTTACATTCTCCATTTACGCCCTTATAAAAACGCACTGCTTTAAACTCTACCTTGAGTGGCTCCTGGGATTTGTATTGGGTTGGTTGGTTGGTTGATTGGCTTTTGGTTGAATTGTTTGACGGCGTAAAAATTCTCATGGGCCTTTTAATACCGAAATTAATTTTTCTTCGGAGCTTTCAATTCATAGATATATATTATTCTGCTTTCATTTGAATATCTGGTAGATCACACTCAGCTTTTGTGTATATACACGTTTGTGTGGATATTATTACTAGAGGTGGTGATATGTATAATTGTTATATTTTTTAATACAATTTCATTTAATAAATTGTAGGATATTATATGGATCAATGTCATGAAATTTCATTCATGTTGATTGTTTCTTTGGTTGGTGGATGATTTTGTTAATCGGCATATCAAAGCACTATCGGTTATTAATTACGAAATCTGAATGATTTCAACGATTGTAATGTATATTATGTTTTATCAGGAGCCGCTCCAAGCTTCGTATGTTAACTTTAATTTCAGGGGAAAATAAAGAGAAAAACTGACCACCGTGTCGATATTTCTTTATTGTATTGTTCGTCGATCTAAACTTTCCTCCTACTCCTCTTCCTCCTCCTCATCTTCATCATTATAATCATCCCCTTGACTTTTGTAATCGTAGGGCGGTTCCGAATGCAGAAACTACAATAAATCTTTTCCACAAGGTCTATCAACGGCAGCCATCAGCAATTTTGGTACAGGCATATCTTGACATTGTCCGAACAGTTTTTACGTTGGCTTCCTCTCCTCCGTCCACATTCAACGCCGCCTTGCATGATGGTGTTGCACAGGTTGTCCTGCCTTGTAATGTGTCCAAACAACGCCATTTTTCTCCATCTGACAGTGAAGACAAGAGGTTGCGGGTGTCCCAAAAAAGTCTCAATCCTTTTGCGCAAAAACTCTTTTTGTTCCCAATAGAAAATGCCAAATCGTTTTCTCATGCATTTGTTCTCAAACGCTTTCATCCTTATCTGTATCTACCAAGATTGTCCACGTTTCACATCCATATAGGAGAATGGCGACTACCAGCCATTTCTACAGTCTGTACTCTGTTTGATAGGTGATATTGCACCTCCATATTCTTGTCAATATGACCATCACCGCTATAGCTTCGGCAATCCGTGTGCGCATTTCCGTGTTGCAGGTACCATCTTTATACAAGATTGCTCCTGCGCACATTTCCGTCAGTGAATTCCAATTCAAGGTAATGTTGATACAGGTGTTACTGTTTGTGTTATTCACCATTATTTTGAATTTCTTGGAGCTTATCTCCATTCTATATGCTCCTACTCTTTCAAACAGTTTGTTGGTCAAGTCCTAGATCTCACTGTTACTACCTGTTATGTGCTCAATAGCATAAGTAAAACGTAAGTTACAGACGGGTCTGCCACTGATAGCGATTGAAGGATCATGGTCGTTCAAGGTTTCTTGAATGCTTCTCTCGAGAAATAGGTTGAACAACGTTGGTGAATGTACATATGCCTATCGCATGGTGACAGTTGTCCGGAAGAATCCTCCCATTTTTTCTCTAGTAGAACTGCGCTGGTGGCATATTTATATAGGGTCTGTATTACTTGTATAATTCCGTTATCTACATTGAACCCCTAAGGATTTGCCAAAGACCGTCATAACACACATTATAAAATGCTTTCTTCAAATAAACAAAGTTGTGTAACACGTCATTCTGATATTGCAGGAGGTGTTTCTCGATGTGGATTCAACAATTGAAAATCTGTTCCATTGTGCTTCGTCCGGTTCTAAAACCTGCTTGTTCCTCTGACAGCAGTTCTTAAGCCTTGGATTTTAAACAATTCAAAATGATACGAACGGGGACTTTATTAGGATGACAGATCAGGCTTAATGTACTATAATTACTACACAGTCTGAAGCTTCCTTTTTTTTTAGCAGGAGTATTACCAATGACTGAATTACCAATGACTGAATTACCAATGACTGAATTACCAATGACTGAATTACCAATGACTGAATTAGGCCACTTTTTTGTTCCCAAATCTGTCATAGTGTTGTTAAGAATTTCATGGTTTCTTCGCCTATATGTTTTATCAGGGGCGGATATTATCGATTCCATGTGATTTGCCAGGGTTTAAGCTCTTTGCTGCCAACTCAACGTCTTCTTTAAGCGTTGACGGACCGGTCTCGTCTTCTTCTGTGCAGTGCTGTCACTTTGCAATATGGAGACCTCTGGATGAAACTGATAATTGTATAAACCACCACGGCATTGCATCCATCTATGGAGAACCTCCTTACTGTCCGGCAACAATTTACCATTCTCAACCTCTACGACCCTTGCTTTCCGTTGGCCTGTCTTAGTTTCTTATTGCCATAATGCATACCCTTCTCAATGATTTTGCACATTTTTGTATCCACTCTTTAGCTGCTGGCAATTTCCTCCTCATGTCACTGTGCACTTCCTGATATTGGGTTTAGTCCTCAACACTTGAGCGCTTCTTTCCTCTCAGTTCTCTCCTCTTATCACACAAATACAAGATTTCGTTCGTGACACACGGTTGCATATTCCTTCCCAAAACTTCCTCAGCTGTGGTGAGTAACACTTCTGTAATGTGATCTGCAAAAGTATCTATACCACTGTTATTTAGGTTCAGGGCTGTGAACTTGCTGTCAACTTTGGTCTATAATAATTGAGTGACTTCAGCGTGTTTTAGTTTCTCAACGTGGAAGTGAATGCGTGAGTCCTTTGAACAGCGGTTAATTTTCAGTCTTAATTTGTAAGTCGTTATCACAAGATTGTGATCACTACTGATGTCTGCGCCAGGAAATGCCTTGTGCCTGACTTCATCCTGTGTACATGGCAAGGCGAGTGTCAGCAGTGAATTCCAAACTGGTGGTACAAATGAATGGAGTTTATTCCAACATTAACCCTGGGAATTGTGATCGATTAGTGAGAGGCTAGCGACGTTTCGTCTATTTGAAAACGGTAGGAGTAATTCCGCACCCAAAACACCATGAAAACGCTTTTTTAAAAAAATCTATCAAGGCAGAAAAGTGAGAAAGAGTGCGCTGCAACCTAGATATGACAGCATGACTGACTGTAGGGGTTGTATAGATATAATAATAGCCGGCTA
>OZ038502.1:18748812-18803812 GCA_964036315.1 Acanthosepion esculentum | reverse complement strand
TGCTTATATATCTTATTCTCGAACCAAGTTTTATAAACTCTGTAATAAATGAATAATAATTATATATTCTTATATCAAATAAACGGTTATAAACAATTACAATGTCACACATTTAATTATTCGCAGACCAAATTCTTACAGGGTGCGATGGATGAATTGTCATCTAAATTATGCAAAAATGAAAATAACACTGACATCTCATTGTAACAGATATACTTAACAAAATTCTACAAAAATAACTTGAACTAAAAAAGAGTAGATTTATTCAATAAAATCGCTATTGGCTTCAACCACGGACTCCCGCTGTTTTCGGAATCTTCTGCAACTTTTCCGTACGGTCTACTTGCTTATGTTGGTGAATCCTGTCATAATCCTTGCCTTCAGTTCATCTTGGTGTTACAAGGAATTTTGATTATCTCTCGTTCAACTGCGCCCCACTCATAATAATCAAGGTGGTTGCAGTCAGGGGAGTTAAGTGTCCAAATGCAAGGGCTGATGTGCTCGCAGAAATTATCTGACAGCAATGACTGGGTTCTCCAACTTGTGTTGCATTTTGCATAGTTCTATTGCCAGACATAAAGTCTTCCAGCAGACACCCTCTTGACCAAGGACTTGATGTAGGCCTCCGTGTTAGGTCTGAGGGCCTCATCAACAAGTTCTGCAGTTCTTTCCTGATCAGAATGATCAGAGTGCGTTTTCCGAGTAGCCGTACCTTCATAATCACCATTAGATTAATCCAAATCTATCGGAATCCTTTGCACTGTCCACGGATTGAAACCCCAAAAATCTGAAACCCTATTGGAGCTTCCGGTGCTTAGGCCTTTTATAAATATCTTTGTGGAGTGAATTGTGTCATGGTGCTCTTTTTCTCACAACTGACCCTAATAACTTGTGCGTCCGACAAAAGCCAAAACAAACATTTGACGATGCACGAAATTAAAAATAGAAAATGGCGACAATTTACCCATCACACGATGTATATACTCATACATAAGCGATTAATATTCACGTATTCCCGAACAAAATGAACACATATAGACGCAAATACATGGACTTGTTTTTATGGCTTAACAAACCTTTGTGGGTTATTTAATGATGAAACATATTGTTTTCAGAATAACAATTTTCTCCCAGTGAATTTTGTATAAATATTCTTTTGAGAATAATTATTTTTTCAGATTCACGTTCTACTATTTAACCCGTAGGTTATGCGAGAACAGCATTGGATTCATACCATTCCAAAGAGTAATTGCTCGCAAGTTAATAATCCGACTGGAACACGAACTGAATGGTCCGCGTTTTCCTTCTGATGCACTATCCAATGGACCAACCGCATATCCAGACCCAAATGTAAAAGTGTAATTTTGGCTAATCCTTGTCGCCACAATGTTGTAATTTTAGCTAATTCTAGGGGAGGTTACTGAATGCAATAAACACACGAAGGTTGGTAATGGACTATAATACTTAGGACACGAACAACACATATAAGTTTCGCCAGCGGCGCGTAGCAGAGTCAATTGAATTCTACAATGACTCTCTAACTGCAAGATATATACCAACCGCATCACGCGGTCAGATGTGGCACAATGCCCAATTTAATTTGAGGTATCCGCGTCCGTCGGCTTGGCCAAAAATTCCACGTAGACCCCCGTATAAAACGGGGTCGGGTAGCTGTTTCCAGAGACGAGACTCTGCCATTCGACATAGTCTCATCTGGGGAACCGCTCTGCCCAGAGGCAGAGAATTTGATCAGCACGGTTGGAGACGAATCTCCAACTGTAGGATATCTACTAACCGCTCCACGCGGTCAGATGTGGCACAAGGCCGAATTTAATGTCGGGTATCCCAGACGGTAGACTCGGCCAATATTTCCCTGTAGAGCCGTATAAAACGGAATCGAGTAGTTGTTTCCCGGAACGAGACGCTGCCTTTCGACATAGCCTGGTCTGGGGATCCTCTCATGATCCAAGTAAATGTTTATCAACATAGAAGAGTTCCTTAGGTGTTACCAGAAATTGCAGAATCCCTGAGAGAAGTGTGTGAACTCCCAAGTGGTGTATTTTGAAAGTGATTAAATATACGTATTTTTTTTGCTATGCCTAAAGATCGGATACTCATTAAACAGGCCCTGTATTACCATTCACTTAAATAAAAAAGAGATTACATAGATCAGTCATGGATGTAGGAGGAGTAACAGACTGTTAGTTTAGTTCTGGTATAATTTTAAATAGTAACAGAATTTGCAGAAAAATATCATTATTTTCTTTTCACGGGAAAACTGAATACTTTCTGTATCTCGTGGATAGTTCTCGAGGTACGAATACTTCAATATAATTTATATAGAATATATATATTTTTTTTATTAAATGAAATTATTCTTTATAGATTTTTTGATGAAACACCTATTTTTCCACACCTATGTATTGGATCAATATAGACAATTAATATATGTTTGTTTCTCGGCTATAAATGAAAAAATATATTAAATTGCAATAACTAATTATTTAATTAATTTGTTTATTTTTTTCTTTTAGTCTACATTGGTAGCCCAAAGCAATTACACTATATATTTGCTATGTTTACTAGGTTTAGCATTAAAATACTAATTACTACATTATCTGATGTTTAGACTACACTGACGTAACAACAGTAATGGAATCGCAATATGTAAAATTAATGGTAGTTGTCGCAGATATATCTTGAGTCACGCAAATGCCCAGACGTATATCAGTTGATATCTGACATCAGGCGAACCAGTCGTGATCTGAAATTTGGTTAGTCAGTGTTAACACCGGTCAGACAGATCGTGATAAGATGACGTGAATTATCAAAACTCGAACTGGGCGTTAAAGAGAGTTCTAGCTAGCATATTCCCTTTACTGTCGTGACGTTTAATATTTCAGCGTATGGGGCAAAGTACGTATCTTGAATAAGTGTGACCAGAGAAATCTGGCTGGAATTGTGTACGATGACACTGGCTCAAATAAAATACAGATTCACTAAATGAACTCCGAGATACATAACAAGTTTGTCATTTCAATATTGTTTAGATTCCATCGATATGGGTAAGGAATTCCCGCCATGGTGCCATTTTTAACACAACACTCACCTGCGCTCGAAGGAGACGATAAATTTATTCTAAAGGATTAGCAACTTGTGCTGTACATCAATGACTCAAGGTTCATTTGTATGAGTATGATGGATCGGTTCAAGTGATGTCATATCCACCTAAACATATCATTGGGCGCTAACATTGTATCGCGCTACTTCGTAAAATTTGCTCCCATTGAGTGACTCCATAGTCCCGGACAACGATGGATATTTCCTCTTCGGGGATTTTGGTTGGTGAGTATATTATAAATGCATTCATCAACTACCCTTATTATGACAGCTTGGGTTAGCCGACAGGGTAATAAAATGTCCGGTCCTCTTGTTCATTGATGCGGATCGCCTGATAAATGCGTGATCGCCAGACAGCCGTAATCTGTCACGCCTACGCCTGGAAATTATAAACTGTACATAAGTTCGAATGTCACTGGTAACGTCTGACTTATTATTGACGGTAATTGCAGCCGTCTTCAGTTTGGTTTGGAGTATTTTGTTTTACTGCATATCAACACCTCAATGGGTTATTTAATGCCCACAAGAATATATAGGAGAGGTTCGTATACATAGAATGTGTATTCTTTTCTCAAGAATCAAATATGTATTGCTGGTAATTTTTTTAAGAAATGTATTGCTTGTAATATTTCTTTTCACAAACATTTATTGCTGGTATTTTTACTATAAAAATGTATTGCTGGTATTTTTACTATAAAAATGTATTTTTATATTTTCATCGTCTTTTGGCACTAGTTTAGGGCTTAACTATTTGCCCATAGCTGGAACCTTAACATGCGATACCATCCTTGCTCAGGGTGGACCTGAGAACAACAGCAATTTAGAGAAGGTTCCACGGTCCTCAAAACCTCTCCATCAGCGGACTTGCTGCTGGATGTAGTTTATCGTCAAACCTAAGACACGCTGGCGTCGTCAGAAAAAGTTATGTTGTGATGAACAAAATAATCTAACAAAATAAGACAAAAATAGAAATTTATCATTCGCCTGCTACGGATGTTTGTTCAATATATCGCGTCAGACATCTTTTCACGTCTGAATACCACTTGCACTTTTATATATCTCGAATCGCCAGACCGTTCATACATGTGTCTCCGGCTATCTCTTCTCAATGCTGTAAGCTATCTCTTCTTCCTATATCGCTCCCCATTCTCTCAAGACTGTGGAATAATCGATAGCATTTCGGACAGCATAGAAAAGGCTCTCTCTCTCCATCCGTTTCCTCATTTATTAGTGTTTGGCGATTTTAACGCCCATCATACCAAGTGTCTTAAGAATGCTACTACTGACCTCGCAGGCATCTTCTCAATCCCTCACGAAGATAGTTGACTTCCCCTCGCGTTTTGCCTACAACCGGGACGGTAAGGCCTCACTTCTCGATCTGAGTTTTACTTCCATCCCCGAGTCTTTTAGCGCCACGCAGCTCTGCCCACTTGGTAACTCCGATCATGCTGTAGTGTCTGTCATCAACTACTGCAAAGAACTTCCTACTACTAGAACCTCGTTCTGCTATCGACGAGCTGACTGGGACTAGTTCCGTGATTTCCTTCGCGATGTACCCTGGGATATTGTATTTATGCTCCCCGGTCAAGAATGTGCTTCTGAGGTCTCCTCCTGGGTTAAAGCTGGAATCGACGCTTTCATCCCCTCAAGGAAATGTAAGGTCAAATCGCGCTCCTCCCCTTGCTCATCCGGGGTTCTTGATAAGATCCAGAGACGGATATTCAACGTAATTGCCCCTGACCTGGCATCTCGTCTGCAGTCACTCTCTCACAGACGTGCCGTCGCCTCTCTCTGACTTTTTTTACAAATATTTTCATGGTAATTGCCCCGATGAGCTGCTGTCGCTGGTTCCCAGACTTCATGAATTCAACCGAGGCTGACATCCCGCTCTCACCCTTTTCACTGTTGAAACTGTTAAATGTAGCCGTCTCTTCTACTCCAATAGCTTCATATCTCGCACCTCTCACCTGTGGAATTCTCTTCCCTATTCCTGTTTCACTGATAGCTGTAATCTCCAACTATTCTAATGTAATGTCAATCGTTGTCTCCAGTTGCCTTGATCTGTCCACTATCCTTCTCCACATCGTTTCCTCAATCACTCCTATCTGCTCTCGCTCCAAATCCTCTGTAACCCCTTGCGTGCTAGTGTCTTCCCGCCTTGCTTGGTGTGAAATGCTTAAATAAAATAAAAAAAGAATTCGTCTGTGCAATGATGATTGTTGCAATATCTAGTCTGTTGCTTCCTCTATTCAAAGAAAGGTATGTTATATCATAGGTCCTAACCTGCCATCTCGCCTTCAGTGTCTTTCCCACCGTCGTTAACTGGCTTCCTATATTTCTTCTGCAAATGTTTTTCATGGAATTTCCCTACGCGCAAGATGCAAATCGACCGCTAGCAGGCCAACGGTAGCGAAGGCCAGCGGTTCTCTGGTGTCAGCCACCAGTGGGCCTCTGGGCGGTCCGCCAGTGGTATCATTGCCGTGACGAACACGCCGGCAGCCCGACAGCAGGCCAGTAGTTGTAAAGGCTAGTGGCATGCCAGCCAGTGGCAGATTGGTGGCTCGTGTGTAGGGTTGTTCTAAATGAGTTTCTAACCTTGTTTCGGCGAGTGCATGAATTTTAGCGTACTTCTAGATGTTACTGTTGAACTAGCTAGATGCAACCGTATGTTCTATTATAATATTTTCGTTTCCCCCACTTCTCGGATGTGAAAGTATCTTCCGGTTTCTTAGTGTTCTGCCGTCTACAAACTTCCAAAAATTTAAATGCAACGTCAAATGCCGTTTTATACTTTCCTGAAACTTGTTCTTTCTCTTTATTATGTTTTCTCATTTTCTTGTCGGCAATTCAGTGCGTCTTAGTGGTGTTGTCGCCTATCTTAGGAGCAAATGGTTACTAAAATATCAGACATCCTATAAGAGCCTCTTTTAGCTTTTATTTTAATCGTTATCACCTCATACAAGACATTAAAGCTACTAAGACACAAGGGGTTACAGGATGTTGAAGAATAAGCAACGGACATATTGATAATGAGTGGAAATCGAAAAAAGCAATCAGGAAGATATTAGACTGCGATTGATAATGCATTTAAATTTTTGCAGATTAAGGATGACTGGAAAGGATATTTCCCTTACCTCCCCGCAAGGCAGGATGTGCCACAAGGCCGTTATTTAATGCATGGCAAAACGGCGTCCGTAGTCTCGGCCAAAAATTCCCCGTAGACCCCTATACACGGGGTCGGGTAGCTGTCTACCATTCCAGACGAGACTCTGCCCTTCGGCATAGCCTCGTCTGTGTTTCTATCTGTTCGAAGGCAGAGGGTTCAACAAGCACAGATGGAGACAAATCTCCAACAAATTCATGAAGCAAGCCCTTGGATGACTGGAAAGTATGGCGTTTTATCTTGCTTTTTCATTAATCAAAAAGAAACAATGCTCATGTTAGATCTTTTTTGCATAATCTATATTAGTGGTTAATAGTAATCTTAGTGCTGACGGATGTTAAATAGTAGTTAATATGCTCTCTGAAATTATGGACGCCATGCATTAATGGACTAAATACTTCCATTCTCTTAGTCTATTATTATTTTATTCTTATTTTTTAATCGCTATCACCGCTTGAAAGGCATTAAAGTCACTAAGGTACAAGGGGTTACAGGATGTAAAAGAATTGTGAACAGATACATTAATAATGAGTAGAAAGAGAAATGAGAAATCAGGACGACAGTAGAGAGCGACTGACATTGCATTTAAGTATTTAAAAATTAAAGATGGATGCAAAGTATGTAGCCGGAATGGCGGTCCACAAGCGAGAAGTATGAATAAAGAAACAGTTAGCATAGAACTTGCGGCTAAATCTAGCCAGTCAGCTCTAAAGAAAAGAGATATTGTCGACAGTCTAGTACTGATGTCTAATTAACATAGTGTTGTGGTAGGATCCACCTAATCTGCATAGGTGACTACCAACTATATAAATAATGGTTGATACCGGAAGACGAGGGGAGAAAGTGACAATTACGAGATCCAACTAGAGACTCTGATCGACTGCGACTAGTCAACACATTCTCCAGGAACGTCTTCCCAGAAATATACAGAAATACTATATGTATTTATTGTGTACACTTTCTTGTTATAATACATTCTTGTTCTACGTACATTTTGTGTTGCATTATTATTCCATGCAATAGGCGAGATTCAACATTGAGTCAAGACTCAACACATAGTGTAGAGCCCATCCGAATAATTAATATAATCTAGAATTTAATTCTAATTATATTGTTGATATTGGACATTATGTTGTAATTTTAAAGAGAGCTTTATCTACTAGAAGTGATATTAATTTTTATCTAAATATATTTTACCTTCAGGGCATAAGCTAAAGACCTCTCCATATCTTCCAGTTCCTAACATCATTATTATGATCATCATAGTCTTATGACCAGATGTTGTCTTCGGCTCACTGAGCAACTGATCAGTTCCCTCCACATATTTGAGTTGAAAGCCGGAAAGTTATTCATTCATGCCTAGTCCATTTTGAGCACGCCGTCTGTGCGGAGCCCATCCTTCACCAGGTTAAAACAAAGCTAGACACGTCCGGTGATTAACGAAAGGGGGAGAACCTTCCATCTTTGCCGTTTACTTCAGTTTAGAAAGCCCCACGCCAAGTGATGACGTGGCATCACCACGCTAGCTACAGAGATCACTCTACACAAGGTTGGTTTTTAAACCTAATCGGTGGTTATTCACTTCTCACCAGCAAGGCCGGGTGGAGAAAACGGTTTAATCACCGATGACCCGACATAATTGCAGATAGAGACGAGTTTCTCGAAGATTTATATTATATAAAAGAAAACTTTTATATAATAATGATCATCGTAATTGGAATTAAAATTTCTCCTTTTCTTAGTGTTGTGACCAAGTAATTTGTTAAGGAATACCAAAACCAGAGGTTGCAGATAAATAGTGTATTGAACAGTAAATAAACAGAAGTGTTACACGATTTGGGAGTGTGTGTCGGTTGACCAGCGTTCAGTCTATCACTGCTAATATTTAATAGCCCCCACCATCACCACGAGAGATGTATGTGGCACAAGGTCGATTTTTTGTGGTTCTCCGACCCCGTAGAGTTCGGCAGGAGCTGAACAGCCTCAGTAGAACAGTCTATATCACCGTTAATATGTAACAGCCCCCCACGAGGGATATAGTTGGCACAAGGCCGAGTTTAACGTGGGTCATCCGTGTCCGTAGGATAGGTCAGAATATCCCCGTAGGACCCGCATAAACGAGTTCGGGTCTGTCTACCTCCCCGGGTTCCTCTATACCAAAAAACCGAGAGTTCGACAGGAGCTGCGAACAGCTTCAGTAGAACAGTCTATATCACCGTTCCCCCCGAGACTTACTATTCCTACTACATTACCGTAAGCGGAAGAGTCCATAATAGACACATTAGAGGGAAGACACTACAAAACTTAGTGAGGTTGTCATCCAATCAAGGATGCTAAGGATATCATGGACCGAGCGTGTGAGCGAGGATGAGATATTGGAGAGCTTGCAAATAAGGCTTATACTTAATATCAGGAAGAGGCAGCTGAAATTTCTGGGACACATAATGTGGAAGGAAGGCCTGGAGAATCTGATACTCACGGGTCGAATAAAGGGGAAGAGAGACAAAGGAAAACAACGCGTGACATACCTGGCGGGCTTAAGCAAGGGGATGACAGAACGTGGTCTGGTGGAGAAAGCAGAGGGAAGGAATTTAATGAGAGATGCAAGGTATAGAGGGAGGTGGAGAGTCATGATCTATACATTAGATCCAGCAGTTCGGATCTTTACTGCTAAGGCCCTTGTTACCATATACACTGGGTCGAACCGTCTCTTTTCTACATGAAGACTGGCTGTTAATCAAGGCTATGAAGTTCATATCATTCTGTACTGCTGTTAAGTTGGACAGGAAGTGAAAATTGATGGTTAATGCCTTTCAAAAAGGCATTAACATGAAGTTAACCAAAAGAAAAACTTGGATTTGAACTTGGCATGCGGAATCAACATCACGCGTTGATAACCTTTACGCCAAATTCGGATGCCAATTTGCTACTACGAGTGTTCAAATGCATGCATTTTTCGCCTTCGTTGCATGACATTTTCAATTCAACGGTACTATTGCATAAATGGGTACCGTATTTGTTTTGAGTGAGCATTTTTCTTTCATATTTTTGTTTTTGTTTTAGCATTTTGATCGTTGTCTATGTTTAAAGTCACGTTTTGCTATGATGCCAACCGCCTTCTTTTCGTTTCTTTTTTTTCCTTTCAACATCAGCATTCCGTCATAAAAGTCATATTTTCTTCACCGCAACCAGTTCGTGATACTTACCTCAACTACAACAGATATCGCGATATCGCGTCATGTAATTGCCGCGAATGTGTGCGAATATATGTGAATTTGTAAACACGCACACACGCAAACACACGCAAACAAACACACACACACACACATATATATATATATATATATATATATATATATATATATGTGTGTGTGTGTGTGTGTGTGTGTGTGTGTGTGTGTGTGTGTGTGTGTTCGTGTAAGTCTGTGAGTTCTATATTTTTTGACACGGACAATAGAACATCAACTTTCTACCGCAAAGTGACTAGCATCACAAGGAATATATTGTAAATAACGATGCCCATTTCTGTACAGCCATCTCTAACGTTATTATCATTCCTTGCTAGAGAATATCGCATTCCTTTGTGTTCAACTAACAAGGAAGGAGGAGATCAAAGTATGACACAGTTATGATATATCTGCGAGATAATAATGATGTCAGAATTAGGTCAAAATCTTTTAGGCATAATTACGAATAATATTTATTCTAGCATATACCGTTGTAAATGAAAACGTAGCTGAAAACTACCATATATATATATATATATATATATATATATATATATATATATATATATATATATATGTAGTACTTACATGTATAAAAGGAGGATTATGAACCAATTTATATATATATATATATATATATATATATATATATATATTTAAGCATGTAGTATTGAATGTTAAAGACAACATAGTCTTGCATATTTTCTTTTGAATTTTCTCATATTCTCTAATCAGACTTTTTATTTGAAAATAATTTTCATTAGAGAATATGAGAAAATTCAAAAGAAAATATGCAAGACAATGTTGTCTTTAACATTCAATACTACATGTTTAAAAGAAAAGTTGTGCCAAATTACACACACACACACACACACACACACACACATATATATATATATATATATATATATATATATATATATATATATATATATATATATATACACCGAAAGCCAAAAAGATATAGTGTAACAAATAAATAACAACAAGTATAATAAGTCGATCTAAATACATCCAAATATATAAATAAACTAACAACCGATTACGATAAACTAGCCGTTTAAAAAACAAAACAAAACAAAAACAAATAAAGATAACCAACCTAAATAGATAAATTAAAAACTGTTCCCACCTAAATAATAGTCAGAAAAAACCACAAATTCAACAAACAGATTTAATCAATGACAAATAAACAAATATATAAGATAAAAAATAAAAATGAAAATAAATAAAAACAAGCAAAACAATTTGACCCAAATAAATAAGCGAACAAGCGATTTCCGGTAATGACGGCCATTATAGACTACCAACAATAAGCTATATAAACAATTTTTTACTACGTTAACCAAAAACACCGATCAAAATAAAAGAATAAATAAATAAATATATAAGATAAAAAATAAAAATAAAAATAAAAAAACAAACAAAAAACAAGCAAAACAATTTGACATAAATAAATAAACAAATAAGCCACTTCCGGTAAAAGTAACCGCCAAAATAGACTACCCATAATGCACCACTGACCCTTATATAAATAGCCGAGAAAAATAACAGCACTAGTCGCCTGACGATTGCACTAGCATGAAACAGACTGTCGCCTCTAAGTGCTGACTTCCATGTCCACTTTTATATTTACACACGCTCTATCTCTGATATTGAGCACTTTACCCCATAAATATAGCACACTTTAAGACTATATTTCTGCATATATATATATATATATATATATATATATATATATATATATATATATATATATATATATATATATCTGAAGGAGAACTCCAAATTCAAAACCTGTAATATGCACCAGATCTCTGTTTTTGGCCCTTCAAAAAGTCTCTCTGCTTCTGCACAAAGCCTACACCATTATAATCAAAACATATACGCTTTTGTCAGGCTGCCGCTTCCGAGGAACTGATCAGATTGACCCTCATATGTCGAATACGACGAGAGATACCACCATATATATATAATGAAGAGAAAGAACAGTGAAATATATAATCCGGTGTCATTATTAATATTTTTTTTATTTTGACAAAAGAGTGCTCAATGCAAATCTACAGAGCTTAAATTATATAAATTTACTAATTTAAAAATATGGTTCCATATCTACACAGGAAGTACGATGTTTGAAAATCAGAAATTGAAAACTTCAATTTCACTTATAGAATTAAGTTAAAGTCCCTAGTCCTGTTGCATTTTCAAGTCAATTTTGGAATAACTATATAGGGACTCTAACTTCATTTTAAAATTAAATTTGAAGATTTTAGTTTTTTATATATATAGTCATAGTACCGCTAATCGATATTTTTTTCTATATATGTAGTCATAGTACCGCTAATCGTACTGGAAGAATATGTTCTAGTTGTTCCTCACTTTTACTTAGATACTTATAACTCATGTTTACAACTCATGTTGTACGAAGATGGATTATTGTTTGTTATATCCAGCCGGGAGGTTTCGAACCCTTTCTTTTCTGCATTAACATCGTTCTAGTCGTCTATGTAGCCTTATGAATTAGTCTCCACTCTGTAGCCCTTTCCCACACACGAAACGACATAAGAATCTCGTCGCTCTATTGTTATATGATGTAATGGAATAACCAGGCACCCCCATGAATGATTGCACTATAGGTAGTAAGTACCTATAAAGTCAACTGTCTACAAGAGACTTCAGGAAGAGTGAGAGTGAGAAGGCTAAAGAACGTCCGACAATCCAATAGGTGGCACTCACTACTAGATTGACCTGTGTGAACAACTGTACCCTATTTCTTATTGTACTGGTTGTGTACAATAAACATTTCTTCTATTATCCACCTGGTGTTAAGTATTTATTCCCTTAGCACGAAATATAACATTATATCTGTTGTGGTAGGATCCACCTAATTTGCATAGCGGAGTACCGACGATATAAATATGGTTGGTACCGGAAGACAGGGAGGCAAATCAAGAGATCCAACTAGAGACTCTGCCCGACTGCGACTTAGTCAACACATTCTCCAGGAACGGTCTTCCCAGGAATATACAAAAGACTACATGTAAATATTGTGTAAATTTTTTTGTTTCAATACATTTTATTCTAACTACATTTTGTGTTTGCATTATTATTCCATGCATTAGTCAAGTTTCAACAATATCTATGGAAAATGTTGAAAGAGTTCTATGCATTAAATCCAGCGGTTTGTGCTTTTACAGCTAAGAACCGTGTCACCAAATTCACTGGGTCGAATCAACTTCATTTCTTTCGAATTACTTTATTAAAAAAAAGATTTCCATGGCGACAGCTTCATCTCACTAGTCGGTTCTTTGTGCAAACATTCTTCTGTAAGGATGCTGCCAACATCACTACAACTGTGACCTCTCCAAGTGGCATCCGTTATCGACACTGAATATTCTCCTAATTTACATTTCTTACGTTTTCCTCTGAAATCTATAAAGCAACCCTTTGAACTAACCCAAGACCTTTAGATGTTTTGGTCTTTGTTCTGGGCGAATATAATGAAAATAAAAACTATAAACGAATATACAAGATGCAATCCATATATTTTGAAATTTTATATTTATTAATTTCAAAGAAGTACAAAGCATTAATCTCGTTCAAAGTAAGGACCTCTGACTTCCGTGCACTTTTAATGCTCCAGTCACTTTAGGATAAACCCCATGGAAATCATTCAAAACTAATTCGCCCAGGACCTTCGTCAGATGCTCGCTAATTTTATCAATGTCTTGAAAGCGACTACATCTGAGGTTCTCATTCATGTAGGGGAACAAACACATGGGAGCAAGGTCTGAATTGTATGGAGGGTGATAAACAGTTTTGATGTCTATTTCATTCGAGACAAAAATTTATTACATAGCATCGACATTATCGACTGTGACAAGGCGTGTATAATAGGGTGTGTTCAAAAAGCCATTACAAATATCTCCTTCAAATTGGGATAAAAGGAAATTGGTAGTTCGTCTCATTCGATGGATTATAATGATATACTAAGATTACAATGATCTAGGACAATGATAATTGGCTCTTCTGAAAAGTATCAACACTCACAGAAACTCCTATTATCTACAGAGCATATATATATATATATATATATATATATATATATATATATATATATATATATATATATATATATATATATCAAGTATGTGATGCGGTTTCAATTTATAATACGCAAATCATTCATACGAAAAGCAGATAATGAAGTTATTTATATGGCAATAATCACTCTCGCAAACAATTTTTAATAATAAAATACATCAAGATCGTATCCGTTAATGAGTGGTATGTTCCTTGTTTATAAATTCCGGTTTTATCAGGTCTTTTTTTATCAGGTCTTTTTTTATCAGGTCTTTTTTTATTTTTGTTTTCTTTAAAAAAAAAAGACCTAATAAAACCTGAATTTATATACAAGGATCATACCATTCATTAACGGATATGAGGTTGATGTATTTTATTAATAAAAATTGTTTGCGAGAGTGATTCTTGCCATATCATTAACTTCATTATCTGCTTTTCGTATGAATGATTTGCGTAATATATATATATATATATATATATATATATATATATATATATATATATATATATATATATATATATGTATGTATGTATTGCTGATGGCAACCTTTGATCGACCGTTGTGGATAAGAGTTTCTGTGGCTTCTACATTCGGATCCTCCGTATGATTACAACAGAAGATGTTGCTTTCAAATTTGGAAGATAATACGTGGCGGACTAGCAAAGAACCGGAGCTGAAGATAGCCCCTTGGTCGAGAAAATTAAATATTCGAATAGAACATACGGTTGCATCTAGCTTTTTCAACAGTTACACGATGACACCCAGTTGTCCATAATGTAGTACGCTTAAAATATAATTTGCATGTGCTATACTTTCATTTTCTATTGTTGCGATACATTTAATATTAAGCGCATATCTCTTGTATTTTCTCAGGAGTGCATCCGTTATCTTTATTCATTCTTTCAATATTTTCGTAATATATCAGTGCTAAATACAATATTCTTTCTATGATGGTTGCAGAGTGCTGAGTATTTAAGTTGATGTCTTATCAACCTAAGTCACTCATTTAGTTGGTTAAAATCTTAAAGATCTTGTTGTATGGCCCGTATAATCCTTTTAATATTCATGTTCGTTATCACGGATGCAACCCTGCAGTGTATTTAGGAATGACACTAGTGGTATAGTATATGGATTGTTGTGGTGCATTATTATTTTCTTGGAGTGTTAAAGGAAATTTAAATATTTTATAAACATGTTAAAATGCCCTTTTTATTTCCTGAAAGGTATTTTAATTCATTGTCTATTTTGTATAAGAGATCTTTAGAGAAATATAAATCTTTCTTTATGACAACAGCCCCATTATCAAGTGTGATCGTAGAGTCGTTCTTCAACTGGGCACCTAACCTGTCCCCTAGAGATTGCTGGGTTGAATGCGGGATAATGTTCCTTCGTACATAGCGCCATTTGGTCAAATAAGTCTGGTGGAGCCTTTTTACACATCCTATTCTGGCAATCTTTAACCTTCTTACCAGAAAAAAATCGATGTATCAAAAAGTACAATATTTCATTTGACAGCGCTATTATTTTAACAAACATCAGTCACGTCTTAAAAAGCAACGATTTTAATTTAAGTAAAACCTATACGTTGGAAAGTGAATTTATATATTTGGTTTGTTCCAGAAAATAAACTGTAAACATAATAATCACTATTTATTAATTATATACTTACATTACTTATATTTTTTATTCGAATAGGTGAAAAATGTTAGGCTAACTCTCAATCGATTTATAAAAAGATAAGTAATAACGATTTCCTTATCATGTGTTTACATATTTTAATCATTTAATAAATGCTTACAAATTTATGAAAAATTAGTTTTAAAACAATAAACATTGCGCATGGGTGAAGGTAATTAAGTTAATACCGGTGTAAGGGGCAAAAGTCTGAGCAGAATGAACATGGTTGTTAGGCTTTCGTCAGACAGACCTTCAGTGTTGGGCACTTTGTCCTTCCACGATGTGCCCAGGATGTGGCGGATCCACCTTAAGTGAAAAATCTTCAGTCTCTTCTGCTTGACATATGCCGTCCATGTCTCGCTCCCGTTCTTATGACGCAGGCATTATAGATTGTCATCTTCTTACAGAGTTTGGAGTTCTCCCACACTCGCGTGATGAGGCGAGCGAATGTGGTTGCTGTTTCCCAATCCTCTATTTCTGTGTTCAGGTTGACGTCGCTGCTGATCGTAGACCCGACGTACAAGAACTGGTTCACAACCTCCAGCTCGGAGACATCAGTGATGATGGTCGATGGCGCAACTACATCCTGTCCAAGGACATTCGATTTTTCAGGCTGACAGTCAGCGCGAGGTCCCTGCAGGTCACAGAGAATTCAAACTACGCTGGTCAAACCATTGCTGGTTATTTAAAGAGAGTGCTGTGGATTCCGGGATGAAATCCAGTATCAAATAATAAAAAAAACGCCAAGAATGAATATAGGAAAATAAATGTATTAACGTAATAATACAAACTGGTAATACAGGTTAGTAGTTCCAGGAATGCGGGGTTAGTAGACAAATATATATATATATATATATATATATATATATATATATATATATATATATATATATATAGTCTTTGATATCGACGTATCCCTGTATGACTTCTTACTGAGTCTACGTGTACGTTACTGTGACTCTTGCCGCTACGTTATTCTACTCTTCAACTTGACTTTCTCTATGTGTGACGATGTTTAACAACACGCCCACGTGTGTCGAATGTGGCACAAGACCGGTTTAATGTGGGCTTACCGAGCCCATATGCCCGGCCAAAAATATGCCCATTAGAACCCGTATACACGGGTTCAGGGACTAGCTACCTCCCCGGACGAAACTTTGCCTGCGGCAAAGCCTCGTCCGAGTTCCTCCCCACCGAGGTGGAGAGTTCGACAGCAAAGAACAGTCTAAATGACTGTTCCAGTCACTGTGTGACTCCTCGGGCATTCACTGGCAGTAGTATATGTATACCCCGGGTGAGTCCATTTGTGTAAAAAGGGGGGACCCCTCACAAGGAGTAAATATTTTGAATTGTATTTATACATTTTAATAATTTATTTTTCGATTTAATATTGCATTAACGATGGACAATTATTTTTCTTCCAGCTTTAGGGAAGAGTTAGCTTCATACTTTACGCAGGCATATATGTGCGTACGTGAATGTAACTCAACTGCTATTCGAACTCGGATATACCTTTTCGAAACGTCATCCATTACACCACCCGCACATCATGTTTATGTCCATGACCTTCACGGAGAAACGTTCATTTTCAGCTTTTAATCAAGCACTATTTAAGCACTAATGTGTTTCTCTATATTAGTATGTTTGGTACGGAAAGAGTATTTACGATGAAGAGGTTTATATTGCCATTCTTATTGCATTTGGTTCGTTGAATCTGCTTTTGCTTTCTTGTTTGTTTGCTCCAGTTGTTGGATTATGTCTTCTTTGTCTGTTCTTCATCCACCTGAATTTTTTGTTTATTATTATTATTATTATTATTATTATTATTATTTTATTTCCTTTGATTTCCGGTGTATACTCGTTTCTTTCCTGGTTCCAACCAGAGATCTCAGGCCCCAAACTGCATCATGACATTGCCCAAAGAGCATTTTTGAAACACACAGACACATAGTTTACATAAATAACGCCCTTCGTAAGGTTTGGTTATGAGGATTTTTTTTGCATATTTTTACGGCATGGGCTATAAGTAATCCCTCTAAATGGATCTTTTCCCACTCCATCCTAGGGCTCCAACTGCATCTGTAATTGTTGATATCCTCATGTGCCTCATTTAGGAGATTTCGATTTCAAGGTCATTGTATTTTGATATTTATTTGAAGATCTTCAAAGTGTCATTGCAGCCTGCAAGGACTGCCATATCAATATGGATGCACATTTTGTGTTTGCGGTCTCTAATAACGATATCTGGGCGATTAGCTTTGATTATTCTGCCTGTGTGTATTAAGTAGTCATATAAAATTGTTACAGGTACTATTTCCTGAAATGGGTTTGCGTGATGTTCATACTAATTACTTGAGTTTGCTTTCCTTATTATTATTATTATTTTTATTTCCTTTGATATCTGACGTTTACACATTTCTTTCCGGGTCCCGCACCAGGGACCTAAGGTTAGAAATGGCATCATGACACTTTCCACTGCAAAAAAAATAAAAAAATAATTACATAGATGAAGCCCTTCGTAAAGTCAGAACAATTTTTTGTATCTCTTTGAGGCATGGACTTCCAGGGATCCCTTCAATCAGCCTACTGGAATCTTTTCCAACCAGTCCAAGGGCTCCAGCTACAACAGAAATTGTTAATGTTCCCATGTGCCACATTTTTGAGATTTCTATTTCAAGGTCCTTGTATTTTGACAGTTTTTCGAATATCTTCAAAGATACATTGCAGTCTGCAGGGACTGCCATATCAATAAGGAGGCACTTATTTTGTTTGTGGTCTTTAATAACAATGTCTGGGCGGTTGGCTTTGATTGTTCTGTCAGTGTGTATTATGTAGTCCCATAGAATTGTAACAGGTCCTATCTCCGTAATCGGGTAGGGTGGTGTTCGTACCAATTTCTTCCAGTTTCCTTCCCATAGGAGTTGCAAATTTTCCAGTGCAGATATTGGCCCACTCTGTCATGCCGGGTTTTATATTCAGTGGGTGCCAATATCGTGCAACCTGATATAAGATGATCAATTGCTTCTGCATATTTGTCACAGAATCTGCATCTTGGGCTAACACAGTATTTTAGTATATGTGCTTGATAATTCCTAGTTAACAAGCATTGGTCTTGTGCAGCAATGATACAACCCTCAGTTTCACCTTTCAACCCTGCACTACGTAGCCACTGATGGGTGAGGTTTTTGTCTACGTCTGCTTGTTTGGTACGGGCAGAGTGTTGGCCATGGAGCGGTTTATTTTGCCATTGTTTCTTTATCTGGTCGGTCGCATTTCTCTTTGCATTCTTTTTTAAATTTTTAGCAGCTTCAGCCGCTGTACAGTGATGTATTGGAATTTCTGTGCCCATTTGAAGCTCCTTTTTGAATTTCTCGGCTTCCTTTACTACAGAGTAAAGACACTTACTACTTTCATGTTCCTTGACACATACCATCATCCAGTCTTCTGTATTTCCCAAGTATCTTTGGAGGCCAATTGTTGTACTTTTGTAGGATAGTTCTAGTTGAACTAGTCATCTTCCTCCTTCGGATCTGGGCACATACAGGCGATCAATATCAGCTTTGGGATTATGCACGCAAGTGAGGAGCTTTCTCGTTTTGGCGTCCATTCGCTTAATTTCAGCTATGGTCCAGTTAAGTACATTAAAGCTGTATTGCACCACAGGAACAGCTAAGGTGTTTATAGCTGATATTCGTTTTTTTGAGTTCAGCTTGGTATTTAGTACCAGGCGTACACGCCTGTAGTACTCCTTTCTTACCTTCTCTTTCATTTGGGAGTGTTGTATGCCATCTCCCTCACTAATTCCTAGGTACTTATAAGCTTCATCCTGCTCCAATTCTCTAATCTTCGTGGCAAAATCTAAATCTATTAAGGGTGCTTCTAAAATTCTACCTTTCTTAAATGTTACTTTAGCACATTTATGTTATCTGAAGCTCATGCATATGTCGCCACTAAAGTATTTTACAATATTAAGTGGGCCCTTCAACTCATTGTCGTCTTTGGCAAAGAGTTTGAGATCATCCATGTATAGTAGGTGTTTGAATATGTTGTTATTTATTTTGTAGCCATAGCTACTGTTGTTCAGTTCATGCGTAAGTGGGAGTAAGGAAAAACAAAACAGAAGGGGAGACAAAGAGTCTCCTTGAAAGATTCCACGTCGGATATTTAGTCGGTTGTATATGGCAGTGCCCCTGGTGTGACTAAGGTATAGTTTGGTGTTCCACATTCCCATGCTGTGCTTAAGGAAATTTAATACCACAGGGGAGACTTTGTACATTTCAAAAGTCTTAAGGATCCAAGAATGTGGAACACTGTCAAAAGCTTTACGATAATCAATCCACGCTGCACTGAGATTTCTACGTCTGCTCCTGCAATTTTCTAGAATCATTTTATTTATTAGTAATTGGTCTTTGCAGCCATATGAATCCCTCCTGCATGCCTCCTGTTCCAGTGGAAGAATGCTGTTTGTATCTAAAAAGGAGTAAGCACGGTTCGTCAGGACAGACGTGATCAACTTATACATTGTGGAGAGACATGTTATCGGTCGATAATTTTTGGGGTCATCTGTTTCATTTGTTTTTGGTATGAGGTATGTAATACCTTCAGTAATCCATTCCGGGATTTTATTGGGATAATTTACAAGCGTTGATAATGTTTCCGCAAGTATTTTCTGGATAGGCGAGAGATGATAAAGCCAGAAATTGGGAACCTTGTCATTTCCTAGGGATTTCCATTTTTGCGATTTCGTTAGAGCTTGCCTAACATCATCTGTGGATATATTTTCCCATTCTTGCAGAGGTGTATCCAACATTCTTTCTTCTTCACGCCGGATCCATTCAGCTGTTGGGTTATATTCCTTCGGGCTCCTCCAAATATTTTCCCAAAATGTCTGTACAGTATCAATCGATGGTGGCCTTTCGACATGTATAGGTTTTTTTTCCAATTTCCCTGTAAAATTTCTTAAGGTCCGTTTGGAATATTTTATTTTGGCGATAGAACCTACAAAGGTTTTCGTATCGCCTTGTTCTTTGTGCTTTTAGCTGAAGTTTCTGCTTCAGGATTTCCGTGGTTGGTGGAATGTCAAGTAGTGATTTAATATTGTGTTTCCTCTTGATCTTTTTGCACTTGCGCGTGGAAATATTAGGGTTTCTGGTGAGCTCATCTAATATAGAAAGCTCACATCTGATTTGTTTTATTTCTCGTAACTATTTTGCTTTCCAAGCTGGTTCTCTACGTCTGTTAATTTTATTTATTGTCTTGATCCCAAGCTTCAGAGTCGCTGCTAAAGCTGTTGCGTATATTACGTTGTTAACTTCTGTTGTTATTATTATTATTATTATTATTATTATTATTATTATTATTATTATTATTATTATTTCATTTGATATCTGCCGTTTACACATTTCTTTCCGGGTCCCGCCCAGGGACCTAAGGTTAGAAATTGTTTCATGACACATTCCACTGCAAAAAAAAAATTACATAGATAAAGGCCCTAGTAAAGTGTGGGCTGTACTTGTCAGAATAATCTTTTGTATCTCTTTGAGGCATGGACGTCCAGGGATCCCTTCAATTAGTCTACTGGAATCTTTTGCAACCAATCCTAAGTCTCCAGCTTCAACAGCATTTGTTGATGATCCCATGTGCCACATTATTACATCATTATTATTATTATTATTATTATTATTATTATTATTATTATTATTATTATTATTATGATTTTATTTCATTTGATTTCTTTTGTGTACACATTTATTTCCGGGTGACGCCCAAAGACCTAAAGTTAATCCCAAAAATATTAACTTTATTTGGAGCTTATTCTTGAAATAATAATAGTTTTAAGTCAGTTTGTAAGCAAAGACCAGCGGAAATTAGATATTTCAGTACGCACAGTACATTCATCAGACAAATTTAAGAGTAAATGCTCAAACATTGGTAAAAATGATCAAATTTAATAAATTGTAATGGCAGCACTTATAACAAAACCCCAGCTTTCACACTGAGTGCAATGTCGATTTTCTAAGGAAAATGAAAAACAAACCTACTCTACAGTCTGCATCGACGACTCCTCTTTGTGCTACATGTTCTTCCAGACAGAATTAAGATGTAGGGCATGGTCTGTGTAGACTATCAATATTCTTTTAGTTGGTTTTTCAATTCATCTTTCATCAACTAATCCTAATAAGCTTTTGTCTTACTGGCGTTGGTGTCCTCTCAAACTGTCCATAAAGTAGTATCCTCCGTCTGGCTTTATTTTCATTCGCACGCTTTTCATTTTCAAATGAATATCATTAATTATAGATGGTCTCCGTCAAGTCGTACGACTGCAGACACATATCTTCGCAGACATGGACTGTCAAATCGATAATTTCCACCAGATTTATACGTGAACACGTCATGTGACGCACATTGTAGCGAACAAGCCTCATTCCCTCATATCCTTTTGGTGAGACGTAATTTCCAGGCGAACAGCTTTATCCTACGAAACACTGATTTGTTAAACCGACTCCTAAATGGATACTCGTCCTATCACTACCATATTCAGTTAGTTAAGTGACACATGCGATACACGCTTAGACGACCATATATCTTTTGAACTATGACTGAAGAGGCAGATTTTATCCGCAATACCTTGCGATTTCTTTCTACGGTAGACTGATTGCAAACCAAGGCGAAAGAACCAAGTGTGTTCTACTATTCAATGCATAGCCGAGAGGAGAAGGGATTGATTTATACCTTTCTCAAGTTTATTTGTGCGACTGTGACTAAAATATTACCCTGTTCAAATCTAGTATCAACCGTCATATTCCTGTGATTTTCTTATTCATTATCACTTTGCATCAAGTGGCTCTTGCTCCTTAAACAGGGTGAAAATCATTGTAAAAAATGTATGCTCGGCTTTATTTCAATTTTCTCAATGCAAGGATTTACTTTCGCTCGCTTGTGGCGCATCATTTCTTGCTGACTTGAAGTCAACACATCTCATATCGGCACCAATGCAGACGAGAGGTGTATTTCATCACGGTGACACTTGCATTATTTCTGCGTAATCATTCCAAAAAATATCCAAAAGCCCTAATAACATGGACATTAACTTCCTTATCCTTTCCACACAACCTGAACTTGTCTGAATCTACGCGGAAGTAGATATTCTTCCGGACAAGATTAGTATTTAAGACTCGAGTATTATTATAATTATTATTATTTCACAGAATCTATTTGGGGTTGGCAATTAATTGAATCAGTTAATTAGGGAATTCGAGAATCAATTATTCTGAACGATTCTATTTTCGAAAATTGTTTTCTTCGGGGGAACCTTAAATCTTTGATGTAAAATCAGTTAATTAATTAAGGGAATTTTTCAGAATGTGAATGATGAATCCTAATGAATGTCGCCAATATGGCTACGAGAATATTCGATGATTATCTGTGAGATGCAAAGACCAATATATGCAAATTCAAATGCTTGAGATTCTTTGAAAATGTCACCTCCTAAGTAAAAAAACTGTTTATAATATGTCACCTCCTAAATAATAAAGAGTTTACAAAATGTCACCTCCTAAATAATAAACAGTTTACAAAATGTCACCTCCTAAGTAATAAACAGTTTACAAAATGTCACCTAAGTAATAAACTCTTTACAAAATGTCACCTCCTATGTATAAAGTTCAAAAGTGTCACCTCCTAAGTAATAAACAGTTTACAAAATGTCATCTCCTAAGTTATAAACAGTTTACAAAATGTCACCTGCTAAGTGAAAAACAGTCTACAAAATATCACCTCCTAAGTAAAAAACAGTTTACAAAATGTCACCTCCTAAGTAATAAACAGTTTACAAAATGTCACCTCCTAAGTAATAAACAGTTTACAAAATGTCACCTCCTAAATCATAAACAGTTTCTGAAATGTCACATCCTAAGTTATAAACAGTTTACAAAATGTCATCTCCTAAGTAATAAACAGTTTATAAAATATCACCTTCTAAATGATAAACAGTTTACAAAATGTCACATCCAAACTAAGAAAAACCCAAGTGTCACTCAAAGTATATTAAATGTTAGACTGATTTGCTTAACGGCATATAGATATCTTATGGGTCATTTATTGCCAAAATTTAATTTTCTTGTGATTTGTGAACTAATAAACATATGACATATCTTATTCTGCTTTCACATTTGAATACATGGGAGATGATACTTAGCTTTTGTGCATATAAAATTTTGTAAGGACATAATCACTAGAGACGGTGATATATCTGTTTTATGTTGTAGAATAGTTGAAGTAATATTTAGGAATACGGTTCGATTTATTTAAAATGTAGGATAATATATGGATTAATGTCATATAAATTTTATTTCATCTTGGTTGTTTGGTTGATTTTGTTTAACGGGATAGCCAACTCTCGGTTATTTCATGCCGAAATCTACATATTTTACACACAATTTTATGTCTTTTAATGACTATATTTACAACACAATTGTGTGCCTTTGACTACAGATAAAATGTATTATTTGTAATTTTGCTTTAAATAAGCATTGTTGTTGATTTTACTATAAATATGTATTTTTGGTAATTTTACTATTAATAGGTATTGTTGGCTTTTTTGTATAATAAAGTATTGTGGATTACTTGATTTTTATCATCTTCTATGGGTTATTTATTACTGGAATTTTAATCTTTTGTAAGTAACTTTAACTACAAATATGTTATACATAATTTTAGCCTCTTAGGTCAAAGGTATGTTTTTCAGATATATAATCTGTTGATTATAAAATATTCTGTTGACAATTGTACTATAAAAATGTATTTTGATATGTTTCAATGTTTCATTGATCGTCATTTTTTTTAAGAATATATTTTGACCATTTTATTTTAAGAATAAGCTGTTGATTTCTGGTTCGTTCTTCACTAATTTCCCATCGCTGGTATCCTTATAGGTGCTACCACCGCTGGTCAGGGTGGACCTGGGAACAATGGCAGTAAAGAGCTCGTTCCACGCTATATATTAACTCCAATATCCCAATCAGTGGCCTTGCTATCGTTATTCCCACAACAATTTTGTTTGGCCGATTGTTAGCTAAACTGGGTAAAACAAAGTCGATGGAAACAAAAGAAACGACTGTTTAATGTGAATCTTAAAGAAAAGAAATAATTTTCTTCCTTCGTTAGATTGAAGACATTTTACTCGTCTGAGTCAAGTGTTGTATATAAATGGTAGCTTCGTCATTTCTGAGGGCGCTTGAAATCATGCCCAACTTCTACATCAGCACTTCTACACCAAAATCTATGACAGACTTTATGATTCAAATTCGAAGAACAATGTAAAAAAAAAAAAAAAAAAAAAACAACAGAAAAAACGAAACCTCACTCTAATATCAAGAATAATTTCAAGCTATTTAAAAAATAATGTACATTTACATTTATAAGTAGGAGGACAGGAACCAATGATATATGAGGACGACATTTTAGTTAAAAAAGCTATGAAACAATTCAGACACGTCGTATCCAATATTGTATTATGTCATAGTGATAACTTACGCAATCCCATAAATTTGTGCTCTCGAAATTTTACAACCATAAGATAGGCAGATATTTTCCATCCGCACTCATTATATTTTCCCTAACCGACATTTTTTTCTGTAAATATATATTAACTTAGTGATACGAAGTCAGACTAGCTGGGTGCTGATAGATGTTAAGGTACTTTATGGCGTTGACGAACATAAATTCTACTGAACGAGTAAACACATGACACACTTTAAAACATTATACAGTGTAACCCGGATATAAGAGAGTTGTTGGGGCCGGAGATGAAGTCTCTTATATCCGGGTTTCTCTTCTATCCGGGTTTTGTCTATTTTGTTTTATTAACACAGGCTCTAATTTGGGACCAGATAAAATCACTCTTATATCCGGGTTTGTCTTATATCCGGGTTACACTGTATATATTTTATTCAACAAGAAAATGTAGTGACGCGTCCTGAAATATACATTCTGCATATACAGCAGAGAATCGAAAGCATAAATGAAGTCACCTATTAGGTGTAATCCTGGAGGTTTGTGTAGAGAAAAACTACTATTTCCCTAACAATACATAAATAATTACACTCTATATTTATGCATGAACTCACTTACAAAAGTGTGGACTTTCAATCTGTATAGGATATTATAAAAACATATACGTATATTTATAAAGTAATTTATATTGATAGATTGATATTTTTTTAACGGTTTGTCAACATTTTTCATGTTATTAAGAGCCAGCAAATATTTTTAGAGCTAAGGCATTTTTGCTTGGTTTGATTTGGCTTGAGTTACGGCATATCGATCTTAATGGGTTATTTAATGCCGATAAAATGTTTTTTTTAGTATTTTTGGTAAAACTTTTACCAAAAAAGTATTGCTGGTAATAATGTATTTCTGGTAATAATTTTTCCTTCAAAAATTTATTGCTGGTAATAATTTTTTTACAAAAATGTTTTGCTGGTATTAAAACCTAGTTTTATACATAGTGATTTGACCTCACTTTGGGGATGAACTATTTGCCCATAGCTGGGACGCTAACAGGTACTACCACCCCGGGTCAGGGTGGACCTGGGAACACTAGCAATTAAGAGATGGTTCCTTGATTCTCAAAACTTCCTGAGCAGAGACTTTGCTGTCGAATGTAGTTTATCGTCTTACCCAGTACGCTGATGTAGTTTAATGTCATACCCAGGATGGAGGCATTTTTGGAGTTGATAATAATGATTTACTGATACAAATTCTACCATCCAACCCATATATGTTGGTGAAAAGTTTGATACATGCCTTTACAAAGTGTATTTGATCGTAAGTGAATATAAAGAACACGACTGGAATTGAAACTTCGCTCTCTGATTTTCAAGGAGTTTTCCATTACTCCACCCACACATTTAAGATTACTAAGCTTGAGGATATCAATCTAAATACTGTAAATAATACAAGAAATCATAATACCTCATCTAAGAGATATAGACATATATTGAAGGCCGGAACGTACAACGGGAGAAACGTTGTGAATATGGCAATGAAGATGAGGATTCCAGTCCGAATAATGTAAATAATGCAAGTAATCATAATGCCTCATCTCAGAGATATAGACAGATATTGAAGGCCGGAGCTTACAACGTGCGAAACGTTGTGTATATAGCAATGTAGAATGGGATATTAGTCCGAATAATGTAAATGATACAAGTAATCATAATACCTCATCTCAGAGATATAGACAGATATTGAAGGCCGGAGCTTACAACATGCGAAACGTTGTGTATATAGCAATGTAGAATGGGATATTAGTCCGAATATTGTAAATGATACAAGTAATCATAATACCTCATCTCAGAGATATAGACAGATATTGAAGGCCGGAGCTTACAACGGGCGAAACGTTATGTATATAGCAATGTAGAATGGGATATTAGTCCGAATAATGTAAATAATACAAGTAATCATAATACCTCATCTCAGAGATATAGACACTTACACACTCAAATATAAAAATGCCCACATTCACTTATTAGTAACGAAATATTATATATTATTTTATTCATTATTCATATTTGAATTATTGTCTTCATCTTTGTTGTTTGTATCACAATGTTTCCGTCGTTATAAACTGGATAACTTACAGGGAATTCGGAACAAATATGATATCGTGGCAATAAGATATGGCTTTATATATTCAAACAAAAAACTCACATAATGCAACTTTATACATTTATTAATTTAAAGGAAAATAACTGAGACATCAGGAAGAGGCATGGAACGTTGAACTAGAACAATCTACCCCGGTGGACGAAATAAAGGGTTCGGTACGAAATCCCAAACACTTGAAGAAGGACGGAGCGTACAGCGGCCAAAATGTTGTGAATATGGTAATGAAGTTGAGGATAACAGTCGGAATAATGAAAATAATTCAAGTAATCATGACAGCTCAACTCAGAAATATAGAGAGATACTGAAGGTCGGAGTATTCAAAGGTCGAAACGTTGTGAATATGGCAAGGAAATTGAGGATAGCAGTTCCGAATAATGTGAATAATGCAATTAATCATAATACCTAATCTCAGAGGTACAGACAGATATTGAAGGCCGGAGCGTACAACGGAACACACTTTGTGAATAAGTCAATGAAGATGAGGATAACAGTCCGAATAATGTAAATAATGCAAGTAATCATAATTCCTCATCTCAGAGGTATAGACAGATATTAAAGGCCGGAGCGTACAACGGCACAAACTTTGTGAATATGGCAATGAAGATGAGGATAACAGTCCGAATAATGTAAATAATGCAAGTAATCGTAATACACCATCTCAGAGGTATATACAGTTATCCGTTCAAATATAAAAGTGCCCAAATCCACTTTTTATTAACGAAATGTAATATATTATTATTTACGATATTTATATTGGGTAACGTACATGGAATTCTGAAGTGAAACCGTTATTTAATCTAAGGGGTTAGACTGTTCCCCTTCCACTGCACATCTCTATATATCGTGTTGCTTATATTACTGCACGGTTGTTCCTCACACGTGTCCACTAAGTTCCAGTTTACACTGCCAAACCCAGGAATGAAACTGACACTAGGTTACCAAATTAACGAAAATCGCTTTAATACATTAGGCCATTGTTCATTTCAGGTTAATTTGCTGTAGTGAGCATGGAGCTATCAAACTAACGTGATTAATATTGCAACTACTGGTGCTGCCTGTCATGTTTTGAATGTTGTTGCTGCTGTTGAGAATTTGCTATCATTGCCAATTATTTATGTATTAGCGGCTCCCATGTCGTATTTCTTTCTATGATTGGCCTACTAATGAGATCCGCATAGGATAGCATATGAGCTGATTCTTTCAAACATCTATCTCTCCACAGTTAGTACACAACGGAGGGCACAAAAGCCAAAAAATTGTGATGAGTACAACAATGATGAGGACAGTAAGTTCGAATGCTAATAGTGTAAATAATAACTACTCTTTGAAGAAATTCAAACAGATATTACTTTAGTATCTGTCTATATTTCTGAGATGAGGCATTATGTACACTATTTACATTATTCAGACTATTGTGCTCATTTCTGCTGTCATATTTATCACAAGGTTTCGGCATTCTTCAGGAGATAACTGATAGCTGACATCTATTAGACATGGCACGTGGAACTAGAACAGTCTAGCCCAACCTGCGAAATAATATGTTCAGTTCGACATTCCAACCGCCTGAAGAAGGCCGGAGCGTACAACGGCTGAAACCTTATGATAAATATGGCAACGAAGATGAGCACAATAGTCCAAATAATATAAATATTGCAGATATTACTTTCTTATATTAGAAGCAGAATATCGGATTATCAAGAAGAAAAAATATTGTTATAAATCCCATTTCTCTCCTGTCATGTTTCTATTGATAATTTTGAAGATAATTTGAAAAAGTAGAAATGTTTCATATATGCAATAGCAAAATTCCATATTAAAGAAAAGATTACTAATTCAGAAAAGAAATCAATAAAATGGAAGCTTTACTTTAATGCTTAATATATGTGTACTGAGTACTGCAAAATTATGTGTACAACAAGTTGATCGGATTTTATAGGAAAATAATTGCAAATGCGTGAAATATTCACGTTGCTTTTTTAATATTTATTTATGTATTTATTATTATTATTATTATTATTATTATTATTATTATTATTATTATTATTATTTTTATTTCCTTTGATATCTGGCGGTTACACATTTATTTCCGGGTCCCGCCCATTGACCTAAGGTTAGAAATGGCATCATGACACTTTCCACAGCAAAAAATAAAATAAAATAAAATAAATTACATAGATAAAGCCCTTCGTAAAGTGTGGGCTGTACTTGTCAAAACAATTTTTTGTATCTCTTTGAGGCATGGACTTCCAGGGATCCCTTCAATCAGCCTACTGGAATGTTTTCCAACCAGTCCAAGGGATCCAACTACAACAGGAATTGTTGATGTTCCCATGTGCCACATTTTTGAGATTTTCTATTTCTTGTATTTTGACAGTTTTTCGAATATCTTCAAAGATACATTGCAGTCTGCAGGGACTGCCATATCAATAAGGAGGCACTTATTTTGTTTGTGGTCTTTAATAACAATATCTGGGCTGTTGGCTTTGATTGTTCTGTCAGTGTGTATTGTGTAGTGCCATAGAATTGTAACAGGTCCTATCTCCGTAACCGGGTCAGGGTGGTGTTCGTACCAGTTTCTTTCAGTTTCCGTATTATTATTATTATTATTATTATTATTATTATTATTATTATTATTGTTGTTGTTGTTGTTCTCGTTCTACTATGGTCCAACTACCTACCAATTCTGCGGGAAGAACTAATGCAGGTAGTGCTGTGTTGTAATGGCTACATTACTTGATTTGTTTTTCTAACAACGTCACTAGCGTTACATAGACACATTTCTTAGTGTGTGTGGCTGTACATGAAAAGACATTTTTGTAGTTCTCTTAATGTATTGTTGTGTTCCTTTTTTATTATTCTAAGCGCTCCTACTATGACTGGTACTATTCTTTTTTTAATTTCCACATATTTTTCTGTCTCGATTTCCAGGTTTTTATGCTTTGATAGTTTTTTCAAATTCCTTGGTAGTTATGTTACAATCCACTGAGAAAGACATATCAAATAGTAGGCCATTTTTTTCGGTTTTTGACAATTATGCTAGCTTCAATTTGCCTGTAAATATGGTGTAATCCCATAGAATCGTGATGTCTTCTATTTCTGTAACCGGTGTAGGGTGATGTTCATACCAGTGTTTAATACAAAAAATGTTTGCACATTGTCCTGTGTAAATATTGCTCCACTCTATTGTGAAAATTTTATATTCATTTGGCGCAAATACAGAACATCCTGAGATCCTTGTATTTTTCACAGAACCTGCATTTTGATTTGGCTGGAAGCTTCTTGTGGAAACACTCTAATCTCGGGGTGCGAAATAAAGGCTTCGTTTCAGCCTTTAATCCACATGCTTCTAACAATCGATGAGTGCTAACTTTATCAAAATCGAATGTTTTAGCACATTCTGTATAGATGCCAAGCAGAGGTTTGTCTTTCTAGCGTTGTTTTTTCTGTTCAATAGCTTTATCCTTGGCTTCGTTTTTCATAATTTTTGCTGCAACGTTTGGTTCTTGGGATTGGCTTTCTACATAATCTACTAGATGTAAATCAACTGTGTATTTACAACCTTCTTTCTTGATTGAATATTCTTTTTTTGTTTTCGTTTTGGTTGACTATTTGCATCATCCAGTCCTTCCTTGTTTCCATGTATATTAGTAAGCCAATGCTTGTTGAATTGTATGACAATTCAAGCTGAAGAAGACACTTTACGCCTTATTTAACTTGTATTTATAGACGCCTTGTATCATTCTCCGGGTGCGGTAGTTGCGGCCTTCCTGTTGCAGTCACAACTTTGCTGGCCTGGTCATGTTGCAAGGATGAGTTACGACAGAATACCTAAGGTCCGCATAGATAGGAATCTTGAGAGTGGATGACAGAATGTTGAACGTTCGTGGCTCAGGTATAAAGACAAACTAAAAGGTAACCTTTTCGGCCGTGTTGCCCTGTATAGATGTAACCGGAGATATTTGTGCCAGAGTGTTTTCGGAAATGTTGAAAACAGTCGTGACCAGCAAAGAAACGAAAGACAAAGGTGAAAAGCGTCAGCAAATGTCTCCGTATTCCCAGATACTTAATATTACACAATATGTGGACTTGTATGCAGGTCACTAGAGGAATTCAAGCGACACCAACATAAAAAGAGAATGAGGTTGTTGGATCCTCATCCTTGAAAACTACGGGAGTGTCCATCACACACACACACACACACACACACACACACACACACACACACACACACATACACACACACACATATATCTATATGCACGATAATTAGAAAGTGATCAATATCTGTGATTGAGCTAACATATTCAGTTTTATCGATATTAGTTTGACTGATGATCCCACAAGCGTGAAACACGGATTTGCAAACTAACATCCATACAACTGAATATATATATATATATATATATATATATATATATATATATATATATATATATATATATATATATATATGTAGCATAATGAAAAGTCACGTATAATTTCTTGATATGTATATAATATATGGATAAAATAACTAAAAAAATGGGTGTTTTTATGCGAAAGTATGTATTTATTTATATGTTTTTATATATATTTAATATTTCAGACCACCTCGGTCCTTCCTCAGAAATTAATTGAATTACTGTATTACTAAACAACATCTAAAATACTATCGTTAGATTTACGTTAAAAATTTCAAACATAGTTGCATTCCACATCACCTGACGTCCGCGTCCCACGACGAACGCAGTAAAGTGTAAACAAACTGCCAAATACAGTAATACAGTAATTCAATTAATTTCTGAAGAAGGACCGAGGTGGTATGAAATATTAAATATATATAAGAACATATAAATAAATACTTTCGCAAAAAACACCCATTTTTTTTCAGTTATTGTATCCATATATTATATATATATATATATATATATATATATATATATATATATATATATATATATATATATATATATATATATATATATATGTATAGATATAGATATAGATATAGATATATATTTGAATAGTTTTATGATATTTATTGTTAATATATTTCGTTGTTGCATGTCATATATATATATATATATATATATATATATATATATATATATATATATATATATATTTGAGGTGTTAGAGAAAAATTGTCCAAATCTTGTAAAAGCATGGGATAATTATCCCTTCCACAAAATATTTAATAACTAAAAAAAAGCACTAAACTTATTGCGTTACGTTTTTCCTGTTTTTTTAGATAAGACATTTCGCCTTCTTGACAAAATTTCTCGAAAGAGTCACTGAAAAACCCTTTGAGTTATTCAGCTAGAAAGAGAACAGTTTAAAATCGGTTTGTGTCAGACCCAAAACTGAGTAATACCGAGAGGAAAGAATCATTCAAGCCTTCAGTAATGTTAACAACATTTCTCCGATGGCTTCCATCGTCGAAACCCGTTCAAGACCCTATAATGAGTAATTTTTTTTTAAAAAGCGGGAAAGCTAGGGAAGGAAAACTGTATCAGGTGATCACGATAGCAAGATCATCACCAACTTAAACCTAATTACATTCTTATTGTTTAAAGTAAAGTGTAATAGCTTTACAAAAAACTTGGAGAATTCCAGTAAAATATCATTTTAAAGATACAATGGTTCAAATTTAACCTAACAATTATAAAATTTTGGTGTTATACGGTTTGGACAATTTTACCGTTGCACCTTGGAAACCCCCCATATATATATATATATATATATATATATATATATATATATATATATATATATATATATATATATATATATATATATATATATATATATATATAAACACACATATATATGTCCTAAAATTCGCATAGAAAACGAAGAAAAAAGATGAAACTCTCCAAAGTTATCATTATTATTAAACTTATCTTCAAGTCTATTTTATAATGGAAGTAGGTGGCTTCGTCTGTGTGTTTGCGTTCTGAGAATGCTTTGGTTTGTCAGTCGACGACGAAATGACGTCCCTGTCTAACCGATGTAGTGTTGATGTTTATTAAAAGTGTCACACACTTGTACCTGCCAGCGGTATTGATAAACTACATCAGTATAAAAGATTTGGTCTTGATAAGTGCGATGTTATTCGCAATTATGAGATTGTCACTTTTAATTTTTACTATAGTTGCTTATACAAAATTACTTGCTTCGGCGGGTGAAATAGATTTTTATGATGCATCGCAGGGAGAATTCCTTCAGTTCCTAATTTCCGTGGCTCCAGCTGTATTAATATATATATATATATATATATATATATATATTTAATTTGCTGTAAATTTAGTGAGAGTACCATTGAATTCGTGTAAAAATAATCTTATTTAGGTATTAAAAATGTAGGTGAGAAAATTATTGTTAACAAATGTTTATTTTATAAGTTGCATTTCGCAAAAAATTTTTGCTAGGAAGCGGACGTTAGAACTATTCTAATTTGTCTGGTATTATATATATATATATATATATATATATATATATATATATATATATATATATATATATATATATTATTTATATGTTATATATGAGCGGTACTTATTGGAAAGCGCTCAATAACAGAGATAGAGCTAATATATTTAGTTGGATTGATGCGATCGTCAGAACTATGCTATTTGTGAAGGTATTATCACTGTTATTTTATAGCTTCATATAAATTTACTATTATTATTTTTATTATTATATATATATATATATGTATATAAAATGTGTATGTATATAAATATAAATATATTTATATATATATATATATATATATATATATATATATATATATATATATGTATAATTATATATATATATAAACTTAATTCCAAATACAGTAAATAGAAGAATAAACAAAATGCCTTCTGTTAAAACAATCGTTAACCAAAACAAATCGATATATAATCAAGCCATATTAAAATGTAAGTTCAAACAAACATTAAATTATACAGATAAACCAATTAATATTTGGAGACCGTTGATATATATATATATATATATATATATATATATATATATATATATATATATATATATATATATATATATATTTGCTGTGTAGAAAATTGTCACTTAACTAAGTGGTGATAATTCAGTCATGTCGACTTCGAAGTTTCATGAGCGCTTTGTTGTAATGCTTTCACTCTTCAGGTCTACTGATGTCTCTGCTACTACTTCAAAACCATTTTGCCTTTATGTTTGGTTTAAATGTGATATCTTTGTGTGAGTGTGTGCTTTCTTTTCATTTAATGTATGTTGTATTATCTGTTTTTATCCTTAGGTTTTACTGATTCTTCAATGGTGTATGTTTTCTTGGTGATTGTTTGCTTTGTATTGTGCTGACCTCTTTTGAACCGTGTTTGTATGTATTCTAGCTTAATTGCTTTATATAGAATTTACTCCTTTACCGTGTCAGTGTATATGGCAGCTTGATTTTTTGATTTTTTTTGTTTACTTATTTTAGAGTTACGGTTACGTTTTAGTGCTTCTGTCTGCATTATTTTGTTAATATTTGCTGATATTTGTGAGTGTGCATATTCCTTTGCGAGGTTGGTGCATATGCGTTTTTTGCGTGTGTGTTGTATTAGCTATTTGTTTCTTTAATTACTTTTATCATCTGATTTGTTTTTGTTTGTTTGCGATTAAGTATTTATGCATGTGCATTTGTATGTATATTAGTGTTTGTAGTGATGTTGTGCATTGTGTCGTCATTATTTCTTTCTGTTTGTATTGATATTTTATAACAGAGTAAGTATGTATCTGAATGTCTACATTTCAGCATTATTTCCCCCTGAAATAAATCCACTCAGTTAAGTGATAAATTTCACCACGTTAATTATATATATATATATATATATATATATATATATATATATATATATATATATATATATATATTGATCCATGTTTCATTAAATAATATAGACAAGTTTTATCTATGTTATGTAAATTATTTTCATATCGTATTATAAGTTTAATAACATTATCATTAAAAGAAGAAAGAAAATCACAATATCGATATATATTTTTTTAATACTATCTAAGCTTTCGGATTACATGAACCATTATCAATGATAACAATTGTATTACAATATATTATGCAATACACGGACAAAACAATAATTATAGTCTGTTTATCTTTACATGGAAGCTTTCCCGGCAACGACAAACTCATGTATACAAGACGCTGGAAGCGAAAATCGTACCGCAGCTCATGACGCCACACATGGCCACTCGAGTGTAAAAACGAGAATTATTAATTATGTGAAGCTGTTGGTATAAACCAATGGCTTCTGTTATAAATTATAGGCATTTTAGAATATTTGTGGAGATTTCATTGTTTAATTTTTTTTAAGTGAGGTTTCAACTGCTTATGTATATAGCTTCAAGATTGTTTAGTTTTTGTTTATTGTTTTCATGTTTAAGTATATTTGTGTTTTCAACGAGGATTTTCCGGAATTGTGTATGTGGCCAGTGATGACGTTTTAAATGCCTAAAAATGACAGTGTTATCATTCAAATGTAGTGTCAAGCGTCGTGAAAGCGAATTTGTGGTGTGACCAACATAAATAGTATTTAATTCGTTGGAGATACAATCTTCCAAAGGGCACTTGAATTTGTAACTATGTTGGTTTTTTGCAAATCGTTAACCGGGGGAGAAGAACCATTGCGAATAATTGAGTTGGATATACTAGATTTAGTATAGTATATGATTAACTTAATTTTTTTGCTAGGATCTGTTGTGGTTATATTAGTATTTACTAATTCTTTTAATATATTTTCATCTCGTTTATAATTAGTATGCATTTGATTACAATATAGGAGATTAATATTTATGGGATTAGTTGAAGCAGTATTATGTTCTATTTGCATAGTATTGAGACTTCCAAGAAAGCATCTTATTTGTTCATCAACTATATAGTTTGGAAACTATTATTAATAAGTGTTTGTTTTATATTCTTTAGTTCACTGGAAAAAATCTGTTTTGTGGATGAATTAGTTTCTGCACGATGTATTAGATTTTTTATAATTGCTATTTTGAGGTAATATGGGCATTCGCTCTTGTAGTTAAGTGTACATGAATTTGTGCTAGTAGGGTTTTTCATCTGTAAAAAATACAGATGAAATACAGATGAAAGACCATACTAGCAAAAAATGCATGTACATAATATAATTATATCATCAACATATCTTAGGTAAATGGATGTTTTTTGAAAGCAGTAAATATCTTATTTTCGAGGTTCGACATGTAGAAATTGCTAAATGTAGGGCCCAATAGTGAACACATGGAGACACCATCACTTTGTATATATTTATATGATTATTATGATCTACGAAAGTGACTTCAGTAGTACAGGCTAATAGTAGTTTCCTTAATATATTAGGATTAATTTTAAGTGGGGGTAAAGATGAGTTACTGCATATATTTCTTATAATTAAGTCAATAATTCCACTAACAGGGACATTGGTAAATAAGTTTTCAACATCAAGTGAAGCTATGATTTCATTGTCAGGTTTTTGACTTTTTAGTATTTGGATTACTTCTAATGTTGACTTAACACTATTTTTATTAGGAGGGTAGTGACTAATGTTTTGGTTAGTGTTGTGGATTCCGGGATGAATCCGATATCAATGAATAACAAACGCCTGGAATAGCCAAGAAAAATAGGCGACAGTCTGTTTCATGCTAGATGCAATCGTCAGGCCTGACAATTGCATCTAGCATGAAACAGACTGTCGCCTCTAAGTGTTGACTTCTATGTTCAGTTTTTTTATTTACAATCTCTATCTCTGATATTGAGCACTTTATCCCATAAATATAGCACACTTTAAGACTATATTTCTTCATATATATGTATGTATATATATATATATATATATATATATATATATATATATATATATATATATATATAATTTTTTAAATATCATATATATATATATATATATATAATATTTAAAAAAATAGATTTCTGCTTGATTTACCCCTTACAACAGTTTCTACTGAGTCAATAATTAAAATGTGTCTCCACAATTCTTACTTTCCAACAAGTTGGGAATCCTCCTCTGTACTTGTTGAATTCATGGAATGTTAGAAACCCATTTGACCCCCACGAATTATCGCTCTATTAGTTTTTACCTCCTTTTAGCAAATTTCTAGATGCTCTAATCAGCGTCGAATTGGTAAAGCATCTAATTTCACACGGCCTCCTTTAGAATAATCAGTATGGCTTCCGTTTCTCTAACACCTACGTCTTAACAGCTAACAATGAATTTGTCTATCAGTCTTTAAATTGATTCATGGCATTATAATCTCAATTAAGTTAGATAGTATTTGGCATACTGGCCTTTTCCAAACTTTCAAAGTATACAGCCTCTCTGGACGAATATTTGGCCTAATCCAATCGTTCCTAAGCAAAAGTATAAGGAAGATCGTATTGATTAGACACGCTTCTATTTCATTTCCTACGAATCCAGCGTTCACAGATGGTTTTATCCCCGGACCTACGCTGTTTTCTCGTCTTCATCAACGACCGCCCCGTTGTCATCAGTTCCCAACTAGACATCGATGAAGATAACACATATATTTATTTCTGCCTTAATAAAAAGTCCGACAAATCTGTCAAATTACAACTGGCAACTGCTCTCGAAAAGGACGTCCAATCAGTTTAACTCGTTCAAGAAATGGCTTGTATATTTTAATGCCTCTAAAACAAAGCTGGTTTCATGTATCATCACAGAGAACATTTTCTGCCTACTATCAGATTGGCTGAGATTAAAATTCAGGAGTGGAATAATTATATTGCATCAATTGCTAAGAAAGTTGATTCAGTGTGTCGTGCCAACAAATTGTCTTCCTTGGACGCCTTGTTGCACTTTTATAAATTTACTATTCGTCCGTGCATTGAATATTGCTGCAATATCTGTTCTGGGGCTCTTTCTACAAATCCTGAGATTCTTGACAAAATTCAAAGAATGGCATGTAATGAAATCGATTCTAAACTTTCTTAACTACGTGTCATGATTTCAATCTGTCTTTTCTACAAATATTATTGTAACCTAGGGAAGGTTACTGAATAGAATAATCAAAGGAAGGTTGGTAATAAACGATAATACTTAGGACAAGAACAACAGATATAAGATTCGCCAGAGGTGCGTAGAAGAAGTAGTTAACTGCTAAAAGTGAGTAAAGAGAATTCCACAATGAATCTCCAACTGCAGGATATCTACCATGGCCGAATTTAATGTGGGGTATCCGAGCTCGTAGGCTCGGCCAAAATTCCCCATGTACCACTTATAAAACGGGGACGGGTTTCTCGAGACGAGGCACTACCGTTCGACAGAGCCTTTTCTTGGGATCCTCTCAGATACGAGGCCGAGAGTTTGACCAGCACAGCTGGAAAAGAATCTCTAACTCCAGACCAGCATTCAGTATTTACTACTCAACAGTTATGATGATTTCTAGCCCTTGGTACCTGGACTGCAGGAATTCAACCGTGTTACTAGATTGTCAAGTGATTCTCACCGTTTTTCTGCCGAATTAGCTATATGCAACTCTCAATAATATGCCAATATTTTCTTTCGTTCTTTTCGCCTATGATACTGACTGCCAGTTTCTTGCTTCCCTGAAAACTACGACATTCGAAAATGTAAATGCAACGTCAATCGTAATTTTCTGTCTTCCTGAAACCAGTTCCTTTCTTGTCCTCTCTCCTCAATTCTTTTAATTAAAGTCATCTCATTCTATTTCACTCCATCTGAGTTAGGTTGCGAGAGGGAGGAAGAGATTAACCAGCATGAGTTAGATAGATAGATAGATAGATAGATAGATAGATAGATAGATAGATAGATAGATAGATAATGATAGGTAGATAGACAGAAAGACAGAAAGAGATATATAGATAAACAGACAGTCAGAAAGATGAAGATGGACTGTCAGATGATTATGACGATAGATAGATAGATAGATAGATAGATAGATAGATAGATAGATAGATAGATAGATAGATAATGATAGGTAGATAGACAGAAAGACAGAAAGAGATATATAGATAAACAGACAGTCAGAAAGATGAAGATGGACTGTCAGATGATTATGACGATAGATAGATAGATAGATAGATAGATAGATAGATAGATAGATAGATAGATAGATAGATAGATAGATAGATAGATAGAAAGATTAGGAAAATGAGATTGGATAGATCAGAAAAATGAGATTAGATAGATAGATAGATAGATAGATAGATAGATAGATAGATAGATAGATAGATAGATAGATAGATAGATAGATAGATTAGGAAAATGAGATTGGATAGATCAGAAAAATGAGATTAGATAGATAGATAGATAGATAGATAGATAGATAGATAGATAGATAGATAGATAGATTAGGAAAATGAGATTGGATAGATCAGAAAAATGAGATTAGATAGATAGATAGATAGATAGATAGATAGATAGATAGATAGATAGATAGATAGATTAGGAAAATGAGATTGGATAGATCAGAAAAATGAGATTAGATAGATAGATAGATAGATAGATAGATAGATAGATAGATAGATAGATAGATAGATAGATAGATTAGGAAAATGAGATTGGATAGATCGGAAAAATGAGATTAGATAGATAGATAGATAGATAGATAGATAGATAGATAGATAGATAGATAGATAGATAGATAGATAGATTAGGAAAATGAGATTGGATAGATCGGAAAAATGAGATTAGATAGATAGATATATAGATAGATAGATAGATAGATAGATAGATAGATAGATAGATAGATAGATAGATAGATAGATAGATTGGTTTTATGTTTAGGATTGGTTTTCTGTCCCTTTAATATTTATCTAATTTCTTTTCAATAATAGTAGATAGGTACCCCTATCTTTTGATTAGTTGTAGATATTTATCATTTGTGTCCTATTTAGGATTGGGCTTCCGGCTCATTCTATAATCTTCTTCAACTCTATATTTTTAACGTCTCCCTCTATACTCTGTAATTGTACTTACTATTTATTTATTTATCCTTCAACAAGTATAGCAAGGTTTGTGAAGGTTGTGGTAATGGATTAAATCTTATGGAAGAAAATTTGTGGAGTAAATTAGGCTGTCCTCTCACATTAAATTTTAGTATGCAACAAACATAGAATAAAGACAACATGAGTATCAACAGTTTTTGAACAACAATTAATAACATATTTATATAAACAAGAGATACAAACAACTGGAGTAAGTTTTATAAACTTCAAACGTCCTTTTTTGTTTAGATGACAATTTATCAAAGTTCTGGTTTGATAAATTATAATTTGTTGAATGGTCTGCACAGTAATGAAAAAGTGCGTTTTGGTATTATCGTAATTTAAGAAAAAAACAATTCAAGTTTGTACTTAAAGTGGAGAAATATTGTTTACGATTTATTTAAAGTTTACTGAATTGTCGCTCTTTGATCTGTTTTCCCTTGTCTTTTGAAGAGAATATTCTGTAGTTGAAGTAAGTGTTTCTTAACAAGCTGTGTTTATGTTAATTGCAATAATTAACGTTGAGCTTGAAAGCGTATAGAAAAGGTTCTTGTTCAAGTTGAATGTAGAAAACTTGAGTTGATTGTTCGTGATAAGATATTGCTGTGTGGGTGAGTTCTTTCAGGCTGGAATCATGTTAAGGAACTTTAACGTAAAGCCTGGAACTGTGTGACGAGTTCAAAGGATTCCGATCGGCTCACTGTCGAAGATGAAAGACGTTTCATATTTTATTGCAAACTTTGGTCACGTGTTAGGCTCACAGAGGCTTGATAGATATTGGCGGAATTATTTTTTTGGTCAGGTCAAGAACTAGGTCAATGTTATTAAATATTAAGTGACCAATCAGAAGTTGAGGTTTTCTGAAAATATTTATTAACCTGAATAAGCTCTGTGATCCAATGTTTGTACGAAAATGGATATTGTTAAAAAGAGAAAAGTGGTAGCCGGATGCTAAAGGTTCACCAGACTCCGGTTCTGACTCTACCAAGGAAATTTGAACAGGAGTATAGATTTATTCATTGTTTCCTTCTACGATTTGGTTTCGCTGTTCTTTCTATGAATTATTCTTGTTTTCTTTTATTTTGCATGTTCGTGATGTTATCGCCTTGCTTGTTGGTAATTGACTGAAAGAAAGAAAAATGTTATATAGAAAAAAAGAGAAAAGATTATATCAATTGGTGTAAAAATGGCGGATAAAATTTACTATATCTATACTGCATTTCACGTTAGAAAATAACTTACAATAACACATTTCAACATGTGAAAACATGTTCTTAAAATAGTTCTATGATAAAACAAGTACTACATTATTTCTTTTTCTTTTACACCATCAACCAGCTAACACATATTTCTTAGCGAAAACATACTGGTAAAAACAAAGTAAAGTGATAAGAAGACAGTCAAACAGAGAGCAGTTTATTAAATTTTCAGCTTATGCTAGAGAAAACTAATCGAGAATAAGGCTATTTACATTAACGAATTATCTCGCAAAGCTAATCTGTTAATTAGTCTTCCCTTATGTCACATGGATACAAATGTGCGGAAACCTCACGAGGAAAGAATTCTCTACAGCATTAATTGTCTGCAAGAACATTCTTGCTTCTTTTCTCACCAGAGAAATATTACAAGGTACGCAAAGCACATACAAGTACGCAAAATTGTGCACTTAACAGAAGCTCACCCCACACAATCAGGTATATTGCTAATTAGTAGGGAAACAGAGCAATAGAATTATAATAAGTACATACGATGTTTTTCTTCCTCTCTCTTTTCCAATTTTCTAGACAAATTGAGTTCGTTTATTTAAAAATAACTTCGGTATGAAGAGATGAATATTTGTATGTATGTATGAAATAAATTATAACCGAATGTATTTTTCAGGATCGTCTGTACTTATACACACACACACACACACACACACACACACATATATATATATATATATATATATATATATATATATATATATATATATATATATATATATATATACAATATTAGTGGTGAATATACACATACATATGCAATTAGATATACATATACATATATATATAAAAATAATTCCAAGAGGATATGATCCAGGTAGAACTCGGTGTCCAGGACAGAGTAAGGATATAATATATATATATATATATATATATATATATATATATATATATATATATATATATATATATATATATATATATATATATATATATATTATATATATATATATATATAATATATAGATATATATACATATATATATATATTATATATATATAAATATATATATAGATAATATATATATAATAAATAATATATATATATATATATATAAATATAAAAGTGAACACACTTCCATGTTCACTTTTATATTTACACACGCTCTATCTCTGATATTGAGCACTTAATCCCATAAATATAACACACTTTAGGACTATATTTCTTCATATATATATATTTCTAGCAAGATTAATGCTTGACAAACGTACCGATAAGCTATAGTTTTAAATAGGTTCCCCCCCTTTCCACTTAGGATAAAATCTCTTCCCTAGGAGCAGGTTTTCGCAGCGCCGCCCACGCCGTATCCGACTACAAGAAAGAATACTCTGATTTTAAAATTTCAGTTTTTCTGTTTCTGACTAGTCCTGTATATATCGTCTCTTCATCTAACTTAAATCTAATATAAATATGTCTCCATTAACCATGTCCTGAAGAAGGTCTATTTGACCGAAACGTTTGATGTCGACAGAATAAGAAAAACAAAAACAAAATAAAAAAACAGTAAACTCACATATTCGAATTTTGATTTGTCTTTTCCACATTTTCATCATACCGTCGGATATACATCCACATATTTGCTTACATATATATATATATATATATATATATATATATATATATATATATATAGAGAGAGAGAGAGAGAGAGAGAGAGAGAGAGTGAGAGAGGGAAAGAGAGAAATAGAAAGAATGAGAGAGAGAAAGAAGAAGAGATAGAGAGAGAGATTATTCCTTCTGAAGAATTTTCATCTGGAAATTCGGACACACAGACAAACACACACATATATCAATCTGTTAAATCTCTCTCTTTCTATCTTTCTCCCTCTCTCTCCCCCTCTCTCTCTCTCTCTATCTCTCTCTCTATATATATATATATATATGTATATATATATATACACAGCGGGTGTAACAGCAAAATTGACCAAATCGTGTAACAGCATGGAATAATTGTTCATCCCAAATAATGTTTAATATCTAAGAAACCACTAAACTAACTGTGTTTCTCTTACTCAGGTTTTCACGTAAGCCGTTTTGACACCATTTTTGGTAAGATTCACTGAAAAAACTCTTTTAGTTATTCAGCTAGAAAAAGAACAGGTTAAATTATTTTTGTGTCAGCCCCACTTTCTTCCCAAATGAACAATTGCGAGAAGCCTTCATTAAATATACCAGCATTCATATACTTCAAAGTCCATTGAATGAACCATCAAGATAACGCTAAATAAATGTTAAGATATGAAGAGATTAGAGAGGAAAACTGGATCAGGAGATGACAACAGCAAGAGGGAAATTTTACTCTCATGCGATTTGCACCATTTTGCTGTTACACCAGGTATATATATATATATATATATATATATATATATATATATATATATATATATATATATATGTGTGTGTGTGTGTGTGTGTGTGTGTGTGTGTGTGTGTGTAATTTGGCAGCAACTTTTCTTTTAAACATGTTGTGTTGAATGTCAAAGACAACATAATATTATTTTTGGCAAAATCAATTTGTCGTTTAACAAGATATTCTTTGTAATCCCCGGTCTTGGTATCATATAAAGCTGCGGGATCATGTATTTAAAAATATGTCTAATATATATATATATATATATTTATATGTGTGTGTGTGTGTGTGTATGTATGTGTGTGTGTGTGTGTGAAGACATATACAAAATAGGAAAGAATTATATATATATATATATATATATATATATATATATAAAAGTCAACATTGAAGTTATCACTTAGGGTCGACAGGCTGTTTCATGCTAGACGCAATCGTCAGACCACGATATATATATATATATATATATATATATATATATATATATATATATATATATATATATATATTAGGTCATCCCATAAGTTCTGTCCGAATTTTAACTTTTTGTTAAAATGAACGAAATTTAAAGAGTATTTTTTACTGTCTAATGGAGCTGAACATTATTTTTATGTTCAGATGCATTTAAACTGATCAAATGTTTCAGAGAACAATAAAATTGCATTCTATTTGATTAAAACCCTGCTAACATGGAAGTACCCAAGAATCATTTGAGACACATAATGCTTTATGAGTTCAAGAAAGGAAAATCAGCAGCCGAAGCGGATATAAACATTCACTCAGTTTATGGAGAGGAATGTGTGAATGAAAGAACTTGCAGAATATGGTTTGCAAAATTCAGAGGTGGAGATTTCACCCTTGAAGATGATGATCGAACCGGACGTCCAGTTCAGTTTGATGAAAAATTTCTTGAAGCAGCCCTTGAAGAAAATCCTGCTTTATCAGTTGAGGAATTGGCAGTGGTTCTCAGTTCAAACCATACAACTGTTCATCGTCATCTTCAACAACTTGGAAAAGTTCCTAAACTTGGAAAATGGGTGCCTCATGAATTGTCTGAAAACAACCTCAAATCCCGAGTTGACATCTGCTCTTCTCTCCATTCTCGCCAACTTGTTTCACCTTTTTTGGATAGACTTGTGACTGGCGACGAAAAATTTGATCTTTTATCGAAATGTTAAGCGTCGTAGAAAGTGGCTTGGTAAAGGGAAAGGACCCCAGCCACAGCCGAGAATAAAACTTCATGGGCAAAATGTTCTTCTTTCAATCTGGTGGGATTGCCAAGGAATAATCCACTTTGAATTCTTACCACCTAATGCAACAATTAATCCTCAAATATACTCTCAGCAATTAGAGCGTTTGAACCAAGCTTTGAGGAAAAAAGACCTGCTCTAGTGAATCGAAAACGGGTGATGATTCATCAGGACAATGCGCGACCACACACAGCAAGAATCACGTCACAAAAGATAAAAGAACTTGGTTGGGAGAAAATTCCTCATCCACCTTATTCTCCCGACCTTGCATCTTCAGACTACCATTTGTTTTGTAGCTTACAGAATCATTTGGAAGAAACAGCTTTTGTAACACAGGAAGAGGTTAAAACTGACCTTTGTGAGTTCTTCGAATCAAAGCCAAAAGAATTTTACAGTAATGGAATTAGTAAGCTTGTCAATAGATGGAAGGAAGTCATAAATAATCAGGGAAAATACATTGTTGATTGAATCTGTAATTAAATGTAACATTTGGTTACTTGTTTTCTTTATTCAAAATTCGGTCAGAACTTATGGGATGACCTGATATATATATATATATATATATATATATATATATATATATATATATATATATATATATATATATATGTGTGTGTGTGTGTGTGTATGTGTGTGTGTGTGTATGTGTGTGTGTGTATGTGTGCGCGCGCGCATGTGATTATACATCTTACCCAACGTCGATACTTTGACTCAGAGTTTCATGCAATTGCTGCAATCTTCAGATCCAAATACAATCTGACAGTTAATTCGCTTTCTTGCCGTGACGATTTAAAATTTTGTTTTACAACTTGTTTATTTAATTATTGCTCCACAAAATATTAGAATTAACTGATAATAATTTATATCACTTAAATTCATAAGTACGAAATGCGGAGAAATAAAAGGTAAAAAGGTAAAAAATTAAATATTTAAATTCAAATTTGAATTCAGAATCAACCTAAATATTAAATTGGGTAACTCATTTTTTGACAAAAATATCATAGTAATAGAATGTATACTCTTGATGGAAATACAAATTACGGGTGGAAATAAAAAAATAAATAATAATAGGTTGGCGCTATCTAACTAACGTGTTTTGAATCAAGCTTTGTATTTAAAATGTGAAATTATATGAACACACGGCATAACTAAATCGAGTACTGTAGTATTAGATTACATGTCTGTAAAAATATGTAAGAAATGTTAATACTGATGCGTTCTAAGAATATTGAATGTTTTTCCATATAATAATATTCGTTTAATCTATTTTTTTATCTCTTTTAATAGAGGTAGATGTTTTTTTAGCAGGTTTTGGGTTTTTGTATACATGTAGGAATTAATTCAGTCCTTGTGTTCAGCAGGTTATTTTATAAAGGTTTTTAAATATAATACGGTTTTCCAACAAACACATGTTACATCTGTTTCGTTTTCCATTGTAAGTCTTAGCTTACGCGATTATTGCCCAACTAATGGTTATGTTTTGGTACCTGCTGTTTTAATCGCCATATATACTTTGAGAGTGATGTGCAGCTTTTAGATAGCGCCAACCGATTTTTTAAAATTTTTGTTTGCACCCTTACGTTATATTTCCAGCCCGAGTATTAATATTCTTATTTGATATTACGGTAATAATTTTGTCACAAATGAGAGTTACCACCCTTGGCAATTATTTACTTTGTAATCCAATTTTGTATTCAATTAATTTAAAAACAAATTTTTAAATGTATTTACATTTTATATCTTCGCCTTTAGAACATGAATTTAAATGATATAAATTATTATTAGTTAAATCTATTATTTTATGCAGCAATAATTAAATAAACAAGTTTTTAAACAAATTTTTTAATCATCACAACGAGAACGAGAATTAACTTTTATTTGGACCTACCGTATTTATAAAAAAAAAAAAAACTACATTACGTCTTTAATATTATATATATATATATATATATATATATATATATATATATATATATATATATATATATGAACTGTCGTCTGATATTGGTGTTTTCATATTTTTTATTTTCTTAAAATAATATAAGGTCTAACACCCGTTATAGGTCGAACACTGGTTTAACTGTTCCCAAAGAGGATAGGTTTGATTCCTGTCGGGATGTTTTTTTTTCTTTATAGCACTTCTTGAACTTGTCCTGTTATTATCATTTTCACTGTGTAACAACTAACAAACTCCTATATAGGAATAACGTGTTGCTACCGACACTGGTTTGAACACGGATCACCAGTGAGCAAGCACAGGTGATTCCATTCCTAATAAGTAGATGACGTGATGATAAAGAAAATGTATATACATATTCGGTTAGAGCATATACCTACGTGGGGCGTGTTTAAGTTTACAAATTAGAAACCCCCATGGTTGTCGGTTTGTCATAATATAAGACGTGGTTGACGATCCTAACATATGGCCTATTTTGAAATTGTCTGGTAAAGACCATGCAGTTCGATACAATCAATATGATGGAAATTCAGTAGAAGAAAGACTTCTGAAATTGTCAGCGTTTGTATTAACTTAAAGTCGCAAGTCAACATGGCTGAGGTTTTCAGCATATAAGAAGAAGGCATGGTGGGGTCATCGTTGGTGGGTCGCATTGAGGCCATTCGAGAGACGATTTCGAACTCAAGATGTGTTCATTACATTTAATTAAGTCCGAATACACTTGGGAAAAGCATGGATCCATCTCCCCCACCTATGGGTAAAATAGCAGAAAAGTCTGGGTCCTATCGCCTTTCATGAAAACCTGTTTAGCACAAGAAAACTCTGAATTCAAACCGTCTAGTAGTGGCCAAGTTTGGAAGAATGTAGCATAAAAACAAATCCAATTATATGAGATGGGGCGGGGTAATCTCAAGATACTCGGGGAAAAAAGGATGCAGTAATCCTTTGATTTATGCTTCTTTGAGCATCACCATGATCCACTGTTGGGAGATCCAGGGGATTGGTCACCACAGCGGCGCAAAATGCGCTGAACAAAATGAACGAATGAATCCTGGTTCAATCAATGACCACGCTAGATAACGCTCTCTCTCTCTCTCTGTCTCTATCTCAAAGGAACTGTTGTTATACATGTTCACCGTAGTCTGAATGTAGAAATTCAACGTAAGTAATTTGTTCAATGAAACAACACCAATATCTCGTAGCAGCTGTTCAATAATTATTAAGGTGTTCCATATCAGATGTTGGCAGTGAATATTCGGAGAGAGAAGGAAAGCGTAGTTCTTCAGGTCTTTCATCTGACAGGTTAGCAGTGGATATTCCGACAAGAAAACAAAAAAACAAAATTGCCGCCTTTATACACATCGGATTGAATATTTTAAGTCTTCTGATTGGTTAACCTTCTCTTGGTAAACTATAAAATGAGTCAGCTCATTTCGGTTGGCTCACTAGCATCTGAGGATGTATCCAAAAGTTGTCACAACTGAAACTAAAATTCGCTCACCATAGTTTTTGAACAATCAACTTGATGGCTGTGGTGATGTTGAGAAACAAAAATAGGTCTGATTTGGAATGTCCATGTAATATGAAATTAATGATTTTTTATGATATCAAAATAACTCTGTATCGCACAGACGAAACGTCAGAAAACTCTTAATACTCTGTTGATGTTTCAGTCGAAAATGTTCTGACGAGCAACATACTTTAGCTAAGAACTGCCATTCTGTAAACAATTTCGTTTCAATTTTAGATGAGATTTCAGAGAGGTTTATTACGCAATCACAGCACCGTTACCCATTTCAAGTTGAGGTTTCGCCTTTATCTTTACAACATATCCTAAACGGCATTTCTTACAACTCCCCCCTCTTACGCCAACATAACAACCTCAGTTTCTGTCTATATTTCTGAGATGAATTATTATGTACCTTATTTACATTATTCGGACTATTGTCCTCATCTTTATCGCTATATTTATTACAACGTTTCGGCCGTTGTATGCTCCGGCCTTCTTCAGGTGGTTCGAATGTCGAACTAAATAAAGGGTTCAATTTGACATTCCAACCACCTGAAGAAGGCCGGGGCGTACAACGGCCGAAACGTTGTAATAAATAAGGCGACAAAGATGAGGACAATAGTCCGAACAATATAAATAATGTACATAACAACCTCAGTTTGGAACCTTCTAGATTGAGTGTTTTATTTTGCACTGTACTGGGTGAACATTAAATTAAAAAAAATGGTTTGCGTTCAATATTTTTCACCTATTGAATTAGTGTAAATATAAGTTTAACAAAGATTTTTAACTGGCATTCGGTTTTGTTGCAATCGTTTAAAATACAGGATGTCCCCCCAAAAATTAACATAATTTTGTAATGTAATACCATAGCAAATCCCGGCTCAAATGATCTCAAATGCTACGAAAAATGTGCAAAAAGAGACTAAATTTATTGTACGGAGTTATCTCCATGAGAATCTACGAGAAAAGTGGATTGGAATGCCAGTGATAATGACAACGTCCTGTTGAAATTGCCAACACGTTCACCTGACCGATTTTCACCTTGTGATTTTTTTCTCTGGCGACTATGTGGAAGCACAGGTCTATATCCGACTCGTCCTACAAGTCTAGACGAACTCAAGCAGATAATCACTGAGGTGCTGGAGAATGTTGCTGTCGCATGTCTGGTAAGAGCTGGAATATCGACTTGACGCGTCTTGTCAAAGCTGGTACGCATATTGAACATGTGTGGTGCTTTCAAAAATCGGTTATATCCCATTGAACAACTTGTTTGAATTTTAATAAATAAATCTTTCATCGTTCAACATGACGCCTGTTTAATTTCGTTTGCCTGGAACCTGTAGTTACTCAAATATTCACATTTTAAATTGTGCCAATTTAGGAGGGACACGCTGTACAATAAAATAATAATTGATTTAATGTAAACGTTTATTTAATTATTTGCACAAGGTATATACATTTCTAATTACCTTATTAATACGAAGCGAAGTCTTGGGTATGACAATACACTAAGTCTGGAAAAAAGATATCTGATTTGGAGACTGGAGGTTTTCAGTAGTGTAGGCTCGCTTCTTAATTGTTGTTGTTCCCAGGCCCATTTTGACCCAGCTTGGTAACATCTGTTAGATTTCCACCTATGGCAAAATTGTGACCTCCTCCCCAAAAAAAACTATAACAGCAATTACCACCAATACATTTTCTAGCATAATTACCAACAATATATTTTCTAGCAGAATTACCCATAATATTACTTCTGGCAGAATGACCAACAATATATTTTCTAACAGAATTACCAGCAATACATTTTCTAGCAGAATTACCAACAACATATTTTCTAGCAGAATTAACAATAATACATTTTGTAGCAGAATTACCAAAAATGCATTTTCTAGCAGAATTACCAACAATACGTTTTCTAGCAGAATTTCCAACTTTACATTTTCTAACAGAATTACCAATAATACATATTCTAGCAAAATTATCATTAATGTATTATTCTAGCAGAATTACCAACAATACATTTTCTAGCAGAATTGCCAACACTATATTTTCTAGCAGAATTACAAATAATACATTTTCTAGCAGAATTACGAACAAAAGATTTCTAACAGAATTACCAATAATACATTTTCTAGTAGAATTACCATTAGTATATTATTCTAGCAGAATTACCAACAATACATTTTTAGCAGAAGTACCAACAATTTATGTTCTAACAGAATTACCAATAATACATTTTCTAGCAGAATTAACAACAATATATTTTCTAACAGAATTACCAATAATACATTTTTTATCAGAGATACCAATAATATATTATTCTAGCAGAAGTACCAACAATACATTTTCTAGCAGAATTACCAACAATATATTTTCTAGCCGAATTACCAAAATTGCATTTTCTAGCAGAATTACCAACAATATTTGTTCTAGCAGATTTACCAACAATACAGTTTCTAGCAGAATTACCAAAAATACATTTTCTAGCAGAATTACCAATAATACATTTTATCTGTAAGTAAAGACATGCAATTTTGTTCAGAACATATTTAGCTGAATCATAAAATTATGTTCATAATATTTAGATGGCCGACATATATGTTGATATACCGCTAAACAAATTTAACAAAAGTAGCAATATGAAAGAAATCTATCATGATATTAATCCAGATATAATATCCTACAATTACTTAATGAAATCAAACTGTACTCCAAAATATAATTTCAACAAATTTCAGCATAAAACATACATATCAACATGTCTATGTCCATACAATCATGTATATGCTCAAAAGCTGAGTACCATCTGTCATGTATTCAATTGTGAAAGCAGAATACCACATACTTATAACTTCAAAGCTCGCAAGAAAATTAAATATCGGGATTAAATTCCCCATAAAATTGTTGCTATGCCGTTAAACAAGCACTGCGTAACGAAGTAAATTATATTTTTTTATGAGAATGCCAAGTGAAGGATTTCAAAAACGCAAGACGTTTAAAACGAGGCAAATATTGAGGTCAGAAACAAAAGCGAACCTCGCTGGTGGGGGTAACAATTTGGGTAAATATTGGGGCATCCCGCATAAACATTCTATTCATTTGCCCTTTGCTTCTAGTTTTTTAAAATATATCATATTTTATTACCACATGATGAAATAACAATGGTAATATGGTTTCTTCTTTTTCTTTCTTTTTTATTTTGTGGTAAATTTCCATTCCAATGTAAATATTCAGGAAGCAAATTACAAATTTTCCGCATGAATAATCCGAACGGAATAAAGATAATCGCTCTCGAAGATAAGAAGAATATTTCCCATGCAATTTAAAATTGACGACATGCAGCTGTATTAATCTTCAGTAGAAACCAAAGACTGAATCTATTTTAATTCCATTTTTTCATCTTTGTCTTTTCCATATCTTCCGACAAAAAACAAAACAAAAAAAAACATTGTGTTTCTGATGTGAAAGCTATTCGTTAAGGATGGCAATCCGTAGAGCAGAGTCTTGCTATTAACAGAACCTGTCGATTCCATTCGAATCCATTACGTTCACTTATGTGCTAATACCCTTGGGAAAGGTATGAATTCATTTCTTCTTCCCCCCCCCCACCAGCTATGAGTAAATAGCAGGACAGACCGGGTTCTATAGCCTTTGATACCAACTGGTCAACCGCAGAAAGAAATGGCAAACTACTGCGTGAAAAAAATCTGACTCGTCAGTTATGTACCGAAAGATACATGATCGCCTGACTGATTTATAAGGAAGTGTTTTTACGAAGAACCGCGATAAAAAAATCCTTCAAAAATCTTGGCATAACAGTCACATGATATATTGGTTAAAATATTTGTAGATGGAATATAGAAAATGTATACGGATTCAATCTGATCTTCAGATAAGCAATCAAACAAAATTCCGTTTAAATGGAATGGATTTGAAATCTTCCTCGCTGGTAGATTTTGATAAAATTCTTGAAGGTTATAATAGTGATTTCAGACATAATTCGTATGATAAGAAATGATCTCTTATTCTTCTTCTTCTACTTCTTCTTCTCCTCATCCTTCTTCTTCTCCTCCTTCTCCTCCTTCTTCTCCTCATCCTTCTTCTTCTCCTCCTCCTTCTTCTTCTTCTTCTTCTTCTTCATCTCCTCCTTCTTCTTCTCCTCCTCCTTCTCCTCCTTCTTCTTCTTCTCCTCCTCTTCTTCCTCCTTCTTCTTCTTCTTCTTCTTCTTCTTCTTCTTCTTCTTCTTCTTCTTCTTCTTCTTCTTCTTCTTCTTCTTCTGTGGTCAAAAGAAATTAGCGCCTCTGGGACGCAATTTCATTATACACCGGTTTCTCGGTATTTATCATCATTCTCTGCCTTGTATCCGCTTCTTTTTCAAATTGAAGTCCTACTCGCCATGCCCAGACGAACTCACGCTGCCACGACGCCGGCAAGTCCCGTTTGCTCCTTCCGTCCCTCGGCTCGCATTCCGGTTCATTACATATTCTTCTTCTTCTTGTTCTTCTGGTTCTCGTTCTTATTCTTATTCTTCTTGTTATTCTTCTGCTAGATTTCCGCAGCTGTGCCGAATGCCTGTATTGCCAATGAGGCGCCTTGCTTGGAGTATTTCTTGGGACACAAGCTCACATTATACCTCAAGACGTATATACGAGCAATCTCCAAAGTTGCTTGAAAAATGGTCCGTGCATAGTTCCGCTCAGGAAATGTCTAACTCCTCGTGATTATGCCCTCTCTATAAATGGATTATTGCGCCCTCATCGGGGGAGAAGATGCCCGATTCTCATTTTCTAAACTCGACAGAGTTCAAAACCGTTTGTACGATATTTTGGATAATAAAATGTAGAAAACCATGATCGCCAACTTCCTGTAGGCACACAAGAAGAAGAAGAAGAAGAAGAAGAAGAAGAAGAAGAAGAAGAAGAAGAAGAAGAAGAAGAAGAAGAAGAAGAAATAGCAAAAAATGTACTACTCCTATTACTACGATTATTACGACGACTGCTGTATATCTTTGTCCAGGTTATTCCCTTTGAAGTCACTTCTGCCACTAACGCAATTTTACGTTTCTTCTTTTAAAGTTTCTTCTTCTTCTTCTTCTTCTTCTTCTTCTTCTTCTTCTTCTTCTTCTTCTTCTTCTTCTTCTTCTTCTTCTTCTTCGTCCTCGTCATTCTTCTTCGCCGTCGTCGTCATCGTCGTCGTCGTCGTCGTCGTCGCCGTACCCCTCCTTCTTCTTCATGTATCCTCCTCTCTCTTCTCATTGTTTTACGACTACTACTACTAGTACTGCTAATAATAATGATGATGCATTTTTACGGCTACATTATTTTTAACTCCTTCTTTCTCCTTGTAATACTACTACTACTACTACTACTACTACTACTACTACTACGAACTTTTATATTTCTTACATAACTACTTCTTTTCTGTGTGTCGCATCACTTCTTGAAGACACACACTATGTAATTCACTCTTTTCCATCCATAATGTTGAAAGTCTTAAACTTATTCAACGTTTTTAACGAAAAAAACCTCAAGTTGATGTTACAATTTATCGCAAAAGCTTACCGATTTAAGATGGAATGAACTATTATAACATGTTTCAAATTGGTATTGAGATACAATGTATTTATTTTCGATTTTTCTAATTGAATTATGACTATTATTCGGTATTGTACATAATTTTGTTTCTAGAGAATGTGGATTTCATATGGATCTGTATTATGAAATTGAGATGGGGTTTACACGACCAATGCCCCGGACATGATCTCTACTAATAATACTATTAATAACAATAATAATATATTTCTTCAGCTTCTTCTTTTCATGTATACATTTCTGCTCTACTTGTCTGGTTTCTGCTTTTCTGCTTTTATTATTTCCAATACATTTAATTCATGTTCGTCTTCTAAAAGATATATTCGTTATGATTAAGTTATTCTTTTATTGTAAATTCTTACTTAATCTGATGGATAATCAAGCCATGACTGAACTGGGAAGATAGATACGATTGAAAATAGAGATATGAAGCAAAATATCCTAGATTGAGGAAAAAAGAAAGTGTAAGATAAAATTTCTATATCAGCTCACATATATTAATAAAAATAAATACAATTATATAGGGCTATATATATAATATATTTATATATAGAAATGTAGATAGACAGATGAATAAATATATATATATATATATATATATATATATATATATATATATATCAGTCTGTTCGTGTATATATATATATATATATATGTATATATATATATATATATATATATATATCAGTCTGTTCGTGTGTGTATCTATCTCTCTCTCTCTCTCTCTCTCTCTATATATATATATATATATATATATATAATATACATATATATATATATCAGCCTGTTCGTCCATATATATATATATATATATATATATATATATATATATATATATATATATATATATATGTTATGGTCCAAGTTCCTTGTACCACGGTGATGGTCCAAGGTAGAACCAATGAAGAATAACTCAAACACAGGTATGGAATATCACAGATATATTACAAACAGGATATGTACAAAAGAAGTAGAAGTGTGAGTAATAACAATCAGGTAAGGTTAGAGAGAACTAGGTTGTCTCGACCAGTATCACTATTCCAATATCTTACAGTAATCGTCTGACACGACTCTGTCTCTGGCCTACTGTCTGACTCACTCTGTGTCTGACTCACACTAC
>OZ038502.1:18693897-18748612 GCA_964036315.1 Acanthosepion esculentum | reverse complement strand
CGACCAGTATCACTATTCCAATATCTTACTGTAATCGTCTGACGCGACTCTGTCTCTGGCCTACTGTCTGACTCACTCTGTGTCTGACTCACACTACTGCTTCCTCTTGAGGCTCAGTATTCATGGTGTACGGGGTAGTCTATTACTATTATGGATGAGTTCCCATAACAATATATATATATATATATATATATATATATATATATATAACATATATATATATATATATATATATATATATATATATATATTATAGCATATCACCCCAGGGCAGGAGAGACCAGTCGGGGTTGCCACTAGAACGCAAGTGGTTACAGAAAGTGAGAGAACGAGTAAAGAGTGTGTTTGTGGGAAAGGACTCAGAGGAGGACGGGGATGAAGATCAGGGAATCAGAAGTTGTTGAATGACGTTGTATTTGAATATTTGAAGGTTATAACTATCAGCCATCTAGTAAGATGTTATAGCTATCAGCTATTGAGTATGAGGAAGAAAGTAAGTAGGAGGGATTTCCACTGACGGGAACTGCGTGATAAGATGATGTTGGAGTAAAAAAAAAAAAAAAAGAGACGGCTACATTTAACCGTGTCGACAATGAAAGTGTGTGATCGAGATGCCAACCTAGTGGCACGCTTCAATTCAGGCAGTTTCAGAAACAGTGAAAGTAGCTCGTCAGATCAGTTACCAGGGAAATAATTGTAGAAGGGACAGGGGGAAACCACAGCACATCTGTGAGAGAGTGACTATCTAACTCTCCTTCTGTCACTCTCATTCTCTTTCTCTCTCTTTCTCTCTCTCTCTCTCTCTCTCTCTCTCTCTCTCTATATATATATATATATGGGGGTGCGTATGCATGTGTGTGTGTCTGTATTTAATTTGTGTATATTTTTGAACCATGTTTTCATTACGACATATCTCTTGGGCGGATCATATGTAACATTATATATATATATATATATATATATATATATATATATATATATATATATATATATATATATATATAGAGAGAGAGAGAGAGAGAGAGAGAGAGAGAGAGAAAGAAAAAACAACTGAAAAGTTGAAAATTAAAACAAATTGAATGTTTTTTTGTTAAAGAATTTATTTTTATATTTATATATATATATATATTTGATATTTCAGATCGACCCCGATCTTTCATCAGAAATAACTGTTTTCAGAAGTTTGTTTACAAGTAGCGTCCGTCGCGAGACGCGGACGTCACGTGATATGGAATGCAACTGTGTTCGAATATTTCTAACGTAAATCTATCTGTAATAATATTTTAGATGTTGTTTAAAAAAAAGTTTTGTAAATATATCTAAAAAAAAAATTGTTTAACTATTGAAATATTTATAAAGATTACAAAGATTAACTTGGGTATTTTAAATCTTTATAAATATTTCAATAGTTAAACAAAAAATTTTTTTTAGATCTAGTTACAAGTTTTTTTAAACAACATCTAAAATATTATTACAGTTAGATTTACGTTAGAAATATTCGAACACAGTTGTATATATATATATATATATATATATATATATATATATATATATATATATATATATATATATATAACATTTTGTTTCTATCTTATCTATTTATTTATACATGTTTGAAGATAGATAATGACGAAAGTAAATACAGAGTGTGAAAGTGAGAGACACAGAGAGAGAGAGAGAGACAGACAGACAGACAGACAGACAGACAGAGATAACATGTGGTAAAGTCATTTAGAACATACTGAGTTAGGCAAAACACACCCTGAGGTTTGATAATATTTGCATGCCGATCTCTTGTCTTAACTCGAAGAAACTCATCCACATTTCCTCTTTTGTAAATCACTTCTGACTTACCCTTCCTCTTTACTTGCTTGAAAATCAATTGCTCTGATGATTATGTTGAAAGTATTCATTAGTTTTGAACAAAGTACACTAAGGTTAACTGCGAATAAACACTAACAGACCCTGAAGGTGGTTCTATTAAAGGACAGATTCTGAAAAATGAATAGAAAGTACAAACGAAATTTTTTTTAAGTATATATATATATAAGTAAAAGAAAGAAAAACGTCTTCAGTGGGTATTAGACGATTTTTTTTTTTCGTTTCGTCGGTTTAAAAAAAAAGAACTGCTTGTGTAATGGTGGATTCGTCTTCAAAGGGACGTCTCAGTAAATTGCTCCAAGATTTGCTTTTCTGTTCAATGAACCGACTAAGAAATGGAGAGACGGTGATGTGTTTGGCTTGGATGTCAAAGAAAGTGGGTGCGTAAACGCTACTTGATGATTTCAATAGGTCTTTAAGGCATGAATTGATAGAAGGCGTTAAATGTGGGTTGGGAAAGAAAAAAAGGTTTCACATAGCAAAGAAAAGAGTTGTCAAGATAATGGAAAGGAACAAATAAACAGCAGAGGAAGAGAAAAAATTAAAATGAACATAGAGAAAGCATAACAATGTTTAGTTGTTTCTCTCCATTTTGTTTACTCTTTTGTTGTTCTTTCGGTCGATTTTTCAGAAGATTACCAGGAAAATAAAAGGAAATTAATCTAAGAAAGAAAGAAAGAAAGGTAAAAAAAAGGAATTGAAGACGAGTAAAAGTTCTTTCTTACTCTCTTTCCAAAGATTATAGATAAATGAAAAGAAAGAAGGAAAAGAAAGAAAGAAAGAAAGAAAGAAAGAAAGAAAGAAAAAAGAATGGAAATGAAGACGTGCAGATTTTCTTTCTTCCTCTCTTTCCAAGGATTATAGAAAAATGAAATAAAATGAAGCAAAGAAAGAGAGAAAAAAGAAGGCAAAAAGTACGGTTTGCTTGTTCTTATTTTATCTTTATCAAATTACTTTATTATTAATTATATATATATATATATATATATATATATATATATATATATAGATAGATAGATAGATAGATAGATAATAAACAGTGACATAGATAGATAGATAGATAATGAACAGTGCTATAGATAGATAAATAGATAGATAGATAATGAACAGTGAGATAGATACATAAATAGATAGATAGACAATGAACAGTGAGATAGATAGATAGATAGATAGATAGATAGATAATGAACAGTGAGACAGATACATAAATAGATAGATAGACAATGAACAGTGAGATAGATAGATAGATAGATAGATAGATAGATAGATAGATAGATAGATAGATAGAGAGGGGATTAATGAAAGACGGAAAGAAGATTAGAAGGTAAGAAAAACTAACGAAAATAAAGACTAGAAAATCATTTATTGTTTCTATATTCAGATTTTTATTTTTCTCTAATTATCAAAAGCTTTGCTTTTATTCTTGTATTTTTTTCTGCTTTCTTTCATTCTTTCTTTCTTCCTTCTTCCTTTCATTCTTTCTTTCTTTCTCTCGGTCTTTCTTTCTTCTTCATCTTCTTGTTTCATACTTTTTTCTCTCATTTTTTTTTCTTTTTTCATTTGGAAAATGACGACTAGAAATGCATTTATTTTTCTATTTTGTTCATTTTTCTTATTCTCAAAAGATTTGTTATTATTCTTTCTTTCGTTCTTTCTCCCTTCCTTTCATTCTTTCTTTCTTCCTATCTTTCATTTTCTTTCTTTTTATATCTTTCTTTCTTTCTTTCTTGCTTCCTATATTCCTTCGTTCCTTTCATTATTTTTTCTTTCTTTGTTACTTCCATCCCGCCTTTCTTTCTTTCTTTCTTTCTTTCTTTCTTTCTTTCTTTCTTTCTTTCTTTCTTTCGTTCGTTCGTTCGTTCGTTCTTTCGTTCTTTCTTTCTTTCTTTCTGGTTTTCTTTCTTTCTTGCATTTCAAATTTTTATGTTCTCTATTTATCAAATTGTTTTTTATTCTTTCTTTCGTCTTTCCATTCTTTCGTTTTTTCTTTCTTTCTTCCATCTCTTTAATTCTTTCTGTCTTTCTTTCTTTCTTCCTGCCTTATTTCCTTCTTTTCTTTTCTTTTCTGTCTTTCTGTCTTCCTTCCTTCCATATTTCCTTCTTTTCTTTTCTATGTTTGTTTGTTTGTTTCTTTCTTTCTTTGTTTCTTTTCTTTCTTCCCTTCCTTTCATTCTCCATTCCCTCCTCCTTTCCTCCTTCCTTTCCTACTTTTCTTTCATTCTTTCTTTCTTTCTTTCTTTCTTTCTTTCTTTCTTTCTTTCTTTCATACATTCATTCTTTCTTTATTTCATTTTCGTGTTTCTTCCTTCCTCTCTTCCTTCCCCTCCTTCATTCCTTTCATTCTTTCCATTTTTATTTATTTCTGTTTTTTTTTCGTCTAGCATTTTGCATTTCTTTCATTTTTCTTTTTCATAGTTCTTTAAAGCGTTTTCTTAAAAGTTTTATTCTTTATTTTGCCATTTTCACGTTAATTCTTTAATTTTTTCATTCTATGTCGGTTTCATTTGCTTTATTCTCCGATCGTATTATTGCTCTGTAGTCTTCCTTCATTCTATTTATTTAATCTATAATCGTTAAATTGATTCTCTCGATCTAACATCTTTCTTATTTATTTATTCATTTTTTTTATTCATTTTTATTTGGTTGGAAGGAATATTTCCCCAGTCTCTAAATACATTTAATCTTCGACAAACAGTGTTAACTTTACTTCTAGATATTTAATTGCTGAATAATATTTGCTTTTTTATTATTTTTCTTGATTTCTTTAAACCTCTTTTCCTTTTTGTCTTTTATTTTTTATTAAACTTTCCTTTCGTTGATTTTTTTTTCTCTAAAAAAAACTTTTCTTTCTTTCATGTTCAGTTATTCATTGTTTTTCATTCCTCCTTCCTTTCCTCCATTTATTTTTCTCTTCATTCTTTTATTTTTTATTCATCTCTTTTGTTATTATTCTTTCGCTGTACGTACTTTTCTTTTTCGATTATTTTTTCATTTCCTGACTTCCATACTCAATCACATCAAATCAGTAAATATTTTTATTATTCTTAGTATTTATGTTTTCTTTTTTTCTGTGGGTGGGGGATTACGTGTCTTTCCTATTTTGTTTTTATTCTTTCCTCTTTTAATGCCAAATCGAATAAGAAAGAAATAAGGAAAATGAGAAAGAAAAAAGAATAGGATGAAGGAATTAAAATAATGTAAACACAGACAGACAGACAGAAGAAGAAAATAAACAAAGAAAGAACGATAGAAAGAAATACAGGAAAAAGACATGAACAAAGAAAGAACTAAAAAATAAAGAAAGAAACAAAGACAGAAGTAGACAAAGAAAGAAAGGCAGATGGAAAGAAATAAAGTAAGGCAGGAAGAAAGAAATAGGAAAACAAGGCATTAGAGAATAAAAGAAAGAAAGAAAGAAAGAAAGAAAGAAAGAAAGAAAAAAAGAAAAAGAAGTAAGCCGAGAAGCACAGAAGTAAGAAGTGAGGGATAAAGGAATAGGTGTATAAAAGAAAGAAAGAAAGAAAGAAAGAAAGAAAGAAAGAAAGAAAGAAAGAACAATTAAAAAAGAAAGAAGCAAAGAAATATAGAAGTAAGGAGTGGGGGATAAAGGAATAGGTGGAAGAAAGAAAGAACAAAGAAAGAAAGAAAGAAAAAAGAAAGAAAGAAAGAAAGAAAAAGTCCAATTGAAAGAAGGAAACACGGAAAGAAAGACAAAAATAAGGAAGTAAACAAGGAGGGGAAAAACGGATAGAAGTAAACAAACAAATAGTAAACCAGGAAAGACAGAAAGAAAGAAGGAAGTGAACAACGGAAGAAAGAAAAAAGTAAAGAAACATAGAAACTAAAGAAAAGTTGAAAATGAAAGAAAGAAAGAAAGAAAGAAAGAAAGAAAGAACATTAAAAAGTAAACACGGAATGAAATTGTTGTGGATTCCGGGAATGGAATCCTGCACAAATAAATAAACAAAGCCAGTAATTGAGATAGAAAAATAAATGTATTAAAAGTAAGAATACAGACTTGAAGTGAAGATTAGTAGTCCAGGAATGCGGGTTAGTAGAAAGTATATATACAAGTCTCTGTAAGTGAAGCCGTAATTATCTCTCTCTCTTTCTGGACTCTCGTATAACTCTCTGTGAACATCCTGTGTACTGTCCCGTATCTCTCACCCTGACTCAACTTATCTCACCCCTGACTCAACGTATCTCAACCTGCAGGTATTATCTCTGCCAGTATAAGTATACTTTGGACGAGTCTATCTTGTGTAAAAGGGATCTGACCCACAACAGAAATAAAGGGAGAAAGAATGAAAGCAAGAAAAAGAAATAAATAAATAAAGAATGAAAGTAGTAATCAAAGACGTAAACAAGGAAATAAATAAAGAAAGAAAGACGTGAACAAAGAAAGAAAGGCAGAAAGAAAGAGATAAAGAAAAATAAACAAAGAAAAAAGAAAGAAATAAAGTAAAGAAAGACAGAAAGAAATCAACAAACAAATAAGGAAACAAGTTAAGACAAGAACTGAACAAAGAAAGAAAGAAAAAATGAACAAAGAAAGAAAGGCAGAAAGAAAGACAAAAAGAAAAAAGAAAGAAAGAAATCCACAAACAAATAAGGAAAGAATGAAAGTCAGAAAGAAAGAACTGAACAAAGAAAGAGAGGAATGAAAAACATAAAGAAGAAAGAAGTAAACACTGAAAGGAAGAAAAAAGACAGAAGTAAACAAGGAGTGAAAGAAAGAAAGAAAAAAGAAAGAAATACAGAAAGAATGAAAGAATTAAGCTAGGCAAACATTAAAAAAGAAAGAAGTAAACAAAGAAATACAAAAAGAAAGAAGTAGCAAGAAAAGAAAGAACGAAAGAAGTCGCAAAGAAAGAAAGGAAGAAAGGAAGAAAGACGTAAACAACGAAAGAAATAAGCACAAAAAGGAAGACAGAAAGATGTCAACAAAGAAATAACAAGATAAGACAGAAAAATAAAAAGTGAATAAAGAAAGAAAAGAAAGAATGTAAAGAAAGAAAGAAAGAAAGAAAGAAAGCAGCAAACAGCGAAAGAAGCAAAGAAAGACAGAAGTAAAGAAAGAATGAAATAAATAAATAAACACAGAAAGAAGTAGCAAGGAAAGGCATAAAGAAAGACAGAAAGAAAGAAAGAAAAAAGAAAGAAAGAAGTAAACAAAGAAAGAAATAAAAATCAAACATGGCAAAGGACTTAAAGAAAGTATGAAGTAAATACAGAAAGAAAGACAGAGAGAAACAATGAAAGAAAGAAAGATAGAAAGAAAGAAAGAAGTAAACAAAGAAAGAAGTATCAATGAAAGGCAGAAAGAAAGAAAGAAAGAAAGAAAGAAAGAAAGAAAGAAAGAAAGAAAAATCAAACAAAGCAAAATACTGAAAGAAAGTATGAAGTAAATACAGAAAGAAAGAAAGAAAGAACGAATTAAACAATGAAAGAAAGAAAAACAAAAGAAAGAATAAGGAAGAAAGTAAGTGAAACTATTTGCAGGAAAAGAAAAATTACTTGTAATATATACAAAAATGAAAAAAAAAACGCGGAAATGCTGAAGAGCGAAAACTATTTGAAGCTCTAGTCATGGTGCCGAGTAAAAGCAAATGAATGAAAGAAAATGTCCAACTGCAAAGAAGAATAGGAAAAATGTCCCAATAAAAAGACGTATGGAAATAAAAACGAAAACGAAAGAAAAATACGGAATATAAGTTATGACTTGAAGGAAACGGAATTGGTGATGGTAAAGTTTCAAAGGAGTAATTAGAATGAAAATGAGAAGGAAAAAAAAAAACTAAGAAATAATTTGCCTCGAGTAAAACAGATTAAATTCAAGAAAATGTCTTCAGTAAATCGCACGTACACACACAGGTACATACGCACACACAAATAATTATGCTTAATAGCAAGAACATTGAAACTCAGATTGCAAATAGACATAGAAGAATAAACATATATGATACTTTAAAAATACGAATAATTTCAGTAGACAGGAACAGAAGAAAGTAGATTCAATGTCTTGATAGACACTTTTACTCTCCAGAATTTATCTTACATATCTATAAGTCCCTCATTCGCCTATACCGAGAATACGTCTGCCACATTTTGTCCGTTGCTCCTGGTAATGTTTTTAGACATCTCTATCTATAAAAGGCAGGATGTGTGTGTGTGTGTGTGTGTGTGTGTGTGTGTGTGTGTGTGTGTGCGTGTGTGTGTGTGTGTGTGTGTAACGAATGCACGGCCGCAATTTTCGACGGATTTCCACCAAAATTTACATGGACATGCTCCAAGGGAGGAAAGAGGTCAAGACCGATACTGCATTTCCCAACTCCCATCGATAGTTGAAATAATCGATTTCTTTCATGCTTCTACGGCAGTTTTCATGTAGTTAGCGGCCATTTTCTACTGGCCAGAGTGAGAACCTATAGCTGGCTGCCACGAATAGGCAGGAAGATTCTATTGGCAAGCGTGAGAGCCAACAGCTGACTGAAACCAATGTTAACTAGCATGCTTGCATGCAAAATAAATCGATAGCTGCATCCGTCACAAGTGGGAAAAATTTAAATCTGCATGGCACTTTACTCCAATTGGTTCATTCGCTTGCTTAAACTCAACGTTGATTCTGATTCCGCAGAACTGTGTTGGTTGTGAAAAAGTATTTCTTGTTAACATTCTTTTTTCGTTCGGTTTTTCCAGTTACGAATCCTTTTTTAAAGCTGATAGTTTTGTGTTCATTTTGTTTAGTTCTTTTTTCGTAACTGATTTAATGTTTAGTATAGAGCTTAGAAAATATTCTCTGTGTGAGATAGGCAAGAAGTAAGGCATGTAGCAACATCAGCACGGCAAAGGACACTCCTTTAAAGGCAAGGAAGGGCAAAAATATTTTAAGTCAAGTGATAGCGATTGCTGTAAGAGTCGTACGATTTTTGAATCAAGCACGGGCAACGCCGGGCCATGCTGCTAGGTCTTCATAAAATCGAAACAAGTAACAACAAAATTATGACTCGGCATCAGCCACTTTCGCACCGCTGTGAATTTTCTTGCCAGCACCTGTTTTTTTTTAAATAATTATTTTAATAATAATTGTCCTGTAAGTTAACTTAGATAGGGGATGTATGGTCATTGGCCACTTATATTTCTAAATAGCCCCCTACACCTTCTTTAGTTTAATTCTCCTTCCCTCCCACGTTTAGGTGAGCAGAGACTTCAGTTCTCTGGTGAATATGGGGTTTCTTTCGTATTGGGTGTGATTTTCGTATATGTTGTTGTTTGAATAATTGTGTGTCTGAATGAGTGCACGGAATGATTGAATGTTTTACAGTATTACATTCCCGCATTGATGTTTCTACCGCATATAAATATATATAACGGGTTGTTATTGATATTATTGCGTTTGGTTTCTTGCAATTTTTGTTTTCATATATAAAAATAAACTTTGGGGTTAGTTTTTTAAAATTTCTGTTTTACTCCGCGCACCCTCACAGACAATGAATTGTACATATGCGGGCTAGTTAGGACTTCATTGAGATTATGAAGTATTATGGTGGATGGGGTAATATTGTTGTATGTTTGGGTCAGTGTGTGTGGTTATCTAAGTTTAATCTTAAGACAAGACTGTCGTTTTACCCATACCCTATATTGGTCATGATACTTACCTGGTGTAGGGATTCGTCCCTGCGCTGGTAGTATCACGGCTGCGACTAGCTTGGACCGGCTCTGGCCTGGACCAGCTATGACAAGCCAAGACCAGCTATTACTAGCTTAGACCAGCTCTGAGCAGCTTGGAGAAGCGATGACCAGCTATGACCAGCTATGACCAGCCTTGACAAGTATGACCAGCTAAGACCAGCTTAGACCAGCGGCCCTAGTGAAAACACTCGGGTCCCCACGTTAAAAACGGATCTTGTGTCACAACCTGACTTAGTGGGGGGTCAAGTAAATACCTACCCTATTATGGTCTTGACACTTACCTGATGTAGGGATTCGTCCCTGCGCTGATAGTATCACGGCTACGACTAGCTTGGACAGGCTCTGGCCTGAACCAGCTATGACAAGCCAAGGCCAGCTATGACAAGCCAAGACCAGCTATGATTAGGTTAGACCAGCTCTGACCAGCTTGGACAAGCTATGACCACCTAAGACCAGCTATGAATAGCTTAGACCAGCTCTGACCAGCTTAGACAAGCTATGACCAGCTAAGACTAGCTTAGACCAGCGGCCCTAGTGAAAACACTCGGGTCCTCACTTTAAAAACCGACCTTGTGTCTTTTGCCACGTTTCTGTATATAACCAGAATAAATATCGGCCTTCGCTATGACATTTTCACTTCTTCTACACCAATTATTGCATCAGTAAGGCTCTTGTTATCCTTCTTGTGGGGAGGCAAGTCCCCCAAATTATTCGGGAGAGCTGTTACCTCCACCTTTCTGAAGGCGGTCTAGGCATGCCTAGTGTTGAGACTCGTCAGTATACGCCTCGCATCACGTTCCTAGATCGAATATATCAACAATCCGATGATGGCGGCGAATTCTGGTAGGTTGACTCTCGTAAGAACTTCCTATTCCTGAGAAGTGTACACTCGTGTGTGGTGCAAGGCCCCTCGGTTCCGCCGAGTCAAATGCTCCTTCTATCTTGAATACCGGATAGGCGATGCATGGCGTCCCGAGATGAAGGCGTTGTCATGTAGGGCATTATATTATGTGTTAGTTAGGGGGTCCGCTCAGTACTATCTGATAAACGAGAAGGAAGCTTTATCAATATGGCCTTGGACGCCCGTGTTGAAATGCATCATTAGGGATGACGGATCACTCACGTGGCTGGTGATTCGTAGGGCCCTCTGGGTCGCTAAACTTTCGTTCGGCTGGTTTGGAAAAATATCCAAACTGCTGTGATGGGAAGTCGCAGACCCTGAATCACTCCGTCTTTCATTGCAGAAACAAATTAATGCGATATTTTCTACTATACGAATAAGTTTGTCATTTCTTATTCTGCATATTTCGCCTGTCAAATTTGTTTTATTAAACCTATTGTACTGAAAATTGAGTTTTGTATTCGTTTATATAAAATAAAAAGTGGCATCATACGGGCATTAGTTTCTGAGAAATGGATAACATATTAAAAATTGATAGGTGTATGAATAACTTCGTCGTTGACTGTATCTATTTAAGTTTATTCATTATTTATTTATCTATCTATCTATCTATCTATCTATCTATCTATCTATCTATCTATCTATCTATCTATCTATCTATCTCTGTCCGCCTGTCTATCTATCTATCTATCTAAATATTATATCAATCAGTCGCAATCTGTCTTTTTTCATATTATACCTTGAAATTTCTAATCGCAAACCTAATCTGTTTTCCGGTGTATTTCTCTTAGTTAATTACCTTCTATCTATCTATCTATCTATCTATCTATCTATATATATATATATATATATATATATATATATATATATATATATATATATATATATATATGAAAAAATACAGTCTTAAGGTGTTCTATATTTATGGGATAATGTGCTCAATAGATGTGTAAATATAAAAGTTTACATTGAATTAAACACTTAGAGGCTGATGAGTCCCACATATAGGACGAAACGGCTCTCCAGTGCTTTCTGCATTCTGTTGAGGTTTCTTTCTGACCCAATGAATTACTTAATTATAATTATCAAATCCTCCAACAATTTCTATCATACATACATACATACATATATATATATATATATATATATATATATATATATATATATATATATATATATATATATATATATATATATATGTAAGGGTGTACCGGGAGTTTTACTTGGAATTTTTCTCATGCAGTCGTAATTATGTTCAGGTGTTTATGACATGTGAAGGAATGATGATACAATATACTAGCCAATATCGCTGCTTTCATGGTTCCATGGGAATAATTCTTATTTTCCTGTTGTATCCAAAATTGCAGTGCACGTTTAATTAAAAACTAGTTTAAATGTCACCTTATTGGGCGGCATTTTAACTAGCTCCTGTTGAAAACTCTTGGTTTGGCCATCATCACAATGGCTAAGGAGGAGTAGATACTATAGGCATCAATAAACTACAGAAGAACTCAAAATTGGTCGCTGCATTTAAGTATTGAATTAAGGTTTAAGCTTACCTTTTAAAAGTTCAACGATAATTCTTCTGTTGCCACTGAATTGAAAGACGATTTGATGTACGTAGATCCTTATTTTCCGCACAATTATTTTTAATTCATAGGTGAGAGAACAGGGGACAATTTATAAGATAAAATAAACATAGTGTAAATATAGGAATATAGAACTTCAATCCAAATTATTACTTTAAATTGCGTTACTAATAATGACAATGCAGTAATAGCGGTTTCTGTTATTACCGAATGTATTCAGTATTTTCCCTGCTACTTGTATACTATTGCTAAACTTCAGTGAAATATTGAACTGTAATAATATGAGTTCGTGCATTAAATCCTTTCGTAGCGATTGAAATCATTTGATGCAAGATAAGTTGAATCTATATCTATAATTCACAAATTCTGTGTGTATGTATCTCTGTGTGTGTGTGTGTGTGTGTGTGTGTGTGATCGGATGTTGTTTATGCATTTCCACAGATTTCATCCGGTTTTGTTGATTTTTTTATCTTTGATAGATACTTGATCAGTGCCGGTTTTGAGTCCAAATTGTTGACGACAATGGTTCTCCACTACATCCTGTCCATTATAACTCACAGCAACATTTTACTATTTACTATCTGTTCTTGGATATATGTCTTTCATAAAAAAAATTAAATAGTTTAAATTATTGCAATAATATTATTTATTATTATACATTTCCCTTATCAGGGCGACCCCCGCCCCATTCAAATTGTTAACTCCTCCATTTGGGGAGGTGCCTCAGTTGCACCTAAATTTTATTCCCAATATTGATTTTCGGGTGAGCTGACTTTAAACGAAAACTGCTCCAATTGATGGGCAAATATTCCCAGTAATGAAAGACGGGTTATACGGCTAGTATAGAATAGATCAAATGTATTCCAAAACTATTTCCGGTGTTATTCTTACTGTATCCGGTTTTGTTTTTATCAAGGATGAAATTATTTTTCCTATTGACGAGCTTTAAAATTAACCTTTTACGGACATATTGCACTAACTTAACCTGTGAATATCCATTATTGTTTCATTACGTCATCGGACATCTAAAAGAATAGTACTCTGAAGATTTTTCTTCCAAGGAGCTCTGTTTTTTCGGTGGGGTGGCGTTTCTGAAAATTGATTCTTGTCAGTCCTTGGGAATGTTCAGATATAATCTATCTTTTTTTTTAACATGACTTGTGATAAATTTAAGACGACAACGTACGTTGGACGAATTCCATAAAGATGAAAAAGAGACTCGAGATGTGGCTTTATAGAAGATTGCTAAATTTATCATGGACCGGGCGTGTGAACCACGATGAGGTTTAGAGAGGTTACAAACAAGGAGAAGGTTTATAATTAACATCAGAAACAGGCAGCTGAAATTTCTGGGACACATAATGAGGAAGGAAGGTCTGGAGAATCTGATACTCAGGGGTCGAATAGAGGGAAAGAGAGACAAAGGAAAGTAGCGCGTAAAATACCTAAGGAGCTTGAGCAGGTGGATGAGAGAACGTGGTCTGGGGGAGGAAGCTTGATGATGAGAGCTGCAAGGGATAGAGGGAGGTGGTGGAGAGCCATGATCGTCTACTTCCTGAAAGGACATGGCACATAAAAAGAAAGAAGTCATATGATACTCGTTATTTGTTCCTCAAAACAGAAATTGCTTATAATTCTACCTAATATGAAGGATTTCCACGCTTGCTCTAAGTTCGGCCGTAAATTTCAAGGAGAGACAAGTCTCGAAAAATCCGTATCAATTCTTGTTACCACTGACATTTGAACGGAACGATAAACGAACCAAGTGAAAAACTGATTACATATTCGACAGTGTCTAATACTAAAGCTCCTGGCTAGAGCATGCTGAGCATAACGGTCACTTGCGCCGTTTGAAAAGCGACGATGAGAATTGTGCAGTCGTGTTAATTTCTATTATCTCTATAGCCGAAACGCTGTAGGGCGTCTTTGACGACTGTGACACACAGCTGTGCTCAATAGGACTTGGACTGTTGGCGATGCTTGCAATTGACGAGAGAACTCTCCAGTGTCAAGACATCGTCCCGAGCAAATGACCGTAAATGCTCTCAGAACTAGAAGTGATCAAGCTTTGAGAGGAGGAGAGAGACGTGATGCCTTGTTCGAAATCAGAGCTGCTGTACAAATGGATTATTCATGAGAAATTCGGTTAAATTTAGTATAAAGTTATTTCGGGTGGATGTAATCGCACACGGAAATGAGAGTATTGTCTAAAGTTATTAAGATACCTAGAGAAAGAAAAGTAATGCAAATATCCGTAAATTAATCTACGTATCAGCCAGATATACATGTTTATGATAGGGGGCTTGCTGTGAATGAGCACATATCGCTATTAAGTTTACTGTATCTTTCGCTAAATATACAAACACATAAACATATATCAGATGGAATGAGAATGAAAGTAATATATAAATTCTAACGGTCACAGCATTAATTTTAAATAAGGGATCAATACCGATAGTAGAGCGATAATTATTTATTATAATGTTATTATATAGACCAAAAAAAAGCATTTCAATTGCACCTCAACTGATGAGAACGAAAAATGGTTATCACCAGACGAGGTGCAATTCAAATGCACCGAAACGAAGTTGTATCTTTGTAGTAAGTAAACTGTTTTTGTCTATATGATAAAATCAATATATATATATATATATATATATATATTTTTTAGAATTGGACATAGTCCGACAATTTATTTAAAGACATTTATATTATGTTTAACGTTCTTTTTATAGATACATGTATTTAAGCAAATGCTCTGTTTTTATAAGAAACAGTATTAAATAACATTTACCGGCCTGAATGTCCGAGAAATTTTCATAGAAAATTTTCGCTCTCCGACAGGAATCGAACCTGTATCCTATACGGAACCATTATTTCGCGTGATGTGCCTTAACCTTTCGGCCACAGAGCAGCGTCTGGTTAGCAAGGTCGATTTTACTATCTTTAAACTTAAATCTTCCATGAATCTCTTCTATTCATATCTGCTCTAGCGTATCAAATGTAAACAAATGACGTCATATATTTTTTTAGAATTGGACATAGTCCGACAATTTATTTAAAGACATTTATATTATGTTTAACGTTCTTTTTATAGATACATGTATTTAAGCAAATGCTCTGTTTTATAATAAACAGTATTAAATAACATTTACCGACTCTGTGGCCGAAAGGTTCAGGCACATCACGCGAAATGATGGTTCCGTATAGGATACAGGTTCGATTCCTGTCGGAGAGCGAAAATTTTCTATGAAAATTTCTCGGACATTCAGGCCGGTAAATGTTATTTAATACTGTTTATTATAAAACAGAGCATTTGCTTAAATACTTGTATCTATAAAAAGAACGTTAAACATAATATAAATGTCTTTAAATATATATATATATATATATATATATATATATATATATATATATATATATGTTCGGACAGAATTTGCGTTAACCTCATTCTGATATTTACGTTTAGATGATAAGGAGGCTTAATCGCCATTGACGTTTGAGTTGAAGGTGTTTATATTACCGAGTTCAGGAAAGCGTTTGTGAATGCATTTCTTCAACAAGTAACGGTTCCTGAGAAAAATCTGTCTGAAGAGGAATATTCTAATATTTCGAATACGGCGGAAATGACAGTGGTACAACTCTATGTATGTAACCGGTTATGTCGTAGCTGTCAATTCTCGAAGTTCCAGAACTAATGAATAAATCTCATCTGAACTTTTGCCATGTAAATAGCAGCAGGCTAGTAATAAGATTACGATATAGCACCTGTAAGAGAATCTTTTCAGAATGGGCATTACATCGTCAACCAGACGACCGTGTAAACTAATTGTGTGAGAATTAAATGTTTGAGTATTTTATTCACATCAAAACAAAAACGTTCTTGTCAGGCTTCGTCTTTCTTGGTGGAAAACAAATAAGATAGCGAGTTAATCAACGAATGGCGAACTGATAACATTCAGATTTAATTTTGCTTAAAATTTTGCAAAATGATAACAAACGGTGTTGGGAATCAATTTATTGCTTTCTTTATTCTAAGATTTATTTAGTTAGTTATATTATTTGTTATTTAGCTAGAATAAAATAATTCTTTGTGAATGATTCTGACACCACCATTTTACTCAAGGACCTTCACCTTTCGTCCGAATGAAATTCGAGCATCAATCTTAGTATTCTTCTACATGTTTTGCAATGATCCACACGATTTCAAAATATAAGATGGAGATATTTCGGCGACACTTACATAAATACGACAAAGTATAAATCAATAACTTAATGGAAATATATCCGCATCTTGAAATACCAAAAGAAAATTACAACCGACAACTATTAAGGACATTTCTCTTATCATAAATCGTCTATTCAAATGATTGCTTTTGACATTTATAGATCTAAAGATGAAATTGAACATTATATATATATATATATATATATATATATATATATATATATATATATATGTATAAGATATATTAAAGTAAAACAAAACTGTTGATGGAATCAAAGGACAACTTGCTAAAACCTAGTACTCTTATCCAGATAAATATAAGCGACATATAAAACCAGATACGCCCCTAGATATTTTAATTTGTTCAAGGGGTAAGCGTCAATACGTGGGAATATAAATATTTACAAACATATTATTTATTTCTATTAATTTTTTCTGTTTTCTATGAATATTTAGTAAATAGGCATGAGTGTACAGATAATTTTATGAAAAGTATATTTATTCCTTAATTGGAAATACAATGAATTAAAAAAGTTGTATGTGTACGAATATTTGTTTCCTCCACAGTATATATATATATATATATATATATATATATATATATATATATATATATATATATAAAGTTTACGAAAAAATAGGCAATCCGTATGGGTAGACCCAAGGAGGATAAAATCCAGAGAGCTCAATGTAAATCAGAGCTAATAATTTAAATAAAAACAGATAACTTTAAGGTTCCATGTAATAAATTATTTCACCACAGCCCTTTTAAAGGACTTCGGATCATCAGACTTTACTTCCAAAGGTTGAAACGAATCGTTTCCACATTTTGAAGTAAAGTCAGATAATCCGCGATCCTTTAAAAGGGCTGTGGTGAAATAATTTATTACATGGAACCTTAAGGTGGTCTGTTTTTATTAATATATATATATATATATATATATATATATATATATATATATATATATATATATATATATATATATATATATGTACATATATATATATATATATATATATATATATATATATATATATATATATAGTGAATATTTAAGCAGCAATTATTCATTGATGCATGTTTCATTAAATAATTTATACAAGTTTTGTCTATTTATTTTAATTAAGTCCCTTTCATATTTTCACTCTGTTTCATGCTAGTGCAATCGTCAGGCAACTAGTGCTGTTATTTTTCTCGGCTATTTATATATATATGGGTAAGTGTTGCATTGTGGCTGGTCTATTTTGGCGGTTACTTTTACCGTAAGTCGCTTATTTGTTTATTTATTTATGTCAAATTATTTTGCTGTTTTTTTTTTAATTTTATTTTTATTTTTTATGTTATATATTTATTTATTTATTTTTTATTTTGATCGGTGTTTTTTGTTAACGTAGTAAAAATTTGTTTATATAGCTTATTGTTGGTAGTCTATTATAGTGGTCATTTACTGGAAGTCGTTTATTTGCTTATTTATTTGGGTCAAATTGTTTTGCTTGTTTTTATTTATTTTCATTTTTATTTTTTATCTTATATATTTGTTTATTTGTCATTGATTAAAGCTATTTGTTGAATTTTGGGGTCGAATGTTGTGGTTTGTTCTGACTACTATTTTTGTGGGAACAGTTTTTAATTTATTTATTTGGGTTGATTATCTTTATTTGTTTTTCTAAACGGCTAGTTTATCGTTATCGGTTGTTAGTTTATTTATATATTTGGATGTACTTAGATCAATTTATTATACTTGTCGTTATTTATTTGTTACACTGTATATTTTCTCTATTTGGTTTTCGATTTTTAAGTAACGCAGTATATTACTTTTTATTAATTTTTTTATCGTTATATAACAGTTATAACTATTTTCCGTCCGATTTTTTGTATTGATTTTTATAGTTTAATTTTTTGTTTCATAATAGTTTGAAAATTTGTTCATTATTTACTTTATTGATTTTTGTTCGCCTATTCTAACAGGTGTGGTTTGGTAATTTGTTTCGATTAATTTATTTTGCTTATTTTATTGTCATTTTGTTTGTTTATATATTTATTTATTTTTCTATTTTAAGTTACGTAGTAAAAATTTGTTTTCATGTCTGCATTTTGACATTAGCTCGGATCTTTTATTTAATAATTTATTTTGGTCTGGGAAGGTAATGATAGCTATTTCTTCCTCCAAGCAAAGTTTGCAAGTTTTTGATAGGTTGTTGTAGGCTGATGATTTTTTCCTTATTTTCCAAGATATTTTTGGTGTGGTGTTCGTTTTGTTTTTTATTTCCCAGATATATTTAGAAAGCATTGTGCTGTTCGCATATTTACTATTTGTGAAAGATGTTTTGTGTACATAATTTTTTTTGTTTCTAGGGTCCTTCGGTTACTTCTATGTATACTTTTTCTTCATTATCTGGTGATTTTATCGTGGCTTGGTAGATTACGTTGTTTTGTAAACAATTACCGTTTAAGGGACATTCATTTTTTATTCTGCAGTTGCATGTGGGTTTAATTTGTTTTAATAACAGCACTAGTTGCCTGACGATTGCACTAGCATGAAACAGAGTGTCGCCTCTAAGTGTTGACTTCTATGTTCACTTTTATATTTACACACACTCTATCTCTGATATTGAGCACTTTATCCCATAAATATAGCCCACTTTAAGACTATATTTCTTAATATATATATATATATATATATATATATATATATATATATATATATATAAAACAAATATTAAAGAAAATAAAACTGTTGATGGAATCCAAGAAAACTTTCTAAAACGTAGAACTCTTAATTACTATATAATTACTAGAACATTAATTACTATATAATTACTACACTATAATTAGTATGATAATACATTAATTAATATATAATTACTATACTGTAATTACTATATTAATACATTAATTACTATATAATTACTATACTATAATTTCTACATTAATACATTAATTACTATATAATTACTATACTATAATTACTATATAAATACATGGATTACTATATGATTACTATACTATAATTACTATGTTAAAACTTTAATTACTATATTATTACTACACTGTAATTACTATATTAATACGTTAATTACTATATAATTACTATACTATACTTACTATATTAATACATTACTTACTATGTAATTACTATACTATAATTACTATGTTAATACATTAATTACTATATAATTACTAAACTATAATTACTATATTAATGCATTAATTACGATATAATTACTATACTGTAATTACTATATTAATACATTAATTACTATATAATTACTCTAATGTAATAACTATATTAATACATTATTTACTATATAATTACTATACTATAAAATTACTATATTAATACATTAATTACTATATAATTACTATTACTATATTTATATAAATGCTGTTTTAGTGGGTAAATGTATTTGAATTGTTTTCCTATTTTTTTCTTAAACAGTAAAAATAATAACAACTGGTATCCTTCTACGGAAATTCTTATGCAAATCACTTTGAAGATTTTTTATCAAACGATTACTTAGACGACAAAGAATCCTTTAGGTAGTTTCAACATCTTTTATTAACGTTATTGGATTGATTATAAAAACAGTATGAAGACATTATGCAAAAACAGTACATTTTTTTTAAAATTCAGGAACAATGTAATCCAGTCATCAATATCAATACCTACAATAGACCGAATAACAAATATATATGATCCATTTTGATGCATTTAAATATTAAAATAGGAATCCTGCTTCTCAATAAGAGCCAAAATCCATTGGTTTTGTTAAATATTTCACTTCAGCAGGGTCACTTTCCTACATGGTTGATTAAACAGCTTCCCAAAGACCTGTTTTGCTGTTATGTCTTTTAGGAAATTCATATAATTTTATCTTCGCAAATGATCATAATTTTTCGATCGAATTCATATCGAGGCTTTGATGTTAAATTCATTGTCTTGTCTTTTCTCTTGTAAACATTTTACGTTCAAAATAATTCACGATAACCTTAGATTCACGAGAAGGAGAATTATACACACTTCAATTTTAAACTGCAAGTGTGTGATTCCATGAAATCGCAATATTAACACCGTTCAGATTAACTCCTTCATCGACATTTGATAGTTCAATAATGAAGCCCATAGCAACAAACTTCCTCTTCCTTGCTGGCATCGTTTAGCCATAGGCACATCAGCATCGAATAAGATCCAACCTTTGGACAATCCATCTAATCCATCTTGTGGCACTCAGTATTCTTCCGTGAAAATTCGTTTAGAAACATCAGTTTTCGTTTAATTTGCTCAGTTTGGACACTTTAAAATATCTGCTGTATTGTTTGCCTCCAGGATTTGTTAACAGATTCGAATTTGCAGAATATTCTTCACATTTTGTCCTTAATTTCAGCCTCCCCAAGAGATTAGCACTGGTCAAATGTGTTTGTTTCACTATAATTTGCTTTAGTTTATTTTCCCATTCAAGAGAAATATTCTTAAGCCCTTTCCTTTGCTTCAGTTTTCAGGAGTTTCTTTATAGTTCTATGTGTGAACCTCCTTTGATATCTCCAATGTGGACATTCGCTCACACAATAAGTTTCTTTTCTTTTGTTTATCAGCGTTTGCTAGATCCTTTCTATTTTTCATGATTCAAAATATATTATGGAAACAATCTTAGTTGAGTTCAGATGTGCATAACTGCAACAGACTGCAGGTTTTATAATAATAGAAATAACTTTACTAAAACACTGAAACTAAAAGAAACTACGTCCGTGTCTTGGGTAAGACGATAAACGTCACCCGCGTCCTCAATGACACGATTAATTACGTCCGACTGCAAGACTCCTAATCAGGAAGTTTTGAGGAGCGTGAAACCACCTCTTATTGCTGGTGTTCACAGGTCCTCCCTGACTCTGGATGGTAACACCTGTTATTGTCCCAGTTATGGGCAAATAGTTAACCTACAAACTGGGGACAAAACACTATGAAAGTGTAAAAATAGGTTTGAATACCTAGACAAAAATTGGAAGAACCTATTACCAACAAAAAATAATGAAGGATAAAATTATTATCATCAATACATTTGTGAAGAAAAAAAATTCCAACAATACATTTTTAAATAAAAAAATATTACCAGCTATACATTTTGAAGAAAAAATATTACCAGAATTAGATTTTTTTAATGAAATAAATATTACAGAAATAGATTTTTTGAAGCAAAAGTATTACCAGCAATAAAGATTTTGCCGGCATTACTAACCTATATGCCGTAAACGAAACGAAACGAAACCAAACTAAAAGAATAAACTAAAGCTTTGTGTTGACGTCTAAATCAATGGTTTAAAATTTGACAAAAATCTTTCAAACTAAGTTATTTAGGTTTATTAATTTGTATAATAAATCCAGACAGTCTACAGATTGAGAAGTCCTACTAATAGAAATAAATGTGCTCGCAAACAGGAATGGAAACTATAACCACTTTTTCAATCAAGTTGTACTATATCCGAAACGTGCCTTTACTATTTCGGCCACGGAGGCAAAGATGAGAGCGATATTTGAATTACCTATTTATAGAACGCAAAATGTCCAGTGTTGGCTGAAATTGCCCTTAGCACAATTTATTCTATATTTCAATTTCCTTATGGCCGATGAGAAATTTGTTGTAACTAATCCATACACATCGGTGTTTGAAGCGTTTCTTTGTTTTTTTTAGTAATTCCACATCTTGAATTTTTAAGAGTGATTCAGTCTCTGTGAGATTGGTGATTTCTTTCCAATTAGGAAGAAATCAATGATAGTTAACGGAAACTGGGAAGAAATGTCAATGGAATTGAAAAACCAATCTTTGAGAACAGAAAAAAAATAAGAATCACTATATATTTCAACTTCATTGGATGCTTCGACAAGATATACCGAATGTTTCCTTATAATGAAACATTCACACACGCGCGCACATACACAAACACACATATATATATATATATATATATGCATATATACACGCAGGCTAACACACAAAGTATGCGATGGACAAATTGTTGTCTATATTACGCAAAAAAGAAATAAAAAACACTGACATTTCATTTTAACAGATATATTTACCAAAATTACACAAAATTATCATGAAAGAGATAAGACTAAATTTATTTAATAAAATTGCCATTGGCCTTCAACCACGGACTCCGGACAACTTCGGGATCTCCTGCATTTGGTCTCGTCGGTTTCCTTGTATAAGTTGTTGAATCCTGCCACAATCCTTGAATTCAGTTCATCTTTGGTTTTACAAGGAGTTTTAAGTCTCTCTCGCTCAACTGCGCCCCACACATAATAATCAAGATCTTTGCACTCTGGGGTGTTAGCTGGCCATATATATATATATATATATATATATATATATATATATATATATATATATATATATATATATATATATATATATATATGTGTGTGTGTGTGTGTGTGTGTGTGTGTGTGCGTGTGTGTGTGTGTGTGTGTGTGCTCACCCAGGGTGGGATGGGGAAATTGTCGTCTAAATTATGCAAAAATGACATCTCGTTTTAACAGATATATTTACCAAAATTACCCAAAGATATCTTGAAATTGTTAAGAGTAAATTTATTCAACAAGATCGCCATTGGTTTCACCCACAGTCTCCAGTCGATTTCGGAATCTCCCCGTCTCATCTGGGCGCCCTCCATGTTTTAGTTGGAGAATGCTGACATAATCCTTACCCCCTCAGTTAATCTTTTTTGTTAGTTGAAGTTTTGTTGGGTTCCCTTAACTTCGCCCTACACATAATAATCAAGGAGTTTCAGCCTTGGGAGACGGTGGCAACATATAATTTCAGATGTGGTTGCAGAAATTGCCTGACAGCCATTATGTGTACTCCTGATTGTGCGGGAATGTGCAGAGTCCTGTTGCCAGACATAGCGTCTTCCAGAACCTACCTCTTGTCATAGGACAGCATGACTTCCTCCAAGAATTTGATGCAGCGTTCCGTATTTTTTTATAATATGGGACCCTATGGTAAGATGAATGGAGACATACCATCGCCATCAGTAATGATCACTCCAAACATCATGAAATTAATATATTATCCAACACATTCCGAATTTTCTACTCTGTCATTAGAACAGTACCCAAACACTCTGAATTGTTTTTTTATTGGAGCTTTCGTCGCGAATGCCAAGCTGTATAGCATGGTTTTTCCAAGTTTCTGGCGGAGTGAATTGCATCATCGAGCTCTTTATTTCAGAGACAGTGCACAACTGACCCTACTATGCTGTGGAGACGATAAAATCAAAAGTAAATAACGCTCATGCGCTAAATTAAAAATATAAAATGGTTATAATTTACCAATTTGCAGCCTGTATAATTGTGTATTTGGTCAACAATCAGTCTTTGATACAAGTTTCACTTAAAGCGCCTGACAATCTACTTCTGTTAATTACTTTTTATTTAATTTTTCGGGAGCTCTTATAATTGTCACCCTTTCTAGATATAAAGTAGGCAGAAATTATCCGAATGTTTTCTATGTCCGAATTCTATCGCGTATAATTTTAGCCATTATCATGATTTTATTTTTTACTTTTAACTGAATTCATGGATGGTTTTATGTACGTATCTAGAGTTATATAGATATTTTATTTTCCAAAAATGGTGAGTACGTTGTGGCCGTGTTCATAGTTGATGTTATTGAGTGATTATGTTTACTTATTTAATAATAAAGCTTCCATTAATTTACCCCCTTTTACATGTTGATAAGCATATATTTGTTTTATTGACGAGTATGTTCCGGATAGAGTTTTGTAGGTTTGCATGTGTATTTAAATGAGACCTAATGTAGCATTGTCGGAGAGATTTGGCGTGAGTTTTCTTTTAGACATGATATAATATATCCACTGTAATTATATAATAATTCGAAATAACCAAGAACACGCATAACAAGAATAATGTATCGTGGAAGTTAAGAGCCATCTGAATTGACGTACCTCTACGAGTTTAAACGATGCACCATGAGTTTACTCTGTCTTACTATCAAAATTCTAGCATGCGAGTAAAGCAAATTGGGATAGCGCTTTACCTCTTAGAAAAACACATGTCATTGGCGACAAAAAGCAGGCGGGAATTATAGTTTCGTTAGTGAAAATGAATTGAGAAATGACAACAGAGAATGAACCCGCTGCGAAGTTTAGTATTATGAAAATCGGTCCTTCATAAAATGATTTATGTTTTCAATCCAATGATAGAAAACAGCGTGTCTCGTTGTTGAGAATTTAGGTAAGCAAATATATTTTCATTGACGGAAACAAATAACGAAATAATTTTTCTGTCTTTCGAAATGTAAAAATTAGAAGGAGATCTGTTTTGTGCTTTCGCTGGACAGTGAGATCCAAGAGAGGAGTTAGAGAATTTAAATTAATGAAGACACCCTTTCTTTTCAAAATGATAGTTATGCCAGCCCTGAGAAGTAAACTGAGTTAGAATACCGAGATGGAAGAAGAAAGGGGTAGAATTTAGCTCTGTCTGTGCGGAGTAGCGATGCGTGTTGTAAAGTGAAAGAGGTTGGAGTTAGGTGAAGAGTAATCAATGTGACTACTCTCAGGGAAAGTGAAGATTTCTCCAAATATGGAAAATTGATAAAGAAAGCAAATATAGTGGACAAAGAAACGTTTACTGAAATTACCGAATCCATTGAACCCTCTAGCCCCACGACAGGTTTGAGCCGAAGTAGATAGAAGCAGATGGCTTTGAGGAGCTCTGAGAATTTGTGCTGAGATCCCGCATTGAGGGCCTCTAAATTTCACGTCAGTTGCCAACAGATTTCCTGTTCCAAAGAACTTTAAACCCATCTCCTCTGGAAGTTCGATAAGGCCCAGTGCCACTACAAAGATTGATACAGGAAGGGTTGAATGTTTCTTTTACCAAGAGTTATATAAAGAAATTGAAGATTAAATCTATGAATCTTTCGTCGTATTTTTCGTCAAGAATATCTTTTTCTTCCTTAATATACCACCCGCTACGGCTTGAGCCATAGCTTCCATTACGACGGCATTCGATCGTCCGCTGTTCAGAGATCAAGAACACAACGTGGGTAGATTTGGTGTGGATTGAAGCTGCCAGTGACCAACAATTATCTTGGACCAGAGTCAACATAGACCAGCGGAGACCGGACCACTACATGTATATATATATAATTGTAAAGTATCGCACATAAAGTGCTTGTGTTAATAAAACACTGTTCGCTGATACACAACAGGGCTATTAATGATATATTAATAAATATACATATTATCCGTCATCGATAGCAGGATATGGAGCTTCATGCACAACGCAATCTTCAGGTGCTGAATATAGACTGACCGTTACGTAATTTAAATTTTAATGTGATATTTGGTTATTGTCTTGTTGGCAGAATCATATTTTATGCTAGGATTACAGATTTTTTTTAATTTAAAAAATATATGTGTTATTTAAGATAAACGGGATTATATATATATATATATATATATATATATATATATATATATATATATATATATATATATATATATATATATATATATATATATAATATTTTAGAGTTCTGAATATTATTATATATATTAAGCATTAATCTGGATCATCAAAATAATGTGGATAAACGTATTTAAGTGGATATTCATTTTTGCATAAATGTAATCATCAATTCAGTTATCTTGGTTAATAAGGTAGGATTATTTAAGTAATTTCAGATAACTAATTTTTCAACAAGACATAATTTACAACTATTTCCTTTTCTGATCTTAGATTTGGCTCTTGGTACAATATCCCAGGTGTAGATATTGTCTTAGCACCACTCTTTAATTGCTGGAATGATTTAGATTGAGAATTGCTGCTTCTGTATTTTTATTACATAAAGTCATTTGATGATGGTAGTACCAAAAACAAAATATAACACCGTTACCGCAATGTATGCTAGCTCGGTATAATGCAATATTATCAGTCATCTCTCTCTCTCTCTCTCTCTCTATATATATATATATATATATATATATATATATATATATATATATATGTGTGTGTGTGTGTGTGTGTGTGTGTGTGTGTGTGTGTCACACATTATGAAATGGACAATGTCTGGCAATTATTTTAAGACATTTTTATGTTTATACATTCTTTTTATAGATACAAATATTTAATTAAATGCTCTGTTTATAATAAACAGTATTAACAACATTTACCGGCCTGAATGTCCGAGAAATTGTCATAGAAAATATGCGTCCTCCGATAAGATTGACTTTGCTAACAGAAACTCTCCTATGTGACGAAATAGGTAAAGGCTCGTCAGGCTATATGACATTTCTGTATAGGATACAGGTTCGATTCCTGTCAGAGGACGCATATCTATGAAAAAGAATGTAGAAATGTCTTAAAATAATTGTCGGACTTTGTCCATTTCATAATATATATATATATGTGTGTGTGTGTGTGTGTGTGTGTGTGTATGCGTGTGTGCGTGCGTACGTGTGTGTAAATGTGTGTATGTATATATATATATATATATATATATATATATATATATATATATATATATATATATGTATATATGTATATATATGCGTGCGTATGTGCGTCTCCGTATGAGTGTGTGCGTGTGAATGTGTATATATGCGTGTGCATGTGTGTGTGTGTGTGTGTGTGTGTGTGTGCGCGTGCGCGCTTCTGTTTGTGAATGCGGAAAGCTACTGATGTGTATGAAATAAATGCCATAGATAGGATCCGATTGACATAGATAGATAGTTAGATAGATAGATAGATAGATGGATAGATATATTCATCTGAACAGAATCGTATATATAGAGAGATATATAGATTTGAAGAGAATGAGATAGCCAGATAGAGAGATAGATAGATAATTTGGTGTAGGTAAATATTAAATATGTAATAGTTACGAAAAAGATACCTTAGATAGGAACAGATTGGCATAGATAGATAGATAGATAGATAGATAGATAGATAGATAGATAGATAGATAGATAGATAGATAATCTCACAATTGGCAAAGGTGTGAAAAACTGTTTTCAACATTCTTTCATGGAACTAATATATTCTCCATTGTTCGTTAAGAAAATGACAGATAATTAACATAATAATTAAGCGCTAAAATTTGCATGATAACCAAACGAGTGAATGCGCCGGCAAATTATTTTACCTTCACTGTTGAAGATGGCCAGATTTTTTTTTCTTTTCCTTCGTTATAACTGTTATTAAATAAAAAATAAAATGCCTCTGTTGGTAATTAGATGAGTTAGCCCGCGGTCATTCTTTTCCTTTTTCTTTTTCTGCGAAATAATAATTATTATTAAGGAGACAATTGAACAGACCGTTACCTTCGGATAATTATTTTATCGGTTGTATGATCCATATAATCGACCAATCACGTCATGACACGTCATCTATTGTTTCAGTGGAGTTCTTTTTTGTCTGCTTTTTTTGTTTTTTTTTGTCTATCTTTGGTTATTGTTTAAAGATATATTGTACAGGAATATTTTCTTTTCTTTTTTTTTGTTTTCGTCTTTTTTAGGTGGGGTTATCTTTTTGCTTTCATCGTTTTATTTGTTTATTGTGAATTTTCTTGTGTTCATTCTTTTACTATACTTCTGCCTTTTTCTGCAGTTTTGTAAAGAATATTTCTCTCTTTTATATATTTTCATACATTCTTGTCTACGTTCCTTCTTTTCCGTCCTTCCTTCTTCAATTCTTCCAAATATTTTGCTGTGTTTTGTGATTAATGTTAATGTTCTTGTATTCCTTCTTTTTCGATACTTCTTACTTTTTCTGAACTTTTTCTCCTGAATAGTTCTCGCTTTTATATATTGTTTTAAATGCATGTCTCTGTTCTTTATTTTCCGTCTTTCTTGCTTCAATTCTTCTCATCATTATACCTGTTCTTTTTTTCGTTCATTGTTTTTCCATTTTTCTCTTTCAAAAATTACTTTAACTTTTTTGTATTTGTTTTTTTTTTTTTTTTACTATTGTTACTTCTGTAAAACGCACAAGTGCAACTTATGGTAGATTATTACTGTATGTTTTAAAAATAACGCTTGACCATGGACTTGAAGTGATTAATATGTTATCGGATGGGAAAACATCCTACCGGTAATTTGTTCCATATAAGAACTCTTTTTTGAAGAATGTTTCCAAGTTGAATCTACTGATATAATATGAAATAAATCGGAATGATTACTACCCGTATATATGGCATTTCGGCTCCCAACTTTAAATGTCAAGACTGGCGTTAAGAAAGAATGTCACTCTTCGGAAAACTTTTAATGGAAACGGAGGGATTGCGATAGGGATGCGCCGTTTCATCTCCGTGAAAATGGGGTGTAGGGTTGAAAATAATACATTACTCACAATGCTGTGTAGGTGGTTCTGAACTCTACCCTATCTGGTGAGAATTTGCTGACTCCAGCCCAAATACACCATTGTTGGTCTGAGTTTACTTTGCAAATACTGGGCATATCAGGTGTCATGGAACATGTAATTTTCCCAGTATCATTGCTAATAGTCGTGAATGATTTCCGGTTGAGGTCTTTTGGGGGTGAGTTTGAATCCCTTGTACGGCAAGTACCCCACTCTTAAGATCACACCCATCCATTATTATTGGACAAATTTCAGTGTATGCACGGTGGTTGTGAAACGTTAGTTTAGAATGATTGCATTTTACTAGAGAGTCCTGCCCCCGTTGACCTAGAATGGAAAACTCAGGTTCTGGTTACCCAGATTTCTGGAGCTGCACCTATAAACAGTATAGATATCCATTAAATATCGAAGTGTGTTCTTAGGCAGATCGTTAATTAAAAACTGAAAGCGGGTAGAACAGGTAAGAAAACCGTGAGGAACGACGGCATTGAACTCGTAGACTTCCGATTCTGCCTTCGTTTCTTTCATGTCTTTTATTTATTTATTTTTTTGATATCCTTTATCTTCCACCCATCGGTACATTCATTCGTTCTCGCATTTTTATCATTGTTCCGGCCTTTCATTTTATTTATGCATTTACTTATTGAGTTTCTACTATCTTTTTTCTATATTTTCCAGTGTTTTCTTGTTTTTTTTCTATCTTTCTTCCTATCTTCATTCTTTTCTTACCGTCTGTTTTCTTTTTTTCCAAACATTCTATATTTCTGTATTTCTTTCATCCATTCTTCCTTTCTATTTTCTTTCTCCTCTTCTTCCTTTATTTCTTCCTTTCTTTGTTTTTCCTCCCTCCCTCCCTCACTTCCTTCCTTCCTTCTTTTATTTCTTTCAGTATGTTTTTGGTATTTCCTTTCTATATATATGTCTTTCTTTCTTTCTTTCTTTCTTTCTGTCTTTCTCATTCCACCTTTCTTATACTTGTATGTTTCAGTCTTTTTTTCCTTTCTATATATATCTTTCTTCCTCCCTTTCTTTCATTCTATTTGCTTTCTTTCTCCCTTTCTTTCTTTAGTTTTTCTTTCTTTTTTTTATTTATTTGTTCCGTTCTTTCCGTCTTTTTTCTTTTCTTTATTATATTTCTGTCTCCCTTCCTTCCTTCCGTTCTTTCTTTCTTTCTTTCTGTCTTTCTTTCTTTCTTTCTGTCTTTCTTTCTTTCTTTCATTCTTTCTTTCTTTCTTTCTTTATGGTTGTTTTCTTTTTATTTTCAGTTTTATTCTCCTTCTAATCTCTTATTTAACTTTCCCTCTTTTTCTCCATTATACCTCTCCCATATTTTGTTTTGTTTCCTTTCTTTCTTCGGTACAATTCTTTCTATATTGTGTTTCTTTTGTCTTTCTATTCTTTGCATCTTTTTCATATTCCGGTTCTTGTTCTTATAATGTCGTTTTTTTCTCTTCCTTTTGTACTTTCTTTCGTCAATCCACCATAATCAAATGTTAAAATAAAGCTGTTGGAATCCCCAGCATTCTTTAAGGCGAACACATTTCAAATTCAGTTGTAAATATGTCACTTTTTCCATACCACAACAATGCAAAGCAAAACGTCTTTTTTCTCGGGATGAGGCTATATTAAATACAAATTCCTATTAAAATTTGCATTTTCTAAAGATGCAAAAAAAACGGAAAATTCGCAGATGTTTTATTTTTCAACCGAAGATTTACTGTCGTTATCAGGCACTCACAGATTTGAAAAGCTTGTACAATTCTCTTTTCTGTTTTTTTCACATGCATTTTAACTCATTTTGTAAGCGTATCAGAAGGATTCGTACATTGATAGTAAAATATACAAGATGGGAATATTTTTTTAAATCAATGTGCATAATAAGTATAAAAGGAAAACAAAGAAACAGTTTATGATTTATTTTTTCCTGAAAAATGAGCAAGACAATAATTCTTCTATTTGGATTGTCCCTTCAGGAGATAGGCGATCATATCTCTCGTTGCTTTTCCTTATCTCACTTATCCTCAGTATGACACGTAATAATTAAGTTTTCCAAGCCGTCCTTCTCATTATATATCCAAGTTATGATATACACCCCTGTGCAAATTAATTGAAACAACCACATCAGTTTCATTTCTTTCAACATACGGTCAGTTTTACACCCATTGCGTGTAATCAATTTCTATTTTTATGAGATTAGGCCATTTGCAGTGGTGTGCAGCAATTTGAATCTATTTTGGGGGTGAATGATGAAATTTGTTTGGCCTTGAATTATATAGCGTCATCCGTCATTGAATCAGATTTTTATCACACCCAGACACAATTATCTCAACTGTCTATAAATTGTCCTTCGACATTGTCTTTGATGGACGTTACCCGAAGGAAGAGAACGAAAACAGTAACGCTGCACGAACACACTGGCAAGCCTTACCATTTAAAATTAAAGTACTATAGACTGGCCAGGTAAATCTCCTGATTTAAGTCCAATCGAGAATCTCTGGTTAATCCGCAAGAAACGATTTTGTTCTAATAGACATAAGAATTTCTAACGTGCACTGGGTCATATTTCATTGAAAAAATACGAAAAAAGTAAATGGTAGCGGAATTATTCGTTTTGAGTCAATTCATTTGAACACGGGCGTAAGTTGGTTCTCTGTGTCGTGCCAGAAAGTTTTTCTCGTCTTTGTCCATTCTTCAAATCTATAAATCAACCATCCGTCCCTGCATGGAATATTGCTGTCATATATGGTCTGATGCTCCCGCATTACGTCTCGAGGTCCTCGACAAAATCCAGAGACGAAACTGCAAGATGATACTCCTGGTCTGGCATCTACTTTACAATCACTATCCCACCTAGGTGCTGTGGCCTCCCTTTGTCTCTCCTACAAGTATTTTCATGGCAACTTTTCCGACGAGCTACTTTCGCTCGTTCCAGGACTACATGAATTTAAGCGAGCTACGAGGCTGGCATTTCGGTCCCACCTTTTTTACTGACAAAACGGTTAGATGTAACCGTCTCTTCTATTCAAACGGGTTCTTCTCTGGCACTTCCCGTTTGTGGAACTCCCTTCCCCTTAGTTGCTTCCCCGATGACTATAATCTTCAAATATTCAAGTGTAATGTCAATCCACATCTGACACCCTGAACTTGTTCGCCGTCCTTCTCTGTATCCTTTCCTCAAACACGCCTCTTTTGTCTTATTCTCAATCCTCTGTAACCCCTTGCATGCTAGTGGCACTCCTGCCTTGCTTGGGGAGAATTGCCTAAAACAAAAAGTCTTCTTTCTAATACCATTTTTTAAAATACTTCCTTGCTGCTTACTCGCCCATGCAATTTTGAGTACCGTTCTGTAGAATCAAATTTCTGCTTCCTCTGTTTTTTTACCTCATTCTTTGGGAAATTGTTCAGCTTTCACCTCCATATAGGAGGGTGTATATCACATAGCAATCCAGCAAAGTTTTTCTTTGTTTCTAAGTTAGAAACAAAGGAAGCTTTGCTGGAAATTCTAACAAAGGTCTTCTGGTTGCCAGCAAGTTATTTAGGTTTTGGAATACGCCTTTCGCTAGTCCAACGCGTGTTAGGATCTTGATCCCGCAATTTCCATCCTCCATCGAAATGCTTCCCAAATATTTGAACGTCTCAACAGTTGCTACATTTTTATATCTCAAATTGGTAGCGAGCATTTTCGGCTTATTTCTTGCTGATGACTTTATTTTCTGTCTTTTTCCAGTTAATGTTTAGCCCATTTTTCACGCTTGTCGTGGCTATCATCACAGTAACATATGCGTATCATATTGTTAAGATTACAGCCACCAATGATATATCAGGGTAGGGGTTCCCTTAGGATCGCATTGTGAGACCCATACAGCAAATTTGTTCAATCAGCCGGCGCATATGCATTGGAACTGAACACAGAAAATCTAACGTAATGATGAATAACGCTGGCAAAATTAGTTACAGCGTCACCATCGACGGCGAACCGCTGGATCAAATGTTCGGTTTCAAATACCTACGAGCATCCTAGTCAAATGATGGCACCTGAAACACTGCAATGCGGACACGGCAGCGATGTCGAGACTTTAAACGATATGGAAGAGCAACATCAATTTCCAGACAAATTTCAAACTCTACAAATCTCTGGTCGTATTAATTCTCTTCTAGGTGTGATAGACTTGGACATTTCTGGCTGAGGTATTCGAGAAGAAATGCTAGAGATATCTCCAACACACCGCAACTTCAGCTGGGAGTACAAAGCCAATGAATATGTACGTAGCAGTGTCAAAAGTCTCAAGGACAAACAGCAACCTCCCGTCTATTAAACGTCCAAAGATGGTATGGTTTGGTTGTTGTTGATGATGACGGTAGTCTTTGAGTATAGAATCCAGAGGTTGGCAGTGAATATTTCGACGACAGTAGGGAAGCGTAGTTCAGGTTAGCAGTGGATATATCACTTCAGTAGCAGAGCGTAGTTCTTTCTTCTGTTCTGGTCACCTTTGGTTCTGACAGGTTCGCATTGGACATTCGGAGAGAGTAACAAATACGGCCCCCTTTATACAAGACGGATTGAATATTTTACGCATTCTGATTGGTTAACCTTCATTTGGGGGAACTATAAAGTGAGTCCAGTCATTTGGCTTTGCTCACTATTACATACATACATACATACATACATACATACATACATACATACACAAGAATTATAACATTGGTCACATCCCATGGCATAACAGCCTCTGCAAGACCATCATCAATGCAGTGTTGAAGACGGGCGCAAGCGGGGTCGGCATTGCAAAACGTAGTCCGACAGCATCAGAGAGATGTCGGACATCACAATGCAGGAACCCCTAAGAACCACCTCCAACAGATGATTGTGGAAGAGGTTATCAATTACTTCTGAAGTTAGGTTCCTACCACTGAAGATTGAAACTCTCCCATCGAATTCGACGTATGAGGGTCAAGCAGATCAGTTCCTAGAAAACTGACAGCCCGACATCAGCACATGTGATTTGATAATAGTGGTGAAGGTTTTGTGCAGAAACTTGGCGCACTACGAGCCACAGGTTCCCCAAACCACCCTCCGCAGGTTTTAAATTCAGAGTTGTCCTTCTAGACCAGTTGCCATCAAATGCTATAGAACCCAGTTTGTACTGATATTTGTCCATAGCTGGAGGGAGAAGTAGAGGTTTCACACCTTTCCGAAGGCTATTAGCACATACGTGAATGTAATTACACACGCATGAAGATATGACAGATGCGGGGAAAGAGGTGGGTATTCAACAATTGATAATTGTGTGGCAATATGTGTTTAAAAGTAGGCAGTTCTTATCAACATTTCTTTTTTTTTTGGTTAGCCGTAAAAAATTATGAATATAGGACTACCTTACACTTAAGTAAAATGATAACAATAATAATATTTATTAAGTATTGTTGACAGATATGTATTTAGTTACATAACAAATAAATAAATATAATGTATATGTTGATGCTATATTCGATTTGCTGTTAGATATTTCTTATTTTCTCCTTTGTTATTAGCAGCATTTTAGAATACTGTGGCTGCAATACTAAGTTTCCTCGGTTGAACAAACTCGAGATATTTTTTAACGCTTTCTTACCTCTCTTTTCCATTGTTATTTTTAGATCGTTTTCTTCCAGTCATTTTGATGGGCTATAGCGAAATACTGAAATTTACAATGATTTTATTCCATTTCAAAAATTAATGAATATTTTAAATTAATACACGACCAAAAATAAAATGTTTTGACAAAATACCTTAATGATTTCACTATAATTATGTAACAATAACGTAATGATATTCCGCAGTCAAAACTACGGCTTATGTTAAACCTCAGATTTTATTGCGTGTTTACGAACTATAAACCGAAACTTAGCTTGAAATATTGTGTAATCGGCTCTATTTTTTGTAAAATACTTGGATATGATGTAATGAATAATTTACAGTGTAAAAAGCAATTTTCGATTACGTATTGAATACGCCTCATGTGTTCATTTAACTTGCGTAGGTCCTCAACCGGAAGGTTCAGCTTTGTGAAGGAAACATTTGTCTAGTAATATTTTACTGAAAAACGGTGATTCCAAGAGCGAAGCCATCTGCAGATCCAACTCCTTTTGGGGCAACCGTGTAAGTTATGTCGAATATGAAGCATCAGACTGAACGCCACCAGGCTCCGAAGACATCAACAGCACAATTAGGAACCGGTGTACAGCGCCAGTCAAGCTGGCGTAATAAGCTGAAGTTGGTTTATGGACGGTTCTCTTGAGAGAACAGGCATTCGACAGACAATGGTTAACGAGGTTTTCCAGATCCCGCCTGTCCCAGTCACCTTTGAGTCGCGAGGGAGCTCCTTCTGGTCAAAGTGTGTTGGCTACTACGTGTCGCAGATCTGTTCACCGAAATCGAAATCAAGCGAATGGCTACGTCCAACTTTCATTAATTCACAGCCATATCCGGTACTGTCACCGCCATCAGGGAAAAGAAATGGAATAGGGAGAGAAGACGACGATCCCTTTGTTTAAAAGCGAGAGGGTGCTGACAACGTCAACTGGAATAAAATGTTTGCAGTGAGATACGACGAAACAAGAAAGCCATAAATTAAATCCGTTTTTAAAAACGAATTTACAAAATAATTAAAAGTTCTCTATTTTAGGTCAAAATAAAGAACAGTTAACAAAATAATTTCACGGTGTTCTTAATTTATTTTCCAGGGGAATCCTTATTCTTAAGTTAACGATTAAACAATCTCTAAGCTAGTTACACAATTATAAAATCTTTGTTAAATTCTGCTATTCAATCTCGGAATTCACATGACGTCATGGTAATGCGTGGTTGCAAATCTTCAAAACAGCATCAAACCGACATGACAACACAGGCATTCAAAAAGCCATCTCAAAGAAGCATCCTATCAGACAATTTTGTCTCTTTTTTTTTGAAATCATTCAAAGACTGGAAAAATTCAACCAGGATACGTAAGCCCATCGAAAAAGAAACATTTCGTCTTTTCTTGAATAAAAATCACATATGCTTTCTACATATTCAGTGTCTGTATATATATATATATATATATATATATATATATATATATATTTTATGTCTCTCTGTCTCTCTCTCACACACACACACATATATATATATATATACATATATATATATATATATATATATATATATATATATATATATATATATATAGAGAGAGAGAGAGAGAGAGAGAGAGAAAATAAGATAGATAGATAGATAGATAGATAGATAGATATTGTTTTGTCATCCACAGACAGAATGTTTCGCTGTATCACAGCTCATAGAAGCCCGGCTGCTCTAGCTAGGACCGAAACTCAGCTGAATTTGCGTCATTCACAGATACTATCCCTAAGACTTTGGCGCACGGGACGAAGGTTAATTAAGCATATTTATTTTTAGATAAATACACAGTGACTGAGAGGACAACGATAGGTTATACCGAAGAGCCTTGAATTATATATATATATATATATATATATATATATATATATATATATATATATATATATATATATATATATAAAAATATATATATATATATAAGTATAATCGGGCAGCATTGCCTCATTTATACAAGTTTCATAAAAAAGATTTAACAGGTTACTGCGGGTAGGTTTTTTATTTAAGTTTTAATGTGTTCTTACCTTAAAACCAGTTTTTTTTTTCTGAATGCCGTAGAGTTACTTTCCTTGTTGCCTGCCGGGTCATATAATTAAATTATTGTGTATTTAGGCAGCAATCCCACTTTCATTTGTTCTAATAGTAAAATAAGTTTTTGTTTTTTTCCTGAATGACTTAATGTAACTTTCTCTTGTTTTTAAAACGCGTGATTCCTATCAAAACAAAAAATTCTTAAATTTCATGACCAGTCATCCAACAAGGAAACTCACATTATGACATTGAAAAAAGACTTATATATATATATATATATATATATATATATATATATATATATATATATATATATATATATATATGTATGTATGAAAAGTGTGTATATATAAATATATATATATATATGTATGTGTGTGTGTTTGTAATATATTATATATATATATTAATATTTATATACTATATGCGCGGTACTTATTACAAAGCGCTCAAAATCAGAGAGAGAGCCACATATTTGGTTGTGGTGATGCGAGTTTGTGACCCTGGGTTTCACATGCTTGTGCGATCGTCGGACGATCGCAAAAGTGTGAAACCCAGGGTCGCCAACTCACATCAACACAACTATATATATATATATATATATATATATATATATATATATATATATATATATATATATATATATATATATATATATATATATATATATATATGTGTGTGTGTATATTATCCCATCTGGTGAAACCTAGTTAGGTTGTCCCTGTCTCATTAGGATTTCTCTATTTACTTTTGCTCTTTTTAGTGTATTGAACACTCTTTGTTTTAACTTATTACCCGCTAGGGTTTTTTTTTTGTACCACAGATTTAACGTACTGGACGATTTCTTTCGCACTGTTCGAAGGTTTCCGGTGCTTTTTTTTTCCCATGCTACCTCGTGTTTAAAAGGATTTACATTATATATATATATATATATATATATATATATATATATATATGAAGAACTATATTCTTAAAGTGTGCTATATTTATGGGATAAAGTGCTCAATATCAGAGATAGAGCGTGTGTAAATATAAAAGTGAACATAGAAGTCAAAACTTCGAGGCGACAGTCTGTTTCATGCTAATGCAATCGTCAGGCAACTCATAGAGTGCAATCGTCAGGCAACCCTATGAGTTGCCTGACGATTGCACTAAGATGAAACAGACTGTCGCCTCGAAGTGTTGACTTCTATGTTCACTTATATATATATATATATATATATATATATATATATATATATATATATATATATATATATATATATATATATTGTAATCACAATCCAATTCATCAGACATACAAAATTTCCGATTTCTTTTTGTATTCGGAGGTCTGATAAATTGGATCGTGATGACCATTACCAATGTAATAAATTATAACCATGAAATATTAGTGTCCGCGCGTGTGTTCGCATTTGTATATGTATGGGTGTATGTGCGCGAGTGAGTGTGTTACTATGTGCGTTAGTGTGTGTCAATACGTGTGTGCGCTAATTATTCTAAGATAATCTCCACCGTTCGATTACTTTACTAGACATTCACTTTGTTCTTTTCACCCCGAGCAACAATATATCAAATCTATTTCTGAATCCGTCCCCATTTCAGATACCTTAAAAAAATCCCGATTTTTCTCGTCCAATTAATATCATTTTTCCTCCTTTTTTGCCCCGGTCGACGTTTTTTCATTGTAAATCAACGCCATTATTGCTTCGTTTGTCACATATAATGTTTCTTTGTATATACTCTATATTTGCCTAATCAGAATCTTGCAAATATTCCGCTATGAATTATTCAGATGTAACCACCTTTTGACTGTAGAAGTAAGAGGAAGGAATGCGTTCCTGTATGATTTTTGGTGAGTTTATGCTGTGTTTTTTTTATTTATATTAGTGTGGATCTTTTATGCTAATATTTACAACATACAATGCCCAAGAATGACTCAATTAGGGGGATACTGAATGAAGTTGGTTTATGGACGTATGCATAGCATAATTTGAGAATAGACAGTATAGATAACGGTTTACTCTGAATTTGAACCGGTTAATATTGTATTAAATGCTGGAAAATCGTCTCGAATGAATGTTATGCAAAACCGTTTGTCTTTGGGAGACGGTGTCTCAATTGAACTTCCTCCCTGCGAATGTGATACGACGAGAATAAGGATTTATTTGTTTCCATCGCATATATATATATATATATATATATATATATATATATATATATATATATGTAGAGCGTTAGGTGTTATTATTTTAAGAGAACATATATATTTTTTACAACAAAAACAAACATTACCACAGATCATATAGACTATATCATAGACATAGTCTATTTCAAGCCGATATATACAATCACTAGAAAAATAGCCATTTTGTTTCAACACTTCTGGTGTCTTATTAAGTGAGACCATTTCTCGACTCTGTATTGAACACTCTTTTAAGAATAGTAATTTTTGGTTATTGGAATTTATTCCGTATACACCAATCCTATACTTGTATATATATATATATATATATATATATATATATATATATATATATATATGTATGTATATATATATATATATATGTGTGTGTGTGTGTGCGTGGTTAGGCCGACAACGTGTTTGATTTAGTTTTTTATACAATTTCTCATGTTATCTAATATGTATTTCTCTTTTCGGATGACAAATGATATAAAAAAAACTGTCCGGATGTTCTTTTAATTCGAGCGCTTTCGGCTATTCATTTAGTCATTTTCAAGGCTGAAATATATTAACTGTTAACTAGAAATATTTTGTTGCATGTATGCATTTGTATAATGTTTTCCTTTTTCAAAACACGATCAAAGGATAATATATTTCAACCTTGAAAATGACTAAGCTGTAATGGTCTGAACAGGTTGATCGAGGGTGTTTGACATAGATTTTTCTTTAAGTAAGTTAGTGATATATTGTAGAAAATTTTCCATCAAATACAAGGCCACATAAAACCAACGTATTAATGCAGAACAAACAACGAATGTACCCTTCAATTGCAATTTATTACAGACTAATCTTATATATAAAGTACAGTGTATTTGCGTGTGTGTGTGTATGAGTGTGTGTCGTGCGTATGTCCGTCAAAGATATCAATGAGTCATAGCCCATTGAAAAGTCCAAGAAAAGTTAGGCGCAGGGATCGATTTTCGTTGAGCTCAAATTTAGGTTTACCAGATTACGCGAGATTAAAAATAAATATATTAATATATTACATTAGCCATTATCGTTTCTTTCATGGTTCAAGGGAAATAACTCTTATTTTCCTTTTGTAGTCAAAATTGCAGCTGGCTTAAAATTTTAAGCTAGTTAAAAATTTGAGCTAGCCGAAAAGCCACCCTATGCAGCGCCATTTAAGCTAGCTCTTGTGGGCTCGTTGCTTGGCCATCATCACAATAGCGAGGGAGGAGTAGATGCGATACGCATCAATAAAATACAAAAGAACTCAACATTGATCGCTGCATTTAATATTCATATAATGTTTAAGCTTAAGTTTTAAAAGTTCAACAATAATTCTTCTGCTGCTACTTAATTTAAAGACGATTTGATGTACGTAGACCCTTATTTTCGGTACAAACAATTCTTTTTATTTCATGACTGACAGAATAGGGGAAAATTTATATGACAAAATTATTATAGTGTAAAGATGGGAAAATAGAAATTAGAATTAGTTATACATTCGACATTAGAAGAGTTAGAGAAACATAATTGCTAATTAAGTAAAAAGTATATTCTGAAATCTATATGGATAAATGAGAAATCGGAACTCAGTTCTCCAACAAATTATGAATTTAAAAAGAACAAACACTATTCTATAGTAATTTAGACACAAAAAACCCAATGTCTGTATTATACATTATCTACTTCTAGGCAATATCACTCTTCAGGTTTAATAATTTGCATATTGATTTTATAAAGTTTATTTCATTAATTAACTGTCATTGATTACGCTTCTTTTATTCGAAGATTTTTTTTTGTTTTGTGATTTTCCTTTCAAAGATAGTTCTGTTTAGGAATATCGTCTTATATAGTGCAGAAAAGAGTTTGAAATTCGCATTCTACTTGGCCTTCAACAAGTTGGTATCTTTTTGTAAAATTCTCCTTAACTATAACAAGGCAATTTATGAATTAAATGTTCATTTTAAATGTTTGTTTCAAAGATTTCAAGTACTGAATACATCTTATTATGCGAAGCGCTAGCAAGCGGGCGATGGCTGCTAGTGCAATACAAAAATATGCGATCTAATATTTCTTTTTCTTTTCGGATAATAAATTATATAAAAAACTGTCCGAATGTTCTTTTTATCCGCGCGCTTTCGGCTATACATTTAACTATTTTCAAGGATTATATTTTAAGTGTTAAAATAAGAAATAGTTTGTTGCATAAAATGTTTTCATTTTTCTAAACACGGTCAAGATATGACCATGCTCAAACCTAATATTATTAATTGTTGTTTAGTTTTGTTTTTTATTAATGAGGCTTCCATTATTTCTAACCTTTTTATGCATGTGGATGATGTTATTATATCAGTGTTGTCGACAAGTATGTTCCGAATAGTGTCCGGTAGTTCTCCATGAATATTTAAATGAGATCTAATTGAACTATTGTCAGAAAGTTGTAGAGTGATATATATATATATATATATATATATATATATATATATATATATATATATATATATATATATATATATATATATATATATATATATATATATATATATATATATATATATATATATATATATATACACGAGTTTAGGATTGGTATATACGGAGTGAATTCCAATAACCAACAATTACTATTCTTTAAATAGTGCTCAATAGAGAGTAGAGCAGATATAATTATTTATTTGAATATTACAACATAAATATGTTATAGAATCACGACAAAAATAGCCATTTTGTTACAACACTTCTGGTGTCTTATCAAGTGAAGATGTAGAATATAGAATAAATGGTTTTAAAAGTTTCAAATTAATTAACGATCCTTAGCTAGGAGTAACATAAGCTAGAATGACCAATCAAAATACAAGTATAGGGCCATTCGAAAAATTTGACAACTAAGCAAGGTTATCATAGATATTAAAAGATTTATAAAATTTGAAATTAAAATTAAAAGTAAAAAGTTAAAAATTACCTATTTAGAAATCTAAATCAAATCTCTATTAAGTTTTAAATTGTAGAATTACCGAGGAGAAAAAATATAAAAATAAAAATAAAAAATATATATGCTATTTAATTTATATTTTCATTGAAATTATGTTAAAAGGGATGTTCAGAACCCCAGACAGAAATGTATACACTTTTAGTTTCATTTCAACATGTTAGTCGCCTCTCACGCGAAATCATTCGAACATACGCAGGTTATAATACATAAACTCTCAGACGTATTTAGATATATACACACACATAAAAAATATCTACACCACATACAACCACACGTACGCAAATGCACTTTCCTTACACATAGACATCAATACACACAGGCACATACAGACACATTCACTATGACCTAGACGGTCAGACGTCATAGCTAAAAGTGAATATATTCGTGGCTTAATATGTTATTAAACGAATTTTAACTTGAAATATAACTAATCTGGTCAAATATATATAGATAAAATTTAAACAAATAAATATATCTAAATATATATATATATATACATTTTTAAATTATATAGTTTTCGACACATTACAGACAAAAGTAAATAACCACCTCCATATATAATTGTACATTCACACATACGCATACAAATCAACACATGCATCCGCATATACACATAATAGGTACGCATATACAGACACACGCACACAGACATACATATATATAAGCACATATAAATATATCGACAGATACGTCAACGCAGAAAAGTAAATAAAGCAAGTAAAGAAATATATACATAAAGATGCAACTATATACAAATACATACATACATACTCATACACATACATATCTAGATGTACATACATACATACGCACGCATACATATATGCATATAAACTAAATATATACACAGACATTTACAAATACATGTATATACATGAAAAATCAAACAAACGTAAATTAAAACGATATAAATATAAAAATGCATATACACATCAGCTTGTACATATATATACACACATACATACGTAACTACATATGTATGTATGTTGCGGCATTCACTCCTGGCTGGCTATACATGTGGCCCTTAGGCATTTTGTCGTCATTCATACATGCAACATGTCAGCCCATCGAATTTGTTACTGCATCGGGAATGTCTTAATTTCAAATTACACTAATGTTGCATTTTGCGAAAAAGATCAGCATTGGATGTAGAAGATACGGCTATATCTAGCTAGCTAAACTGTAAATTGATGCGATTTCGCCGACAATTAATACAATCCCTATAACGTAGCAAAGAGCACATGCGATCAGCTAACATGAAAGTATTTATTTAAAAAAGGGGCAGAGAGAAGCAACCTTACGGCAGTGGAAAATTGACTGAAACCAAACTGGCAGGTTAGGACCAATAATATTGTTTATTCTTCTTTGAATCTTATCAAGTAGCTCCAGGTAAATCACAGGGGCAATGGACCATATATTCTATGTATTGACGAATGGCAGAGTTATAGATCGTGCAAGACAGTTTCAGAAGAGAAGAATTGTCTCGTGCGACACCGTTAACTGATTTTCGTAGCTGCTGATCTAGCAAGGGATTTGATATAGTCTTTCCACATCATGTCAGCTGAGAACGTTAGCCCGAGAAGGAGCAATGAATCACTTTCTTGGAGGTTAGATTCAGCCATGCTGATGGAAGGATAAGAGAGCGCTCTCAGATGATTAATAGAGAGAAGTTTAGTTTTGGTGACGTTAGAATTGATATGCCAGTTTTTTGCCCCAGTTAACGACGGCCGTTTTGTTCATCACCCGCCATTTTGACCTTGTCTGACGCATTAGCCTTGTTATCAAGGCAGGAGTAAATGATAGTATCGTAATCATAGATGCCAAGTTGATATATGGTGTCACTGAGAAATTCGTTAATGAAGATTAAAAACAGCGTAATACAAAAGATGGAGCCCTGAGTGAAACCCGCGTTAGTACGAATGAATATAGTCGAGTTGGCCGTTCAGGATAACATTCATTTCACGATATAATAGGAACGATTGGATCAGCTCAAAAATGTGACCGGAGATGCCACAACTTTTCAGCTTGTGGAGAAGACCCAGTCAAAAGCTTTTGAGGTGTCCAAACCTACAGCACGGACTTCACAGTTTTTATCTAGAGCACGATAGACTCCGCAATTCTCCTTCGTACATCAACATTTGACTTGGAGAAACGAATACCGTATTGATTATCTGAGAAAATAACCTGCGATGAGAGATGGTAAAGCAGTTCAGCATTGATTAAGTTATCTAGGTGTTTCCTTAAAAGAGGTCAAAGATTAATAAAATGATAGTTGGATGGTTCGGACGGTTCACTAGAGTTCTTAGAAACGGGAAAAACAAACGATGATTTCCAGCTGGCAGGAAAGCAGGAGGCAGCGAGGCATTTACTATACAGTTTAAAGACAACAGGTGCCAGTTCGGGAATACACTCTTTAAAGACGGTTAGAGGGATGCCATCGGGTTTACATGCTTTTTGAGGAGCAAGGTTAGAGATTTTACCAGAGACCATGGAAGGGTTTATATGCATATCACTCGGTAGAGTATCAGTTCTAAGTGGGAAGTTAGAAAGGGATACTCCAAATGTGTCAAGCGTAGTTTGAAGAGAATTTACGATCAAAGAATCCGGCTTTATCAGCAGAGGATGATAACGTCTCCAATCGAGTGAAGAGGGGGAAATAGTGAACTTACACTTATTTATTACCCTATTACAGAGAAGCCAGTAATCACGGAAGCCAAAATTTACAGAGGCTATGAGTTACCCCATTTTCTCAACACACAGGGATTTATAAAGTTAAAAAAATTCAAATGTATTATTTCTTTTATTTTATTATATTTTATATTTAAATACGTTTTTTATTCTTTAATATGAGGTAATTTTGGATTTTATTGTTATTTTAAATATATATATATATATATATATATATATATATATATATATATATATATATATATATATATATATATATATATTGTACAAGTATAGGATTGGTGTATACGGAATAAATTCCAATAACCAACAATTACGATTCTTAAAAGAGTGCTCAATACAGAGTAGAGCAGATATAATTATTTATTTAAACATTATTTTATCTTATTTGTCATCTTTTTATTTTTTTAAATGTTTTTTTAATCTTTAATATAACCATTATTTTTTATTAATTATAAATGTTTGGAAATATATTCTGACTTAAATTTAATATAAATTATCTAAATATGAACTTATTTTTTAATTTTCTAAATATATCTTATTTTTAAGAATAACTTATCTTTGGAAGAGTATTTTGTAAGTCGGAACATGTATTTTTAAACATACACTTATCTATATATATATATTTATTTATATAAAACTCCCTTTTCAGTCCTCTTATTTTCAAATTAACACTTCATTCTTCATATAACTCCAATTTAATGCTATATGGTTCATATGCAGGTTTCATTTGATAAAACGTCTCCTCTTTAAACCTCCCCTGACCACATGCCTCAACAATGTAAACAGTGACTTTTACTGCTAATAATGCAAGACTCTTCGGTAAATCGATCCGAGTTCTCTCAGTCACGGTGTGTTCATCTAAAAATAAATACGTTTAAATTCACTTTCATCCCTGACGTGCGCCAACGGCTTAGTGGTAAAATCCCAAACTAACACCAATTCAGTCAGGTTTCGATCCTGGCTAAAGGCAGCCGTCTTTATTAGAGTTGCTTCAGAGTATGAGACCTTCATCCCCGAGGGGAACTGTACCAATTTTCATCACTCTATTATAATCTAATAAAAATTGACCTAACGAAAAATTGCCAAAATTAAAGTACACTGACCCACAAATTTCCCACAAAGAAGAAACAAGAAGAATTCGAAACACAACCGTTATTAAGCACCAAAATAAGTATATTGCAATAGACTAACCGCAATGCGATATAAAAGACTACCCAGAATGCATCACTGATTTGCATAGATAAATAGACGAGTCACATGGCCTGGCGATACATTTTAATAGGAAACAGACTGTCACCTGTGGATGTTGACTTCAATATCCAAATTTGTATTTACATAAGTTATTTTCCTGATATTGAGCAATTTAACCCATAAGTAAAAAATACATTTAATCATATATATATATAGATATATATATAGATATATTATTTTGTATGTGCAGTACTTAGAGGAAAACGCACAATATCAGAGCTAACATATTCAGTTTTATGGATATGAATTTGTGACCCTGGGTTTAACGCCTTTGCGATCATCAGACAAACGTTGTTTTTTTTTTTAAATTGGATTTATTTATTCTTGATTGAATATTTTTTTGGTGGGAGGTTAATTTCCTTTTTTGCTTGTTCTTGATGACATTCTCATGCACATAGGCATACACGCATACAGGTATATGCATTTTAGTTCACGCAAACGTATCCATATAAACAATCCGAGGCCAGGCGCAGATACATATCCCTGCTTTCGGGCATACATGCATGCGCAATTTTAATACCATTTCGGTGTCGGGACCGTGGCTTATTTTTATGTGTAGCGATGTTCCTTTAGACAAGTAGCGAGTAGGAGTGTCCTTGACGTATTTCAGGTCTACCGCCTGCTTCGTCAGACAAACTTACACATCCTCACTCACACATATACACATGTACACGCGCACATACACTCTTTTTGGACTGAGTCTTTGGGTTCTGTTTTCAGATTGTATATATATATATATATATATATATATATATATATATAGCATAATGAGAGGCCACGTATACTTTCTTGATATGTATATAATATCTGGATAAAATGAATGAAACAAAATTGGGTGTTTTTTTTATGAAAGTATTTATTTCTGTGTTTTTGTATATATTTATTTATTTAATTAGGTGGTCTGAAATATTAAATAAATAAATATATACAAAAACACAGAAATATATATATATATAGATATTTATATAGATATAGATATAGATATATAGATATAGATATATATTAAGACATTTTTATTGTTATGCATTCTTCTTATAGATACTAATATTCAAGTAAATTTGTATCTATAAAAGGAATGTATAAACAATAAGGAATATATATATATATATATATATATATATATATATATATATATCGAGAGAGAGAGAGAAAGAAGAAGAGAGAGTCAAAATTGATAGTGTACAGATTGAGATAGATAGATAGATAGATAGATAGATAGATAGATAGATAGATAATGGACAGATTGGGATATAAATACATATATATATATATATAGAGAGAGAGAGAGAGGGAGGGAGTGAGAGAGAAAGAGAGAGACAGTAAAAATAGATAGTGAACAGATTGAGATAGATAAATAGATAGGTAGATAATGGACAGATTGAGATATAAATACATATATGAATATATATATATATATATAGAGAGAGAGAGAGAGAGAGTGAGATAAAGAGAAAGAGAGAGTAAAAATAGATAGTGAACTGATTGAGATAGATAGATAGATAGATAGATAGATAATGGACAGATTGAGATATAAATACATATATGTATATATATATATATAGAGAGAGAGAGTGTGAGAGAGAGAGTGAGAGAGAAAGAAAGAGAGAGTAAAAAGAGTGAACAGATTGAGATAGATAAATAGATTGGCATATAAATACAGTGTAACCCGGATATAAGAGAGTTGTCGGGACTGGAGAATAAGTCTCTTATATCCGGGTTTCTCTTATATCCGGGTTTGGTCTATTTTGTTTTATTAACACAGACTCTAATTTGGGACCAGAGAAAATCTCTTATATCCGGGTTTCTCTTATATATGGGTCTCTTATATCCGGGTTTCTCTTATATCTGGGTCTCTTATATCCGGGCTACACTGTATATACATATATAGAAAGAGAGAGTGAAATAGAGAGACATGGTATGTGTTTATTAACTTATGAGCGTATATTTTGATAGTAAGTATGAAATTTAAAATATAAACGAAAGTTTAGTGCTGAAGATGGGTTATATTCAGGCTGTCTTTTTTCTGATGAGATTTTCATTATAACGAGATTGATATTTATCGACAAATCTCGACGAGCAAAATGTTCTGATAAAATCCTCCAGGGTAGCGACTAAAGTCGATTAATTTCTTTCAGGTGAAGAGGTGAAAATTGCAAAGAAGACTCGAAGGAATTTATGTATTAAGATATCTAAAACACAAAACACAAACAAAAAAGTCAGAGTATATACTTTCAAAACTGATGCGTCTATTACAGTGTGCCCGGGTGTACGTGCATGTCAATGTGTTTCTCTGCGTGTAGGACCGATTCTGACTGTGCGTGAAGGAATGTGTTCGTGAAAAATATCACGGAGCGTATTAAATCATATATTCATAAACCTTCCTTTTTCATGGCAATCGGGTAATCTTTTTAATCTTGATCTACCACAGTCGCTTCATATCTATCTATCTATCGGTCGATCTATCTATCTCGGCGTCTCTTTTTCTTTCTTTCTTTCTTTCTTTCTTTCTTTCTCAGATGCTTCATTTTCTATCTATCTATCTGAGCGACTTCACTTTTTTCTATCAGTGATGCTTCATTATCTATCTATCTATCTATCTATCTATCTATCTATCTTCGTCTTCATATCTATCTATCTATCTATGTATCTCAGCGACTCTTTTTTTCTTTCTTTCCTTCTTTCTTTTTTCTTTCTTTCTTTCCTTCTTTCTTTCTTTCTTTCTTTCTATCTTTCTTTCACAGATGCTTAATTTTCTATCTATCTATCTTAGCGTCTCTTTTTTCTTTCTTTCCTTATTTCTTTCTTTCTTTCTTTCCATCTTTCTTTCTTTCTATCTTTCTTTCTCAGATGCTTAATTTCCTATCTATCTATCTTAGCGTCTTCTCTTTTTTCTATCACTGATGCTTCACTATCTATCTATCTATCTATCTATCTATCTATCTATCTATCTAACTTCGTCTTCATATCTATCTATCTATCTATCTATCTATCTTCGTCTTTATATCTATTCATCTATCTAACTTCGTCTTCATATCTATCTATCTATCTATCTATCTATCTATCTATCTATCTATCTATCTATCTATCTATCTATCTCAAAACATCAATGTACCTATATCATCCTGATATAGTTGTAAGACTTTATATAACTATGCATGAAGGTAAGTAATAGATAGTTACATACAATTATACAGACTGAGAGAGATAAAAAGGATAGATAGATAGATAGATCTCTCTCAGTCTGTATAAGTGTAAGTATAAGTATAACTATTACTTACCTTCATGCACAGTTATATAAGGGCTTACAACTATATCAGGATGAAACACCGTTTCTTCCACGATCACCAAATTTAAGCAAATTTATACCTCGTCAGTACTTAAGGTGTGTGACCCTTTGGGACTACAAAGTGATGCAAGTTGGATCTGCGGCTATTCAAAGTGATAACGGCTCAGAATTTCAAGCCGAGTACCAATTTCAGTCAGCTTATGTAAAAATACCCTCGAGGAATTTATGAATCGACCTAGGTCCCCGTCATGTGTGAGTTCATAAGTTGAACTTGTATCAAGAAAAGTCGGTATCATCTCCCTAAATTATTGCAATCTATAAATATATTCTATCTTCAAATAATCTGCAAAAGTGTGATTAGTCATAAAAATCAAATCAATTAATAAATATATATATGTGTGTGTGTGTGTGTGTGTGTGTGTGTGAGTGAGTGTGTGTCTGTGTGTGTCTGTGTGTGTATGTGTGTGTTTACGATAATACTAATGAGCCAGGCAAACCTACCTAGTTTTTACCCTGAAGAACCGTTTAGGGGAAACCTAGGTAGGTTTGCCTGGCTCCTTAGGATTATCTTAGGTTTTGCTCTACTTAGTGTATTGGGCACTTTACGTAGTTGTCTTTTTACTCGTTCTGTTTTTTTTTCTTTGGACCTGGGGCTTAAACCCTCGACGATTGTTTTCGCCTTGTTTTAATGTTCTTGGATCTTTCTTTTTTATTCTCCATTTTTCCTGGTGTACCGATTTGTTCTACTGCGAGTTGAACTATCCAAAGTTCCAAACGAGTTTATTCCAAACGAGTACCACCATTCACATATCTATATATATATGTTCATTTAAAATACTGTGTTTGAAGCCACACACACATATATATATATAGAGAGAGAGTGACAGACAGACAGACATAGAAAGAAAGGGAGATAGATAAAGACAGCTATGGTGAGAGATGTGAGCAGAAAATTGTTGAGAGATAAGTAGATAAATAGATGCATATATATACATAGACACAAAAGGACACAGTTATATCTACCTATCTAGCAAGATTGATAAATTGGTGGGTAGAAAGATATAGATATGAACAAGATCATACATATTTATAAACAGATAGGTAGAACGATAATTGATATGAACATAGATATATAAGGGAATATATATATATATATATATATATATATATATATATATATATATATATATATATATATATATATATATATATATATATATATATATATATATATATATATATATATATATATTTATATGTCATTCACGGACAGTACTGTTTGTATCACAGCTCCTCAGTGCGACTAGACTTCCGAATGCCTCAAGCCAGGATTGAAACTCAACTAATTTGGTGTCAGCCAGAGCTATCTTCACTCGGTAGAGTTACACAACTAAATCTAGCCTATTGTTTTTACAAATGTAAACATATATATATATATATATATATATATATATATATATATATATATATATATATATATATATATATATATATATATATATATATATATATATATATATATATATATGTATACTAACAGTGAGAAAAAAAGAGGTTAAATATTTTAACGGATTGAGATAAAATTATAGATATGAAATAGATAATTTAAATCTTATATAAGTATAAATGCTCTGATGAATTACAAAATCCGCCTGCATGACAGCTTTTAAGATATTGAGATAGATCAAAATGACTTATATAAATAAATATATAAATTACCATAGAATGATAAACCTATACTTATTTACAAAGACCAATAAGCGTGAAGAGATTGAACAAACTTATGAGATCAAGACATCCGAAGAATTTGAAATGCGTATAATATCGTAGAGTGGGTGGATTTATAGATAAATTATAGAATCACTTCTTAAGTAAATATTCATAGGTGTTTAATAGATGCACGCAATGCAGGGTATTGGTTTTCTCCAGCGCCAACTCTCTAAGGAATTTGCATCAGATTGTAACAATTCATCTTCATGTCCGCACGCGAGAAATGTCGCTAAGAATGCTAGAATTCTCTTCAAGCAGACAGAAACGGATTTTCGTGCCGACGACCGAGTTTTATCTACAACAGTAGAACAATCAACACAAACATTGCATCGTTACCTTTTCATCCGGGACACTCATGTGATCAATTTTCTCCACATTCTTCCAGCGTTTCACGATTACACTTTCTTCAATCTCTCTCAGTCTACCTATCTATATATCTGCTGTCAGTATTCACTAAGGAAATGGCTATTCGTGAGAATCCTCACAGACTTCCATTCCTCCCGGAAATGCACATTTCCGTTCAGGTTTGCATATTCAATTTAATACATTTTTTTCTCCTTTTTGTGCTATTGCAAGCGGGATTCTCCCATAGAGCCGTCGACGAAATGAAGCACACATCCCGACATGCACTAGTTAGGCAGTTTCCGTTCTCCATCAGATGTAATTTCCTCGGGTTTATGCATTATAACTGTCCCTCAATCAATTTGAGATGAAGGCCCTCCGGACATGTCGTAAACAGTATGGTTCCGCTTGACAATTTGACCAATATATGCTGTTTATATAAGCAAGAACGTCTGTTTTTATGCCATTTAAGGAGGAGATATATTGTTTGTCAGTGTACAATGATGTATCGCCCTGTCGAATCATATTTGAGTCTCTTAATAGCGTTATTTATTTAATTCGATATGAGACTTTATATGCTCAGTTATAATAGCGTTGGGGAAGGCATGAAACGTCTTCATTCTGTATACCAAATCAATTCAATTCTATTCAGGGTAACTAAGCAGAATAAGCGCCCCCAGGGAATATAACAATATAAACAATTTTGTATAACTATCTGCAGACCGATATCGTATTTAAGTTGAGAAAGCTGAGCACAACTTGGTATAGATAATCGTAGGAAAGTCATGAAACCAGATACTAAATGAAAGTGAAAATATTAGAGGTGGCGACAAAAGGAGTCGGAAAAATATGGAAATCTTATGTGTTGCTAATTATTAGGGAAGGCATGAATCCACACTTACCTGAACTTTTAAATCTACTAAATTAAATTGTAACCTAGTATAAATATTTTTAGCAGAGAAAACTGAACCGGCAGACTTACATCTGCATGCTATGCATTTTATGCTAGTTACAGTTTACAGCCAAAGAAGGCATATATATATATATATATATATATATATATATATATATATATATATATATATATATATATATATATATATATATATATATATATATACATATATATACACACATATGTGTGTGTCAGAGAGAGAGAGAGAGAGAGAGAGAGAGAGAGAGAGAGAGAGAGTGTGTGTGTGTGTGTGTGTGTGTGATTGAGAATTCCCAGTGACATCAAGTGTACTCCCTTGGTAAAAATATATTCTGTTCCATTATAAGAAAGTTTGAAAATAGATCGCTTTGCTGACATGCAAGAACGGACATGCCAATCTCTTATTTCGATATTGTCTGTCCATTCTACATAATAGCAAGCCGTTGTTGGTGCATCGGTAGGACTTGATGGACCCATTAAAACACACAACTACACCCACAAACAAACTTACACTCATATTCAAAAGCATGCATTATATATAATACAACAGTAATGAATTGCAAGAAAATCTTACTAAACAGAATTTAACAAATGAGCCTGCCTATCTCTCTCTCTATCTATCTATCTATCTATATCTATATCTATATCTATATATATATATATATATATATATATATATATATATATATATATATATATATCTGTGTGTGTGTGTGTGTCAGCTACGTGGTATCCTTTTAGATATATTGTTTGTTGATCGATGAGTCTGACAAACAGTTAGATAATGAAAAAATATTTAATACAAAATATTATCACAAAACTATAATTAGTATATCGGATTGTCGATAGACTTTCCAATATGGCTGACTTAATAAAACCTGTTAAACGGATATACACATCGACTCGAGGAGGAAGTCTGAACGAAAACTGGTTAGATTTTTCGGATAATTAAGTCCTCTGGCATATAAACAATCAGGTGTTTTTGTTAACCATTTTGATTGCTTGTCGCTGTGAAATACTCGTCTGGTTCTATCTCTGGAAAGAAGACGGCCATTGTTCAACCGAGCGGTTTGTAGGACTTCGCTTTGACAGATTTTGCAGGATATTGTCGCATGATAATTTGCCAGCAGTGTGATTTTCGTTCGTTTTATTTAATTATCATTCTTCATCTGATATTAAGTTGCATATTGTTGAATATCCGTTTATACATATAGATGTATGAGAATAATATCACATGCATAATAATGCATATATGGCTATTTGTTCTAATATGGCTCTCCACATCTTCCTACCACTTTTGGCTTTTTCGTCACCTTTTGATGAGGCTACAACACCCAGTTCCGCTATACATTTACACAAGTTTGTCAGGTAACTGACACGTTGCCATCCACTACCACACCTCCCTCTCAATATGCCCTGTGAGAATTAAATTCTCCAAGCCCTCCTTCCTCATTAAGCGTCCAAGTAATTTCAACTGTCTTTTCCTGGTTCTCTGTAGAAGTGTTCTTTCTCTTGTCATTTTCATTAAGTCTTCACTGTGGCTTACTCGCCCCGTGAGGGTTGTGTTATCTAAGCATTTCTTTCTCTACCCAAGGAAATTCATCTGTCTTTTCCTGATTCTCAGTACAAGGGTTCATTCATTTTCTTTAAGAATTCCTTGCTGCATACTTTGTCCATCCCGTGAGGGTTATGTTTTTCAAGCCTTCCTTCCTCATTAAGCGACAAAGAAAATTCATCTGTCTTTTCCTGATACTGAGTATAAGTGATGTTTCTGTTGTCATTTCTTTTGTTTTCTTGCTGCTTACTGACTCCGTCTATGGAAATCTATTTATCATTCGCTAGAACCACATTTTAAGAAAGCATAAGAAAAATAAATCCTTTAAATAAAACATGGAAATGACCATTCTTCGCTTAATGAAGGTCACAGGACCCGAAACACGTGTAAACAAAAATATGGAAAAATAGCATAATATATTTTAAAAATTCACATTAAAAACAAAGACAATTGTGGTTTCTATTTTCTCTTTAAAATCTATAATTTTCATTCGTTGTGTGTGTGTGTGTGTGTGTGTGTGTGTGTGTGTGTGTGTGTGTGTGTTGGGGATGTGCGGTATGAACTAGGATTTTGCTTGAGTGTTAGAATTTATCAGAAGGATTTTTTATCAGGTTGCGTGATCTGTTCATGCATCGACAACAATAAATATTTTACAATATAAAATAAGACAAAAACATGGATGCAATTCAAACAAACAAATGCATTTATGTACAATTTAAAGATTATTTACAAAATGTTGCTTCAAGGTATTTTTTGTCTTGTGTTGGTTAGTGGACGAAGGTTTGCTTATGTTTTTGGTGTGTTGGTATGTTTGCATTACAGTCGACAAGGAATTGGAATTAATATTTAAACAGCGTTTTTTTATGTTCGTATCGTTTGTACTGTTTAGAATAAAGTTAGCAAAAGTAGTCTACCCTTAACTGTAGATATGTGTTATGTTCGATAATAGTTTCTTTTTACTTAAGTTATAGTGAGTGTTAAATAATCACTTTGGATAAGTAAAGTTTCCTAAGTTGAAATTCGTGTAATCACAGAGTAATCTTCGAGTCGAGTTTGTGAGTGAGTCAGTTGTGTTCTTTTCTGCGCGGGAAAATTACAATCGTAAGTTGCGTGGATTCGATCTGCGTTTCTCTGTGTTTGCTGGACTGACTAACTTGAAAAATCTTCCATATATAAGGATTTAGGTGTGAAAATCGGCTCAAGTTGGTTTTGGCGCAATTTAAATTCTCCACATGAAGTTTCTGAATTATCACGCTGCGAGCCAATAGGATTCGCTGTTTAACACTATATGGTTTTGATTGGTTATGTTAGTTCGCGTAGGCGTGCAAAATGGAATGTT
>OZ038502.1:18666397-18686397 GCA_964036315.1 Acanthosepion esculentum | reverse complement strand
GGGAAGATAACAGGGTGGAGGCGCAAGAACTAAAGAAAAAACCGGTACTAGTCACTGCGTGCCGAATGTGTGGAAAATGGTTGGACGTCTCATGTGATGTCTATTGAGATTGGGTGTGGTCCTGGGTTTCTGGGACATTCGGTCATTTCCTTCTTTTCAAAAATAGCCAACAGTGACCGTTGGTTGTAGAGCGTTTCGCATCACATTAAAAAAAACAGTTCAGCATGCGTCAGGTTGGATTTGGTCGAGATCAAAACAAGCAAATAAAATGCGCGCAACATCACGTCCTAACATACACAAGTAAAATATTTGCGTGGTCGTCTACAACGATTTTTTACGAGCGCGTCAATAACGGCAAACGCGTTAGACACCGAAACCGTGATATTACCCCTGGTCGGCGGCTGATGAAGACAGGGTATCGCACGTGTTAATACATTCGTATGTTATATATATATATATATATATATATATATATATATATATATATATATATATATATATATATATATATATATATATATCCTCTGTAACAGGAAAATTGCACAAATCGTGTAACAGTATAATTGCCCATCCCACAAAATGTTTAATATCTAAAAAAATCACAAAACTAATTGAGTTTCGTTTTTCAAGGATTTCAGATGATATGTTTAAGCATCTTGAAAACATTTGCCTAAGAATCGCTCAAAAACCCTTTTTGTTATTCAGCTGGAAATAGCACAGGTTAAAATTAATTTGTGTCAGTCCCATCTTGTCTTCCCGACTTAGCAATGGTAAGCGGAAAAAGAGCATTCAGGCCTTCAATACGGCTACCAACATTCATACACTGGCTTCCATCTTCAATGTCCATTCAAGAATCATAAAAAAACGGTGAATATGTCGAGGACCGTGGTGTGATGAGGTTATACCTCTGGGTTAAGATTTCCTGCTGGCTGGTCCAGCTACATGAGAATGTCGGACTTTGAATAAGTCCAAAGAAAACAAACAACACCGATATACATGGGTAAACAAATATATATTATGGGTAAACAAATATATTAATACACGAAGACATGAAAATTTACATAGTGTTTGTATGGAGAAGTTATGTGTGTGTGTTGAGTGTCGGTAAGTACGCGTATTGTCCTTAGCGTGTTCCCAGAATATGGGAAACGCTGTATCGGTGAGAGGTCACATATTGGTGTAAGTGGAAAAAGAACGATTTTATCTCGTCTCCGTGCGAGGTAGCGTCCCAAGGCGTGGGTCGAAAAAAGAGAGATTGAGAGAAGGGTCAGCCAGTATTTATAGTCAGGGGAGAGAGACCCCTGTTGAAGGATTAAGGAAACTGAGGAGGAGCTAACTGCGACAAATAAGATGTTTTTTTTTTTATAAAAGGACGAGTATAGACGGAAACGGGATGAGGATGTCACAACGGGAAAAGAGTTCATCATTTCAACCTAGAACTAAAGAGATCAATTAAAAAAAATCCAAGTCAACCCTCCAGACATTTGGACTGCAAGAGAGAAGTTTCAGGTATGACAGTCCAAAAAAGTAGTGACAAAAGATTTGAAAATGTAATCGCACGAGAAACGTGTGAGACGACTTGTTACTCCAGGACAGAAAGTTATAAGCTTAGAGTGGGCGAAGATCCTCTTGAATAAGATGGAACTTCATTCTTGAATAATAAATATGTATTTGAACTTCATTCATGAGCATCTGAAACTTAGCTATCATTAGTTAATGATGAACATGTCATTTTCGTTTATGATCGATGTCATCATGATTCTTCTGTTAAGCTTGAAGAGTAATTATGCATTTTTATTGTTGAAAGTAATGTCCAGTAGTGTTATAAAAGCCTCAGAGAATGCCAGTAAGATATCTTTAATAATTTCTAAGATGCAATGGTTCGGAACTTAATCAAACAAATTGATAATTTTGCTGTTACAAACATTTTGACAATTTTGCTGTTACATACGGTATATTGTCATTGCAGCACTGTCTGTATAAATATGTATGAAGACCTGTCTATGCCTTGTCGGTTCATCCGCCGTTTGAGAGGTGTTTTTTTTATGATCCTGATTGGGTGTCTAATCCCACTACACTCAACTTGGTAAAGTGATAGGAGCAGACAGCGTTAGATCACTCATAGAATTGAAGAGAAAAATGCGATGTGATAGAAATAAATAGAAAATATGATACTATAGAATTAAAGAGAAAGAAATATATGATAGAAATAAAGGAAAATATGATAGAAATATAGAGAAACATATGATAGGATTGAAATAGAGGGGAAAATACGATATGATAGAAATAAATAAAAAATACTGTATGATAGAAATAAAGAGAAATCACTATATAATAGAAGTAAAGAAAAATACGATATGATAGAAATAAAGAGAAAAATATGATATGCAGAAATAGAGAGAAAAATGCGATATGATTAAATAAAGATAAAGGTATGATATGATAGAAATACATAAAAAATACAGTATGATAGAAATAAAGAGAAATATACGATAGAATTAAATAACGAGAAAAATATGATTTGATAGAAATAAAAAAAATACGATATGATGGAAATAAAGAGAAAACTATGATATGATAGAAATAAAGAGAAAACACTATATAACAGAAATAAATAAAAAATACGATATTATAGAAATAAAGAGAAAATCATGATAGAAATAAAGAGAAACATACGATATGATTAAATAAAGAGAAAAATACGATGTGATAGAAATAAAGAGAAAAATATGATATGCAGAAATAAAGAGAAAAATGCGATATGATTAAATAAAGAGAAATATATGATGTGATAGAAATAAAGAGAAAAATGCGATATGACAGAAATAAATAAAATATACGATGTGATAGAAATAAAAAGAAAAATATGATAGGATAGAAATAGAGAGAACATACGATATGATATAAATAAATAAAATATACGATGTGATAGAAATAAAAAGAAAAATATGATAGGATAGAAATAGAGAGAACATACGATATGATAGAAATAAATAAAATATACGATGTGATAGAAATAAAAAGAAAAATATGAGGATAGAAATAGAGAGAGAAATATGTATGAATAAAGATAAAAATGCGATATGATTAAATAAAGATAAAGATATGATAGAAATAGAGAGAAAAATACGATATGATAGAAATAAGGAGAAAATGCGATATGATAGAAATAAATAAAATATACGATATGATAGAAATAAAGAGAAAATACGATATGATTAAAGTAAGAGAAAGATATGATATGATAGAAATAGAGAGAAAAATACATGATAGAAATAACGAGACATATGCGATAGGATAGAAATAAAGAAAAATATATGATAGAAATAAAAAGAAAATACGGTATGAGCGAAATAAAGAGAAAGATATGATAGAAATAAATAAAAGATACGATATCATAGAAATAAAGAGAAAATATGATATGATTAAATAAAGAGAAAGATATGATAGATCCAACATTGGTCATATAACATTAATGAACTACATCACCTTCTGAGCTTCCGAAAACTTGAAGTTTGGGTGTCAATAGTTGCATTTTTCCGAAAAAAAAGAATTCACTAATTTAAGCACGTGGAAGGAAAATGGCGCGCACACTCAAAACCAGAATGAAAAAGTTGACAGTTCTAGGGTACATCATGAGGAACGAGGGTTTGGTGATTTTTATAGTCACAGGACTGACTGAAAGCAAGGGTTACAGAAGAAAAACCCATAATCTGTCCAATCAACTTGACTAAATGCATGGCGAGACATATTTTAAGATAGAATAATGACAAAAAATTTTACGACCTACAAAGGATAGAAAACTGTACCGTGTCATTATCATCAATGGCCTAAGTGCAGACAGCACATAGAAGAAGAACATGTAGCAACAGTATTAAATTAGGGTTTCTATCTAACATTGATTGATTGATTCTTTTTTTACGGTTTGTCAACCCTTTGGAAGTTAATTAAAGCAAGAAATCTATGTATTTTTATTGTAAGAATTTTTGGGTGGTATAATAATGTTTTAATGATAAAAACTTGTATATCTGGCCACTCGTATTTGAGGACTCCCGTTCACTAGGACGGCTAGTCAATCCCTATTGCAGACGCTTGCTCAGACACCTTTGTGTTTATTCAACACGCATCTGTGTTTTATACTGCAACTATGTTGAGCAGAACTTACTTACAGTTTCTGGAAAGAGCGTGTCATCTAGCGTGATCAGAAATTTGAACAAGGCTAACATGTTCAAGCCCTAGGGGCACGATGACTTGTGACTTCTTGCTAGCACAGGTATTAACAGCCACGGATTTCACTCAGAAGGTTTGCATCAACCCGTCTTATCGTTGTCAGACACTTTCCAAAGATGCACACTGGGATCGACCTCTCCATTCCAATAACATCAGGACTGACAAATCGACTATGGTGAGATTCGTTCCCGGCCCTCATGGTCAGAATGCGGACGTTCTAACCATTCGGTCACGGGCCCATAATTAAAAAAAAAAACACTGGCTTGTTAACCAATAGAAATTTTTCTTTAGATAATAATGGCTTAGTAATCGAAATCTTGCTAATTATCTCGTAGCTGGGAGAGAAGTGGGGATCCATGTCTTTTCCAAGGGTATTTGGACATAACTGAATAAAACGAACCCGACTGGAAATGAAATTCACCTCAACGTATTAACAATTCCAAGCCATTATCAACTACATCAACTGCGCATCCAAACTCACAGAACCTGGCATTCCAATGCTGACCAGGCTCGACCGTACTAAACTTTGCTGAAAGTACGGCAACCAGTGTTTCAACGTGATATTGCCGGAATCCTTTCTAGCAAACAGATTATCGTATGTTTTCAGTGCTCACAAGTGTTTGCACCTGTTTATATTTAGTGTTTCTGTCTCAGGTGTTTTCGCCTATCTTTGAAACGTCTACAGGCGAATAACAATTAATTTCACAATACCGGATTTTAATTAAACTTAAATAAATTTTCATATTAACAGATTGATAAATATATATATATATATATATATATATATATATATATATATATATATATATATATATATATATACATATATATATATATATATATATATATACATATATATATATATATATATATATATATATATATATATATATATATATATATATATTTGAAGGGAAATAGAGAAATTCTAAGAAATAAAAAAATAATTAACTTTGTTAAGACGAAGGCAACGACACATTTATGAAACCAGGTCATATATATATATATATATATATATATATATATATATATATATATATATATATATATGACCTGGTTTCATAAAAGAGTCAGAAACACACATCAGTTCAAATATATATATATATATATATATATATATATATATATATAGTTGAACTGATGTGAGTTTCTGACTCTTGTCTGGCGATCACAAATGGCATGAAACCCAGGGTCACAAACTCATCATAATCAAACTATATATGTTAGTACTCTCTCTCTCTCTCTCTCTCTCTCTCTCTATATATATATATATATATATATATATATATATATATATATATATATATATTATTTATTTATTATAATTTTATCATATAGACAAAAGCATTTTAATCACTACAAAGATGCAACCATTTTCGACCCTCACCCGTAGATGTGCAGTTGAAATGCACTGAAACCAAGTAGTGAGTAAAATGGTTTTGTCTATATGATAAAATTATAATAAATAAATAATTATCGCTCTACTATCTGTATCGAGCTCTTTTTTGAATTAACGCTGCGAACGTTGGAATTTATATATTACTTTCGTTCTCATCGCATCGTATATATATATATATATATATATATATATATATATATATATATATATGTGTGTGTGTGTCAATTGGTATTACCTCATAAAACGCAGTAATGCTAGAAAGACACAAGTAGGTGCAGGGTGTGAAAGAATTAGAAACAGAAGCATTAATAATGGACGGGAAGAGAAAAGTCTTCCCCAATACTTAATGTTTATATTATATATTTTTGCTTTATTAACTCTTATGAAGACAGAATTCATGTTTATCAGGAAAAGAATGAACCCAAAATACAAATTAAAAAATTGAAGTTACTAGAATGAAGCAAGTGTAGAAATTTGACTATCTGGGACGAGTTCTAACAGTTGACGCAAATTGCGAAATTGATATCCGAAGACGTATTTGGTTAGCCAAAGATTTCTTCCAAAAGCTAGCCTTTTTTTTTAGCTTTTTAAGACACAGACAAATTTCATATCTGTCTATATTTCTGAGATGATGTATTATGTACACTATTTACATTATTCAGACTATCGTTCTCATCTTTGTCGCCATATTTATTGCAATGATATAGTCTACCTCAGTGAGCGAAATAAAGGGTTCAGTTCGACATTCCAACCACTTGAAGAAGGCCGGAGCGTACAACGGACGAAACATTGTAATAAATATGGCGACAAAGATGAGGATAATAGTCCGAATAATGTAAATAGAAACATTTCGTTAGAAACAAAGAAAAAGGTCCAGAACTGTTACGTGATATCTGTCCTCCTGTATGTCAGCGAAGGTTGGAGAATCTCCTCAAAGATGGAGAAGAGATATGAAGATGCTGAGAATACAATGGACCAAACATGTAAGCAACAACGAGGTTTTGGAGAAAAGGAAACAAAAAGGAAACTTATAATTAACATCAGGAAGGGTGGGTTGAGGTTTCTGGGGCACGTAATGAGAAAGGACAGCTTGGAAAACCTAGTAATCTAAGGATAGATTGAGGGAAAGACGGACGGAAGAAAGCAACGAATAACATACTTGACAGCCTTGAGGAAATGCATAGCAGAACAGATTTTGGGAGAAATACAAAAAGTTAAAAGTTATTAAGTGCGACAAGGGACAGCAATATATGGTGGACCATGATCGCCTACGCCGTGAATGTTCACGGCAAATGAAATAATAATAATAATAATAATAATAATAATAATAATAATAATAATAATAATAATACTGGAAAATCTGAAACTTCTACGGGAAGGAAACTGAAAGAAACTGGTACGAACACCACCCAGACCCGTTTACGGAGATAGGACCTGTTACAATTCTATGGGACTACACAGTACACACTGACAGAACAATCAAAGCCAACCGTCCAGACATTGTTATTAAAGATCACAAACAAACAAAATGCTTCCTTATAGATATGGCAGTCCCTGCAGACTGCAATGTATCTTTGAAGATCTTCGAAAAGCTGTCAAAATACAAGGACCTTGAAATAGAAATCTCAAAATCGGGCACATGGGAACATCAACAATCCCTGTTGTAGTTGGAGTCTTAGGGTTGGTTGGAAAATATTCCAGTAGACACATTTATGAATAACACACATATATATTACAAATAGAATATATGTACAAAAGAGTAGAACTGTTAGTATTAACAATCAGGTTAGGTTAGAGAGAACTATGTTGTCTCGACCAGTATCACTATTCCAATGTCTTACAGTAATCGTCTGGGGCGACTCTGTCTCTGACAGACTCAGAACTCTGACTCAAACTGTCACTCAATCTGTCTCTCTCTGTCTGACGATGTTCATTAACACGCCCACGTGTGTCAAATGTAGAACAAGGCCGGTTTAATGTGGGCTTTCCGAGCCCGTAGGCTCGGGGAAAAATTGCCCGTAGAACCCGTATAAACGGGATCGGGTTGGTCAACCTCCCCGAACGAGGCTCTGCCCTTCGGTGGAGCCTCGTCCGGGTTCCTCTCTGCCCAGAGACAGAGAGTTCGCCTCTGCCTCAGAGGCAGAGAGTTCGACCGTCGAGCCGAGTCGTCTAAAAAGGACTCATTCTGTCTGACTCCTGCTTCCTCTTGAGGCGCAGTATTTATTAGGTACGGATTAGTCCATTAATATTATGGGTAAGTTCCCATAACACTAACGAAATTTTTTTGTGTATTAATACACTGATTTTGGAATGCATTTTTGGCTATCGAATCTCGACTTTGGATCGCAATGTCAAGCTTTTCATCTTCAGTTCCAACATTTTATCTTTTCTTTGACTGGTTTTTTCATGATTCTGTGGATTCTATTTCTTTCCTTTTTTGTAACTTTCATATACTTTGCCTACGACCGATATACAATGCATAAGTCTCTAGCTATATTCGAAGCAGTGAATCAGTCTTTCCGTCATAACGGAATCAGTTGTAAGACGGATTATATCGTAGACATTTCTTAGCTAAGCATTCCATACCAAATATTCCAAACAGAATAAAACGATCCTGCTTCCTTCCCGCCAAGGCCAATGTACTGAGGATGAGTGGACAATAATAACTCCATAACTATTCATAGATTTCGGTTGTAGAAAGATCTTGAAGGGAAAATCAACATCTTCTATCCAAATAATGTCTCAAGATAAAACTTCCCTAAACAGAAGCTATGATTTGGAGTTGACATTTAAGCATTAAAGTGATGTTATTTTAATTTTTTTTTGGTTTGGACGGCATCTGGAATTCATAGTTTCGTTTCTACTCGAATCGTTAATAATGACCACGGTCTGTCCTATTTACATATAGCTAGGGGCTGAAGAAAATATTGAAACCTTTTTTATTTGCGTTCGCGCGTAAGTGAATGCAACGTAGAGGACTGGAAGTCGTACCCGGATCTCTGATTTCCAATTATGAGGAGCTATCCATTATGCATCCATATATATATATATACATACATATACATACATATATATATATATATATATATATATATATATATATATATATATAAGATGAATATATATATAAAGATGAACAGATATATATAAATATAATTAAGTAATTGATCGAGTCTGAAACCTCAACAGAATGCAGAAAGCGCTGGACGGCCGTTTCGTCCTATATTTGGGTCTCATCAGCAGTGCGCATCCACTATCGAGAATTGAATCCCTGACAGTTAGGTTTTCAAGCAAACATCATACCAACTGTTCCAATGGGCCTAGGTGACGAAGAGATAGATGGAACTCAACTGAGATTCTCTCTAACCATAGGACAGTGTCCAGTGCTTTCTGCATTCTGTTGAGATTTTAGACTCGATCAATTACTTAATTATAATTATCAAATCCTCCTAATAATTTCTATCATTTATATATCATTGCTTGAACCGGCTTCTAATGCTCAAGTTTGAGCGGCTTGGTGATAGTAGTCGTGGCTCCGGTGTTAGTGTCCTGTGGTTAGAGAGGATCTCAGTTGAGTTCCACCACGGAATATGTGAGCCAGCGGCGCTATATTGAGTCGGATTTGCTATCTCTTCGTCACCAAGGCCCGTTGGAACCGTTGGTATGATGTTTACTTGACAACCTAACTGTCAGGGTTTCAATTCTCGGCAGTGTATGAGCACTGCCATCGCATCCCAAATATAGGACGAAACGGCCGTCCAGTGCTTTCTGCATTCTGTTGAGGTTTCAGACTCGATCAATTACTTAATTATAATTATCAAATCCTCCTAATAATTTATATATATTGCGTGTGTTTTGGAGTGGGTGGGGTCTAATGTCGATTATTTTACTGAGAATTCCATCTTTTTCCAATTTCATTTTCTCGACTATAAAATCGATTCCTATTATATCTCAAAAAGAAACCTCTCATATTCAACTGGTATTTTTCAGTTATATCGTATTTATTTCTCTTTCCATATTTCTTCATATCTATTGATTTATATACATTCCATTCCCACACAGGTTATTACTACCATTATCTAAATATTTTGCACTCGCATATACATGCATATCTCCCCCCTTATACATATATATATATATATATATATATATATATATATATATATATTAATATATATATATATATATATATATATATATATATATATATTAATATATATATATATATACATAAATATATGCATGTATATAGAAATATAGGTAGATAGAGAGTTATATATAAATATATATATATATATATACACACATATATATGCATATCTATATATGTGCACATATATATGCATATGCAAAGATAGATTTATATATATATATATATATATATATGTATATATATATATATATATATATATATATATATATAAGTCTATTAAATTTCGTTTTCTTTTCCATTTCTAGAGAGTTACATTTTTTTTTTATTTAGTATCATTTGTTTTTAGTTTATTTTATTGAATATATTTCGAGGTAAGGAAATTGTTTCATATCAAGTTGCATATTTTAAAAGTGTTCGTTTTATGAAATTAAATTTCAATAATTTTTTTTCTTGTTTCGTTTTTGTTCCGTTTTTCATTTATTCTATACTTAATATAGTACGTTTTTATTTTCTATTTTTTTCCCCAGAATTATATTCTTTACATTCTATGTCCCCAGCCTTTTGAACATGTATATGTGTATTCCATACTTTTACTCGATTTATGTACTTGTTTTTGAAAATATGAATTGTACTTCGAGATTTATATTATGAAATTTTCAATTTGTTTATAAAAATGCAATACGTCAATTTGTCTGAAGAAGCCTTCGAATTATCTATAATTTAAAATATATTTTAATATATCTATATTATAAAAAGTCAAACTAATAATGATGTAGTGAATATGAAACGAACAAAAACCAGTCGCAATTTCCTTTACATCTCGGTAGTTATGCTATATAAACTTGTTAGCAGTAAGACTCTACCGTTGGCAGTTACACAGAACATCATTATATCTACGACAATAATTTATACATGATTAACTCATTGTTACGTAGCTGCATCTGATTTTAGATCTTAACTGAGTACAGTACAGGTATAAAAAATACATATCATTAACGTCCTGGGTGTGACGATGAACTACACCCGGCAGCAAAGCCTGTAATCGGGAGGTTTTGAGTAGCGTTGAACCAACTCTTAAATGCTGTTGTTCACAGGGACACACTGAACTGGGGTGGTATCACGTGTTAGTCCCAGCTCTGGGCAAACATTTAACATCCAAACTGATGTCAAATGACAATGAACGTTTAAATATAGATTGTTATAGTAAAAATAACGGCAATACATTATTACCAGTATTGCATTTTTTTTTTAAATAGCAGCAATACATTTTTCAAAAAGTAATACTACCAGCAATAATTCTGACTCTAGTTAAAGTCCCTCTTTAAAAAAATACGTCAATGCAACCGGATCTACAAACTGATTAATTACAAAGAATAAAAATCCTTTTCGTACGAACCTATTCTAAAACACTTGCGGACATTAAATAACCCACTGAGGGTGATATGTCGAAAAACAAAATAAACCTAAAAATGTTGTTGGCAAAAATAACCCATTTATATTGATATGCTGTAAAACAAAATAAATCTAGAAATCTTGTCGCCATTAAATAACCCACTCGCATTGATATGCCGGAAAAAAATAAACCTAAAAATTTTGTTGGCATTAAATAAACCATTGAGATTTATATGACGTAAAACAAAATAAACTTAAAAATCTTAACTGCATTAAATAATCCATTGAGTCTGATATGTCGTAAAACAAGCTATACCTAAAAATTACTGACGGCATTAGATAAACCACTGATGTTTGTGTAAGGTAGAAGAAACTATACCTAAACATCTTGTTGGCATTAAATAAACCATTGAGGTTGATATACCGTAAAACAAAACAAACTATACGAAACGAAACGGACCATTAAAAGACCAACTACTAGGAAAAGGTCGTCTTAGCATGCTTGGCATGTTTCCCCAGCTTTTTGCCATCTTTCAAACGGTTGCTTATATATTGTTAATTTCTTTAGAAATTTTCAGGTATCCAGGTGTGTAGGCGTAATCACCACGCTTGGCCAATAGGTTTTTGACGAAGCTATTTCACTGGTTGGTTGATTTTCTTTAGCGGCATATCAACATATATAGATTATTTAATACCGGAATCTAAATATTTTGAATACAATTTAAAGAGACGATTAAATAAATGCTATAAATTGGTGTTGTTGGTAATTGTTAAGGGGTCTTCCCCTTTTCACACAAATGGACTCAACCGAGCTATACATATACTATCACCAGTGAATACCCGGCAGTACGTTAGGACAGTCGAGAAGTCTGTATCAGTGTAGTAAGAGAGGAGGGTAACACAAGAGTCACCGTCCCAGCACCTCAGTAAGGAGTCATATCGCGATACTTCAATACCAAGATCGTATATATATTATTGCTACTAACCCGCAATCCTGTATCTACTAACCCGTATTACCAGTTTGTATTAATACGTTAATACATTTATTTTCCTTATATATTCCTGGCGTTTGTTATTTATTGTTTGCGGATTTCATCTCGGAATCCACAACAGTAATTTTATTATAAATAGGTATTGTCGTTAATTTTATTGTAAATATGTATTCCTTCTCATCATCATTCAACCGTAGTCGGAATAATCGAGCCAATGCGAGAAATCCTGTCTTTAGATGTATAATATTTCCTACACCAGGGCTACATACAGTTCTCAGTGTCATTTTTCCTCGAAAATTCTAAATCTTTGACGCGGCCTTTATACTTGGTTATTTATGTCCTGGTTTTTAAACATATTCCTAGTGAGAAAAAGAGTATTCATACCCAAGGGTATTAGCACGTAAATGAATGTAATTGATTCAACTGGAATGTTGAACTCGGCTCTCCGATTCGACACTCTAAGCCGCTATTCATTACTCCAGCGTTTATTACTGGTACATTTTTACACTTCTATAATGTTTTGTTTTTCTTTGGGTGTTCACTAACTGCCCATAGTTGGAATCTGAACAGGTCCTACCAATCCGAGTTAGGGTGGACCTGGGAACAACAGCAATTAAGAGGTGGTTCCATGCTCCTGAAAACCTCCAGTCTTCTGATCAGAGGCCTTGCTTCTGGGTTTAATTTATTTTCATACATCGGACTAGCGTTACAGTTTAAGCCATAACTGCTGGTTTCTCATAGTCTTGATAAAATTCAAAATCTACTACACGGTCTTTATGGTTGGTTATTATTCCATCATACAAAAAACCATTCGACGTAACGGAAAGCTGATTGGTTCATTTTTTACGGCTTCTTTACCCTATTTATATCAGAAATGTCTTGATATAATGCCAGAAAAAATATTTTGAAATTGTAAGAATATTTTAAGATAATAATTATTTAGTCCTATATATCTTACTAATTAATCCATAGCTGAGGGAGAAGAGGTGGATTCATGCACTTACGGTATTTGTGCTTAATTGGATATAAAGAACCCCGACTGAAATTGGAACTTGTCTCACCGATTGAAAATTCCAAGCATTATACATTACACCAAACACAAATAAAAGCTTAGAGCATCTGCTATTCCCAAGGAGTCAGCCATATAGATACTAACCAGGAATGATGTTGCTAAACTTCATTGCTCGTACAGGAACCGGTTTTTCAACGTTATGTGGCCGTAAGACTAGGCGGAACGTTTCTTGCTACCCGCTCGTCTCTCGTTATTTCCAGATCAAATGTTATGCCGAGCGACATTCCATAATTCCACCACTTCTAAACTTCACAGTTAAGACCCACCATACCACGTACAGTGGTACGAACCAACTCCATTCCATTTGTATTCAGTTAGTAAGATTGTAGTTACACTCGGAGATCTTCTTCCCATGAACCTTTACTTGGTGGAAAACACTGCCGGGGGGATACTCTCCAGACCACTACAAACTTATCTTCAAATATATGTCTAACCATCATCCCTCGCACATAAGATCATAAACTGCGCTTTTTACTCTACTTATACATACAACAATTTCTTTCAGGAACCATCTACATTGAGTGGCTCCCGGGTTTTGTATAATGTGGAAGTAAGTGAAGTAAAACTCACCGTGTTTCATACTTAGGCCAGCACATCCTCAACAAAAATAAACAAAAAATTGTCCAATTGTTACATTAAGTACTCTTAAAACCTAGGGAATGTTACTGAATAGAATAAACACACGAAGGTTGGTAATAAACGATAAAACTTAGGACAAGAACAGCACATAAGATTCGCCAGCGGTGCGTAGGAGAAGTAGGTCAAATGCTAGAAGTAAGTCAAGTGAATTCCACAGTGAATCTCCAACTGCAGACCGCAGACAATATCTACCAACTGCCCCACGCAGACAGATTTGGCACAAGGCCGAATTTAATGTGTGGAAGCCCGATCTTGTAGGCTCAGCAAAAAATCCCCGTAGACCCCGTAAGAAACGGGGTCGGGTAGATGTTTCCCGAAACAAGACTCTGCCCTTCGACTTAGCTTTGACTGAAATGCTCTCTGCCCGGAGGCAGAGAGCTTAACCAGCTCAGCAGAAGACGAATCTCCAACTGCAGACCGGTAGACGGTATATACCAACTGCCCTACGCAGTTAGATGTGGCACAAGACCGAATTTAATGTGGGGTTCCCGAGCTCGTAGGCTCAGCCAAAAATTCCCCGTAGACCCTGTATAAAGCGGGGTTGGGTAGTTGTTTCCCGAGACGAGACTCTGCCCTTCCGCATAGCCCCGTCTGGAGATCCTCACCGCCTGGTGTCAGAGAGTTTAACCGGCCTAGCTTAAAAAGAATCTCCAAATGTTGGCCGGCAGACCAAAATATACAGTATACTGTATTTATCAGAATGAGGGAAAACCATTTATCGTCCGTAGGTATGCTACAACAAGCTCTATCTCTAATAGACTTTATGTATTTCAGTGAAATACTAGACTGGCGTCGAGATCTCATCAGTTTGCAGTTGAGCTGGTAAAATGTAGCTGTAAATTCTATACTAAAAGTTACTTTTCTCGCACTTCTCGCTAGTGGATATCCCTTCCGTTTCCATGATTTCCAGCCAACTTTAATCGGCAAAAATTTAAATGCAAGGCTAATCGCTACCTACTGTCCTCCCGAATCCTCTTTCCACTACCTGCTCATTATTAATGTTTCTATTCATAATTCTTCCACTCCCTGTAACCCATTTTATCTTACTGGCTTTACTGCCTAGAATGGGGTGACACTGACTCAAAAAAGAAAAGTTAAGTAGACAGAAAAATATTAAAAAATAGAAGGAGAAAGCAAAAATGAATATATATATATATATATATATATATATATATATATATATATATATATATATATATATATAGCGGGGGAGCTACTCACACAAACCCCACACAACTTAGGAAGTACGTGTGTACGTGTATATGTTTATATGTGTGTGTGTGTGTGTGCTGGTTCCATATAACTTTGGAAGTATGTGTGTGTACGTATGCGTGTGTGTATGTGTGCGTGTGTACGGATTCCTTGTGGTGGGACAATGTACGTGTGGGTGTGTGTTTGTATGTGTTTATGTGTGTGTGTATGTGTACAAATGTGTTTACTAATTCTTCGTAGTGAGACAGTGTATGTATCGAGGGGGAATATACACACATATATATACACGCATGCTGACAGGAACACACGAAAATGAAAATAGACCTAAGAACAAACAGGGGTCACTAAAACATTAAAAGATAAGATAGCGACAACTAATTCATCACTTTTCAAACCAACCTTAATTGTTTTATGACCCTTCGCTCAGAACTCTTCACTGCCATTTCAAGAAAGACATTTCAGATTACTAACACAAAAACAGAGAATGTCTCTTATCGAGAATATTTAACATTGAAAAACATTAAGGAAAAAATTAATCATTTTTAATAATATGTGGAAATCTCCACCCTTTGCCTGAAGACAGTCGCGAGACCAGAAACACGTGTTGTAAAATTATGAAAAATAAAGGATAATATTTTTCTTAAAAATCCACATTACAACCCAAAAAGTTTGCGGTACCTTGCTTCTTTTTAATATACACACTTTTCTCTCGTTGGAACCATTATAACCTCTTCATTATATATATATATATATATATATATATATATATATATATATATATATATATATATATATATATATGTATATATATATATATATATATATATATATATATATATATATATTTATATATATATATATTTATATATATATATTTATATGTATGTATGTATATATATATATATATATATATATATATATATATATATATATATATATATTTGCTATTTGTGTGTGTGTTTGTATTATTTTAGAGAGAGATGGAGAGCAGAGTGAATGAGTTAAAAACATAAATAAATAAGTAAATATGCATAGAACGAATACAGAAAATTAGAAGCTGTATCAGTATCGTCCATCATTTTCAAAATTCTCTGGATGGAATTATTCATATTGCGTTTATTATTCATATAATTCTTGAAATTTATTGCTTGAAATGTCTTCAAGGAAAGTAATTTTGGTAAAATTGGTCGAATCTAAAGTCGAGCGATTAAATACATTTCAAAGGGAATATTAGGTTAGCAAATGGTACCCGAAGTATAAGTCCGTAAGCCATCGAAAAGTTAAATAGAAAATTATTAATAGGATCAACGCGAACTTTACAACATATAAATTAACGGCAATAATTTATTCCGAATAATATTAAATATATTTTGAAAGGACGTTAGTTACGTATTAAACATAGATAGGTATACTAACATTTAACTAAATGATTAACTATTTACCTGTCTATCAACACACACACACACGTATGTATATATATATATATATTGTCGCTTCGCAGATTTATGTTATATTGAGCACCTACTTTGTAGAGATTCGTAAACGAATCATTTTGTCATCATTTTGCCCAGTCTTCTCTTCAGGAGGTTTCCTCCAATTTACTACTGTTTCAATCATTTTCGTTATGTTTATACTAAGTTTGACAGTATTACATTTAGCTACGATGATCTTATATTTAATGTAAGTTTTTTTACACACGCACACCTACATATATACCGTGTTTTTCTGAAAAGTATCGGTTCGTTGGGAAGTGTCTGATTGGAACTCCATTCTTACTATATATATATATATATATATATATATATATATATATATATATATATATATATATATATATATATATATATATATTGTTATGGTAATTTACCTACGCACGCATGGACTCTCCCAGCTATAGATAGGATCAGGTACTGCCTTTTGGAGAGAGAAGATTCCAGCAGTTAGCTCTGACAGTCGGACTGAAATTTCTTGCCGTAACACTCTCGTTTGTATATGTTGGTATTACTGTTTCTGTTAATATATTTGTTTAACTCATTTCCTCTCTTGTGTCTTTATTTCTGGCCCTAACAAGGCAACAACAGATAGATAGATAGATAGATAGATAGATAGATAGATAGATAGATAGATAGATAGATAGATAAAAACACAGAGATAGTGTTATGGTAATTTACCCACGCACACATGGACTCTGCCAGGTATAAATGGGAGCATATACTGACTTTTGGAGGGGGAAGTTTCCAGCAGTCAGCTCTGTCAGTCGGACCGAACATTCTTGCTGTAACACTCTCGTTTGTATATGTTTCTATTAATGTTTCTGTTAATATATTTGGTTAAATCAATTCCTCTCTTTGTGTCTTTATTTCTGGCCCTAACAAGGCCACAACAGAAAGAAAGAAAGAAGAAAGAAATAATGTGCTATGGTAATTTAATTTGCCCACACACGCATGGACTCTCCCAGCAAAAAATACGTGCAGGTACTGCCTTGTGGGGATGGAAATTTCCAACAGTCAGCTCTGACAATCGGACCGAACATTTTTGCTCTAAGACTCTTGTTTGTATTACTCTTCCTATTAATATATTTGTTTTACTTAATTCCTCTCTTCTGTCTTTACTTGTGATCCTATCAAGGCCGTCTTTTTAAATATATTTCGTCTCATGAAAGGAACGCTAAATTAAACGCATATTTAAAGCTCAAAGTTAATATAAACGTGGATACAGGTAGGAGGATGTTGCAAAAAAAGATGAGGCTTGAAATTTACATCAGATTAGAGGGACGCTGTATAGGTCTTTACGCATTAATAGACGCTTCAATGGTTAAGTGGGGGTAATCAATATTTAAACTAAAATATGTAATGGCCATGTGATATTCTGATAAATGATCTATCCAGAATTACAATACTTTAGGAGAGTTTTCCTGTGATTACATGTTATCATAAGTTAATTCCGTTTGTGAAATATGTTTCTGGGATTAATAATTTTGAGGATGAATCTTTTTTCCAGTAATCACAGGTTGCGTCCGTTGTGGTGTAGATTTAGCGACGAAATTCAAATTTACTACCAGTTTATTGACATTTGTTTTAATATCACTGTAATATTTTTAGAATGCCGTGGCATTTGCATATTGCTTATTGGTAAGAGTCAAATAATGGTGTTAATATCGGGTTTTCTAGTGGTTGGCTGTAGAATCGAAATAAAACATTATCTCAACATTTATGTTTAATGCTAGATTTGTAGATGACGCCTTTATACATACATTTATGATTTAGAGGGCAGTTGTTTTTATTGTTTTTTTTTGTTGTCTTTTTGGCAATTACATTCTTTTCTGTGTCAATATTATTATTGAGGTTGTTTTAAATATTTGTTTAATGTTACATTATTATGATGTGCTATATATTGCTCAAGGTTTTTGGTGCAGCTGTAGCTAATATTAAAGTTGTTTTATTAATGATTTTGTTGAGAAATTGTATATGGTTTAAATGATTGTGGATTAAATTTATGAAAATTTTTACCAATGTTACTTTTGACATTACTTTTGAATGGTGAGTTAAACCAAATTATGTTCCGTTTTCTATTATTATAATTATTGTTGACATTCTTACTAATGTTTGAAAGGTATTCTAGTTTAAATTTGTGTTTAGTTTTATTTAGTGCATCTGTATATTTAGTTTTATATTTGTCAAAAATAATTCTGTTGCTAGAGTTAGTCGAGAGTCTGTATTTGCACCGATTTGTGCAAGTTGTTTAAAATTCCTGGTGACTGGTTGGAATCTTTGCTAATATATTTACGGTTATAAAGTTCTTTATATAAGCCATGTGTACTCATTTGGAAAGGTCGAAAGTAGTGTCCAGCTAGTTGATCACCTTATTAGCGGTGCTATTTAGAGTATGATACTTGAAGATTTGTTAAGTTTTTTTTCTAAGTGGATCTGTTTATTGTGGGCTGGGGTTACGAAGGGAGGTACCTCCGTCGTCTGTATACAGTCCAGTGTCCTTGCAATAGAAAGTGTATCTAAGTCGCGACAGTATCAGAATGCCAACCAATTCCCAAGCTTCAGCGGAATCGAAGGTTCCCATCACTATAAAGAGTGTATTGTCTTTTTTGGTCCATATAGAAACATCGTGATTTAGAATGGGTTCATGAGCTTGCTTAATGCTGTTGATTTCCTGCAATAATTCTTGGCCAGGGTTATAGATGCCATTAACACGTCTTCTGCGATCGACGGGTAGAAGTTGGCGATGTCGAATTGCAATAAGGTGTATTCGATTTTATTTTTTTAGACTAGAGTTAACAATTGATAGCATATTTAGTATTCTTCCATTGTTTGATCATTGTATAATTGTGAATTTGCAGGCTCGTTCGAGTATAGAATTCCTAATTTTGTCTATATTATTCTTGGAAGGGTTAAGCAATCGAAACTGCGGGTTGTTGGGGAAATTATCTTTGTCGTCCATAACGGTAATAAAAGCATGTTGCTTATGTAGCTCCTGCACCCTATCGCCAATCTTAAGTTTACGGGTTGTAATTCGTGACTCGTTGTTAATATATATATATATATATATATATATATATATATATATATATATATATATATATAGTTGGATTGATGTGAGTTTGGGACCCTGGGTTTCACGTTATTTGCGATCGTCAGACAAACTGATTAATTCTTAAATTCTGGATTCATATATGTTTGCGTATATCGGTGTTTTTATGGAAGTGGGAGGAACAATTGTCGTCGGAACGCCACCCCTGCTTACGCAAACATACATACACGTACGTACACCCATTGACGTACGCACACACACATATACGAACGCTAACTCACTGCAGCTAACACAAACATAAACATATGTGAACAGTGTGGGACTGTGCATATATGCGCATCCATGTGTCGTTGCGTACATACATACGCA